>JAYKKM010000428.1:1165000-1520000 GCA_035772405.1 Chrysogorgia sp. JL179-B06
ATATATAGCAAAGTGAAAAGGTGGTAAACTGCCAAGATTTTTAGTGACGAAATACTGACGTTTCGAGCCGAGCCCTTTATCAAAGTAAGTCTTACTCTGATGAAGGACTCCGCTCGAAACGTCAGTATTTCGTTACTAAAAATCTTGGCAGTTCACCACCTTTGTACTTTTATACACATGTGTACACCTTTAGTTTTTAATATGAAATGTTCATAATCTGAAAATAGGACATTGTTGACAGCGGAAGAACTATAAAGAAAATGCTTGAAATTATTCATCAGTATAAACCTGCAAAAGTCAAGGTCGCCAGGTACAGTATAAAATGGACAATTTATGCTCTAAGCCTATATACTTAGCACTCTTGCTTACTACCGTAAAGCCATGGTTACATTCGCCAATTTATGTAGGGGGGGGGGGGTGTGATCGTATCACTTTTGGATCCAATTAGCAACAAAATTATACAAAAGCAACAAAGATTTATACATTATACCAGTAAGTCAGAAAGACAGAAACTGTAATAGACTCGGTCATCATCATGTGCATGGAGGGGAATGGGGACGAGAGTACCCATGACCTCTTTCGGGAGGACAAGTTGTTGATTGTCGTGGAATCATGGATATAAGAAAGTTCTTAAACACCCTGTTTGCCAATCTTGTATTTGAGTAGAACTGTAGAAGGCTTTCGTAATAGAACATGTTATCGTAACATACTACAAACATTTACGTTCCTGTAAAACCTTGAGTTTTTGTAAAACAAACAATTCAAATTAAAAGCGTTTTCAGACTTTCAGTGTATAACATGTCGGGACGAAGTCCGCTTGCTGTTGCTCCCTAACCCCCCCGAAATAATTTCATGAGATGTAAAACGACCCCCCGTTTGAAAAATCCTGCGTACGCTCTTGATACCTAAATTGTCAAATTGTTTCGCAATAATTCCCTTGAGATTATATCAAAATGGAGGACGAGAATGACAAGTTTAAAGGTGCCGTCCAGTCCGTTCTGCGCATGTCCACGTTTCTGTTTACATCGTTTGTTTACATTGCATTATATAAACATTGAACATGAAGTGTTGCGGATTTTTTTCACACGCTTGAGCTTTTCCGCCTAAACGCGTGTTATAAGAAGCGTGTTATAAGAAGCGTGTTATAAGAAGCGTGTTATAAGAAGCGTGTTATAAGAAGCGTGTTATAAGAAGCGCGTTAATGTTATTTATAGAACCAAAACTAGGGGTTTCCACAAGTTGCTCGAAATTCTGATAATAGTTGCTCAAAAAAAGAAGAAAAGTTGCCTAAAAGTTGCCCATTTTTCTCAAAAAGTTGCTAGTTTTCAAGAAAGTTGCTCAAATGTTGCTACTTTAATTGCGCTGCCAAGTGCTGCTATTTTGAGCAAGAGTCGATACATACCTGGTGATGATGTTTAGAGTAATCATATAAATGTGTCTTTATAAAAAAATGCAATGCACTTGTCTGTACATAATATAATGTGTCTTGATGAAACAATTTTTTAATATATTACTTCATAGTTCATATAATATAGTATACAGTTCTATGTAATTGAATATAAAACCCGGCGTAATGTCAAAACTTAAAACAATTATGATAATGTCAAATACCAACTTTTGTGTAAATATGTCGGCCATTTTGAATTTTGAGAAGCCAAAAGTGCAAATAACTCCGGTATTAATTCCCCTAGCGGCTAAAATTACCGAGTATTAAATACCGATAAAGAGATATTGAGATTGACTGGACTTGGGTCTTGGAGAGCTAAAATTGTTTATTATTATCCTAATATGGTCTACCATATTTCAACACAAAATGAAAGTAAACGTTGTGAAAAACTCAAAATCGCTAAACAAATGTCAAATTTAGGAAAAGTTGCTCGAAGTTACAAAAGTTGCCGGTTAAAAAAAAGTTGCTCATAGAACGAAAAGTTGCCAAAAAGTTGCCAAAAAGTTGCCGAGCAACTTGTGGAAACCCCTAACCAAAACTCAGAACAAACAAACCGAAATTGACTCTCAAGGGATTCCTAATGACCTTTTTCTATTGTTTGGAATGCAAGAATTTATAGAAAAATCAGACAAATATACATACTGACGTCATTACCGCGCTCTCCTCCGCTGTCCACTGAGTAGAGCGCGGGGTCTAGGGAAGAGGCTTTGCCCTTGCCACGCTTGTCCTACGATTTTACCATATGTACTTATGTACGTATTCCATATAAGGAAGTGGCCTACGAGCAAATACAAGGCATTGACGAGCAAATACATGGCACTCGTACCAGCCCACTGGATGTGGGATTGTTAACACGTTACGATATGTTCGATTATCCGCTCTTTTTAAGAAAACTACGTTCGCTAGCCGGATAAAGCTGTACGTATATTGTAAACAGATAATTTATCTTTTGATTCCCGCAAATAGCATTTCCTGCATTCTGAGCGGTGATTTTTCAGCTTAGAAGTTTATAAAATTTCATATTTTGGACTGTTTCTCACTATATCAGAGCTCATCAGCATGCCTAGGAACCACCAGGGCCGGCGTGGCCCACCGGGAGATTTCCTGGTGGGCCCCCAAAAATCTGGTGGTGGGCCCCCTCCCACTGTGAGCAGTGGGCCCCAATCGAATAGTTTTCCTGGGCCCTATTTTTGAGCCACGCCGTTTTTTTTCAACCGGGCTACCTTTTAGCCTCAATCATTCCGCGATTTCCGCCCTTTTGCTTAGTTAAAAAAGAAAGCCTACTAGAGTAGGGCTGCATAAACTAGAGAAATATTAGTACTTTAGTTTAGTAAAAGTGTAAAACACTCGGGTTAACATAAAAAAGATATTGTGATTACTTTGTTTAATTACTTCTATGACAATTTAACAGAACATTAATAGGAAGATGTTGTTTTCGAACTTGTTGGTAATATCATACATTCATACTATTCGAACACAGACATTCGATTAATATACGATTCCAAATACTTATACTTTCGAATTCATTTTTTTGCTGCAATTGTTCTTTCAAATTCAATTATTTCTGGGGGAACCGAAAGCTATTCCGCCCCCCCCCCCTTTTATAATATTGGGGGGCGGCCCCCCTGCTTCCTACGCCCCTGTTTTGGGGTGGTTTATTTCTCAAGAAAGCGTTTGCCAAAGGGTTAGGACCTTTGTTGTTTTGGGGTCGGTTACAATCCAATTAACTAGGAGGCTGGTACGAGGGTTCAACGAGCTATTTGCTCGTTAATTCACTCTATTTGCTCGTCCTTATAAGGAATACGTTCTTGATACCCCTATCGATTTTCCTCTCACGTCCAATAAGTTCTCCAGTGGTCCCTCTTACCTAGGCCCCCTCTAAGCCTCTGCGGAGGAGAGAGCGTATTAGGTATTTAAATTATTTAATTTTATCTTTTGTAGTTTATTACTTAAACGCACTTCCAAGAACATAGGATACAGACCAGACTGTGAGTAACACTGCCTCCTTATAACTCTATTACTAGTCTACTAGTTTTCTTTCCCCTTTATGAATTTCAAAATAAGCCGTCGGCTGCTACGAATTTTATCGCCGGTTGCTTCCTTTAATGAATGAAAAAATCACTTTACCTTTTTACGCTCAGGAGGCCAAGTTGGTCCTTTATCAGACATAGTTTAACGCTACTCTGGCTTAAACAGTTTTTTGAACGTAACTTTAAATGTTACTGTCCATGATCGAACATTTCGACACTCCAATCTAGTTTCTTCATCAGCGGTGATCGTTGTAAAGTTAGGATCCCTATTTACACTCTCATAGAACCGATGACGACGTTATCTATTAACAAGATGCAAATAAGCTTCTGGTAATAAATCACCGTCATTACGATCCTTAGGTTTTGAAAAAATATGACCCAACGTCAAGAAAGGTTTTTGAGCAACTTTTACGTTGAAACTACCTAAGATTCTTTTAATTGGTTCCGTAATCCCTTGAACATACGAAACAACCGGCTATAACCTTACAACGATCACCCCTGATGAAGACACTAGAGTGATTGGAGTGTCGAAACGTTGGGTCATGGACAGTAACTTTTAAAGTTACGTTCAAAAAACTCATTAAGCCAGAGTAGAGTCAAACTATGTCTATTTAATCACCTGGTTGCGCTGGGAAATTATTTGTTGGTCCTTTATGTTTTCACAGATTTAATGAGCATTTTCGTGCAGTTTTTGATAGGAATCTTCGCGACAGGTTGAGTAATTCTGTCCAAAAACATACCTATGTTTACTTCTTATGTTTGATAGTTTGCCAAAAAAATTACAAGGTTCCTCAGTTCCTCCAATGAGGACGTCCGTACAGCATTTAGAGTGATCACTAGAAAGTATACATTAAAATAATGTTTCCGCGGAAAGACTTGAAAACTAGTTGTTCCAGGGTTAGTACGAAGGTTAGATAAGGGTTTGATTTTGGGTTCGGGTTATATTTCAAACCTTTATACTAACCCTCACCCTAATATTAACCCGTGTACTAACCCAACGTTCCCAGGGCATTTTGCCTCCACGGCGGAAGGTCGGCGAAAATGGCCCTGGGATCGGCTGGTCCATTCTATAATCCGATTGGCTTTTCATAAAACTCAATTAATTCAGACGAGTATAATTTTTCATCCAAATCTGAATGCTGTCTTCAAATTTTACAGCAAATTAGAAGCGATAGCTTTCGCTAAATTAGATATATGCTTCTTCATACCTTTTGTAAGAGATAACCATGGATGCATGTGGATTATTAAGCTTGTTAGCTGCTTTTATGCCTACGAATGCTGACATGAACAACTCTGAAGAGCATTGAACATTTCTCAATTATTCATTTCTTATTTTATAGTATACTTTTCAGAGATCACCCAGCATTTAGCTTCTTGTTATGAACATTTTCTTTGAATTGCGACGCTTCAGGCGTTAGGAAATAGCGAATATTTTTTCACAGGTATAATGCATAAAAAATGCACCATTAAGTAAAGCGAAAAACAACATTGATTATAGTGATATTTTTTTAGACATTGGCTTTGAGGTCCCTAATGTATTTGTTGTTGGTTATGCTATCGTGAGTATTAATGTAATGGAAGAAATAAATTGTATAATTATTTTATTGTATAACTAAATATGTAAATATCACCACACGATAATTTATTTGATCAAAACAAACTGTATATATAATTTTTTATTTTTAGGATTATAATGAATATTTCAGAGATTTAAATGTAAGTTGCTGATGATTTAGTTTTCAGTTTTGAAATATATTTATACTAACAGTTATTTGCAGAACTCTCCAGAATAGCCATTCACCATTGCTAATACGTTTTACCAAGCTATATTTAAGTTTGTCACCACGAAGAAAATCGCTGTTTTAGTGGCTCAGAAACATTTTCTGAGGATTTGAGCTTGACGATCCTCCACGTATCTGCATAATATGAATATTTCGCCAAACACAAGTGTGATTTCTCCTTTCTGGAACAGTATTATTTATTTCGTTACAGCATAATTTTATGTTTATAAACCAATCTCCATTCACAATTTGATGGTCCACATGCGTCGAACGCACTTACATAAGCTTTGATTACTCCCAGTTTATATTCTAACAAATTCCCTTGTATTAATACACAAATATTGTTTTTAAATATCTAGCACATTTGTGTCGTCAACGACCATGGACTAAAGAAGTACGCAGTCCCTGAAGACTCAGCATGACCAATATAAGTTAGCATACATCAAATTATCTTTTGCCTTTTTAATGACAAATAATATTTAACCAAATTATAAAAAAATGAAATTATAATTAATTTCATAGCCAGGGTACAATTTCTAATCAAGTAATTATACATAATCTAACGGCTGGATAAATTTGCCTGCCCTAGCTACCCTGGAACAAGTTTAAATATATTTCGAGCAATGTAGTAATGTCATTTTTCGATCATATAAACACATTGGCGAACATTGCACCCAAAATGGTAAAATGCCCTGAGATTTTTTCAAGAAAATCAAAGTAGAACACCAAATATATACACTCACTTAAAGAGTGAGTGTCAACCGTGACACGCTCGGTCGGTCGGCCATTTTCGAAGCACGAAATTCCCTTGGTGAACTCATCCGTAAATATCTTGTCAATCCTTGATATAAATTATCATTTACATACATATTACATACATATTATTCAAAGAAGATATACCTTAAAAAGTAATTATTTTTACATTTTTCACAAAATTCAACGTTTTCTTGACTTTCGTTTTGAATTATGTCAGTCTTGACTGAAGTAGCCTGCGTCGCATCCGGCCTTTTGAAACGACGCAGGCTAGACTGAAGTAAGCGTGAAAGGCCCATTGATGAGGTTAAAACCAAAAAATCGGGTTCCGAGTTGACGTATTTGCATAGATTGTGAGTGTATACGAAAGCCTCTATAGGGTTTTCTGAGAAGGCTTGGCGAATTTCCGGAGTATTTACCACGTCAAGTTGGCAACGAAGCACTTCAAAGCACTTCGTTATCGTATGGAAAGATAAACACAAACGCGCAATGCACGACGGTTAACACTCACTCTTTAATATTAAAGCAAAATAATAAATTTAAGGCTGGAAAAGGAGTTTCTTTTCACAATAATGATGACAAACCATTAAAGTGCCTATGTCATCCTCGGGGACTTTACATATTTATACTAATTGGAACATTCTATGAAGATTTGTAATATATCTTCTCCGGCGAAAATTTCATATTCATGGGGATTTTTTGCAGTTAAAGTTACCGGACATGACATCAAATGCGGAATTTGTGAAGCAAGAAACAGAAGAAAACTGATTTTGAAATTTTCGTCTGACAAGATATATGGTAAAATCCCCGATGACAATATTGACACTTTAATGGCGGCCATGTGAAACGGTCAAATTTGCGAAAATAAGCTCCTAATTTAGCAGCCATGAATTTATTATCTTACTTCAATACGTGAACGTAATTATTTGCTTCTGTACTTCGAAGTGCATATAACATCTGTGGGAATTTAACATATTTGTGATCTATGGATTCTCCTGAGAAAAATTGTAATATATCTTGTCAGCCGAAAATTTCATCTTCATAGACTTTTTTGCTGTTAAATTTGACGGACATGACGTCATAGAGGGCATCTGTAAAGAGGTTTTCATGTAGATAGATGCCCGCTATGACATCACTCCCGTCAACTTTAACAGCAAAAAGTCTGTGATGAAATTTACAGCTGACAAGATATATTACAATTTATCTCAGGAGAATCCCCATAGATTATAAATACAGTATGTAAGTTCTATAGACTATTGTTATACAAAAAATGCAAAACCGTTGGCATGTTGGGAAATTAGTGAAAAGAAACTTATTTGTTTCATTAATGTATTAACATATACGCTGCTGTAGTGAATGTGGTAGAGCGTGGAGTAGACAGACGATACATGGACGATCGTCAAGCTCATATCCTCAGACAGAAAAATGATTCTGAGTCCTGGAATTAGGAATCGAACCTGCAACCTTCTAATTGCCAGTGAGACCCCTCATGATTGCCGTCTCACCTGCAATCAGATTACAGGTTCAATTCCTGTCTGGAACTCAGAATAATTTTTCTGAGGATATGAGCTTGACAATCGACCATATATCGACTGCTGTGGTTCTGAAGGTGTTTTTTTCAATTTTGAGAAGTGGTATGATCGTTTAAATATGCTTATAAACTCATTAATAATTCATGAGGAAAACACAAAGGAAATTAGTACCGTGTCGTAGGTTTTATATGTGATAAAATTTCATCCTAATTTACATATAAACTTTAGCTTTGATTTTCTCGGCTTAGACAACATCGATTTTCAAAATTACTACTCCAATGAACTCGTGCTACGCCCTCGTGTTTTATATCTGATAAAACACTGCTGCTCGTTTATTAAACAGTACTTAAAACACTATACTTTATAAACAATAAGCTTGATAAATATATTTTTCTATTAACACGTGTAGTAAAACTTTGTAAAAATGCTATTTTACCTTAAATTGTTGTTAATATCCTCAATATTTCATGTCATTAATAATTATAGTAATCTTTATTTGTAAGATACCATAACGAAATAATAATTAGATTATGGTAATATAGGATTATAGTTTTTGGATCTAGACAAACTTTTCTTTTAATTTTGCACAAATGTAATTATTTTGATTGTCTATTAAAGAAATTTATTTTAATTTGTTCTTTGTTACTATTCATCTTGTAATCTTTCCTAATTATGTTAGGTTGATACTGAATCTAAATATCAATTTTCAAATTCCGTTGCAATAATACCAATAACAAATACCTGTTCGAAAACATAATAAAAAAACCCACAAAAACGTTTTTCTCAACATCGGTCAACTATGGTCAAAATTTAGCTCTAATTCTTATTTTAACTTTTCAGAGGTTTTCCGCCTCAAACGAACAAACGAAAACATTTCATAGTCGTTTGCCTTAGGTGGTTCGATAGTCTAAATCATGAGAAATTGCCGCATAAAAATGTTTGTAATGCATGAGATCTGAGCTTCGTCGTGGTTCATTGCATAGCTCTAAGTGGTGGTCTTGTTCAGGCGCGGATTTAGAAGTTAGTCGCATAAATTAGACACTTCATGAACAACCCTATTGGTTATGCTTTTCTTAAGAATAATTCAGAACAAAAACCTATCCAATAGGATTGTTATTCACAGGTATTTTGAATTGCAAATTCTAAATCTAATTTATGCGACTAACTTCTAAATCCGCGCCTGGTCTTGTTTACTGAAAAGTTTTATACCCTCAAAGTTTACCTGAGTGCAGAAATCGTGTTTCCAATAAATCCAGAAAAATAATTTGCATAAAATATGCCGCTTATCATAAACGCAATTTCTCTAGATATATAAATGCTACAAGTGTGAAACGTTTCAATAATCAAGACCACCGCTAGAGCTATACAACGAACCAAAATAAAGCTCAGATCTGCAAAACTTGTTATGGGGGAAAAATGCAATTTCTCATGATTGAGACTATCGAGCCACCTTAAACGAAGAAATAATGCAGGAAAAACAAACGGTAAAAAGGAAAAAAATACAAAGACAGAAACGAAGATGAAAGCAAGAAAAAAGAAAAACGAAGAATATACGAAATTAAATTATTTACTTTAATTAATCGAAATTAAATTATTTAAGTCCGTCTAGAAAAATAGGTACGCATTGCGTACATGCGTCTACTAGATTTAATTTGATAAAGATAAAGGAGGTTTATTCCGTTAACCTGTTTAAAATATAAATACTGTCGAGATAGGACTGAATTGAGACCCAGTTAGGGGGGGGGGGGGGGGGTGCGCATGTCACCCGTCTGAGTTTGAAAACTAGTCGTGTCACAATTTTGGTAGTTGCGCATGTTCCTGTTTGTCATTTTCCTCTTTCGCTGTCGCAATTTCAGCCGAAAGTGGTTTCGTTTGTCGCCATTTCAGCTCTTTCATGTCGCTGATTTAACACGATGTCGCCTGCCGGAATTTACCCTAACAGCGCCTCTGAATTGCACTCTAACCTGATCATCTCTTTATATACGCTACAATACACGCACGAGTTGTTACTGGTGGGCCGTCATGGGTAAACCCTGGGTCAAATCTCAAGAATTCGGAAAATTGTACGTACTTCAATTTCGTATAGTTTTTTGGTTTTCTTTCGTTTCTGATTTTATCCTTGACTATATTGTCGTGGAAGAGACGGACCTAATTCGTTTAATAGTTTTAAATGACCTTGTCTCGTTGCCGCCATTTTGGCCTAGTTCCCGGTACGTACTTTCCCGTAGAGTTCCCACTGATCAAACACACGCGAAGGCACGCAAATTATTAAATATGACATTTTTCGCAAAATAGCTTATGGTTTGTGCGTCTGTTGTCTTTTTGCGGAGTTATTATACGGTAATTATGTCAGAAAAGAAGAGATCAGGTTAGTGGAATTTCGTTTTTTTTAATTTTTTTTAATTTGTTTTTTAAATATTATTAAGAGACATTGAACGAGTCATTGAACCTGACGCAAACGGATGCAAATCGATTTTCAACATATTGTTTACGCAACTTATGGTAAAGTTTAATTATTTTAGGTTACAATAGAGGTTTTATCCAGAAGTTAAGTCCGACTAAACGTTCCAGAAGGGGAAAAACTGACTGGTTTGAATTTAATTTACAAACCAGTCCAACGAAGACACAAAGAGTCGTCGGATTCAATGCTTCGTCCGGTGGTCCCATACTCCACTTGGAGAGTTAGAGGAATCAAAAACAGCTGTTGTACTGACAACGGTAGTGGTGACATCGACCAAATGCACGTTCTAACTGTTTCTGGCGAAGCTTCCTCGTCTTCCTCTAAAATTTGCACAACGATAAGTGTAACTTTAGACCAAATTCCCAAATAGCGACCTAACCAGAGAGTTCGCCTTGTTGGAACCGTATCTTTAGGTAGTGGAACACCGAAAGAAATAAAGTTGAGAGAGAGTGAGAAGTTTACCTTGGTGAAAGATGATTTATCGTGGAAGATAAGACAGGATCGGCATTGTTGTATATATGGGATTCCTTTATAAAACAAGTGTCTAATGAGAAAACCTATCGTTTTGAAAACCTGGTTGTGAAACATTTCCAGGGTAACAACTTCTTCATCACGTTTCAACAACTTCTTCATCGATATTCACAGAAGAAAAACAAGTGGTTTAATCGTTGGTTGGACGTAAATTGTTGGAAAGTAAAGAAATGCAGATTACCATTGACCAATTTCAGTTGGTGAATAAGTTGAATATATTCGTAGCATGTCAATCGTGCAAACGCAAAATCGATGAAGTTGGGCAAACGTTTTTAAAGTGCAACAGCTGTGGAGTTCGTCAAAGGAGATCGTCATGTGAAACACATGGTTCTGTGCAGTTGAAAGTTTACTATCTTTTATGACGGCGAAGATGAGTGGATAAGTGCATTCACTGATGTCATCTGCAAGGCTCCAAGATCTATTGGCAGCAACTAAGCCATCAGTTACACTATCCAGTGAAGAAACGCTTTTGGACATTAAAAACATCTTTGAAGGTCGTTTACAACGTAATTGCAACAAGGTGATCGTGAAAGTTTTGAACGTTTCGTTGTAAGGTGCATGACGTTTTAAATTTACGGTATCTTTTAGCATGCAACTGAAATTATTTAAATGTCAGTGCGTTTAAGGTTATACATGTAGTATAAAATAACTAGTTATTTGGGAGTTTTCAAACACAGGTGTGCTGCGTAACTCCTGTAATTTTAATGTTAAGGTTTTATTGTTCCACTCGATCGGATGGATAATGTTCAATGTTGATATTATTTTAAGGTTGTCCAGAGGACTTTGTCTCTGAAGGAATTTAACAAGCTTAGTTATATTAAAACTGAAATATTAATTTTATGTTTCGTTGTATTCCATTTCAATAAAGATATTTTGCCTTTACATTTAAAGGGTGCAGTTACTCGGAGATTTGCTGACTGGGTAATCCGGTTTGAAAAATTTCTGATTTATTATTGCAAAGTATCAGGGTTGTCAGTGATTTATTGCATATAAAATAGTTTCCATGCATAAACTATAGGTTTGACTCCAGCCTATACTTTTTTCAGCCTAGAATTTTTTCTGGCAATTACGATAAGAGCGAATGACATGCATACAGGCACCACAAGGGAGTTTTTCCACTCTTGGGGGAGCTGGCCAGTCGATAGGGTCATGTTGAAGAGTCAGCAGATGGAGGGACAGAGTTCTCTCGAACATTCCTTTAGTATTAAAGTTGGTATATCATCTGCACCAGGAACTTTGTGTGGATCAAGCTTTGATAATAAGTAAACGACTTCTTCTTCGGAGATCATTAAGATATCGGCGTTCATCTTGAGAAATGCCGGTTTGGGTTGGGTCAGAGCACGTCGTCCTTGTATTAATGTCGTCATCTTGTGTATACGTAGAAAAAAAGAACTGGTTTAAGGCCTCAGCTTTTTCTATAGCAGAATTTGTTGTTGTTGTTGTAGGTTATACTGGCTGGAATATAATTACTTTTCGTCTTGCAACGGAAATAACTCCAAAAGCGCTTTGGGCTATCTTTGATAGATTCGCCCAGTGACTTAGTGTATTCTTTATACTTCTTGTCAATCATCGACTTTGACTTGTCACACTGAGTAACGCTTCCGGTCTTCTTTGCGCCACGCCGTGCTGTTTCTTTTTTCTTAAACATGTATCTTACTTCAGCATCGATCCAAGGAGAAGTGCTAGAGTCCTTAGCTCTAATCCTCGGGATATGAGTATTAATGATATCCATGAGTGCAGACTTCCAACCTTGCCATCTGCATCACCGTTACTAGCACTAGTACAGTCAAGGATAGCAGTTGATTGTCGAATCGCTCTCTTTATAGTTCTTCTTGGAAGTTTGCGGCCTTAAAGTTGTAAACAAAACGCTCTCTGTTTTTAATACGGTGATTTAATACAAACATTTAACTCATCTCAAGTAGATGATGATCAGTCGGGAATCCAGCATCTTTATAGGACTAATTGATTCCATGTTGCAAATACTTTCTGGCTCGTTAGTCAGGATCAGATCTAGAATGTTGCCCTTGTTTTGATTAGGTGCGAAGTGAGTTGGGAAGGTGTTCATATGATGCTAGATGATGGTAGATGATGGTAAATGATGCTAAATACCACCCAATAGTGACTTTGAGTTTACTGAAAATTCTTCAAGTTTTTGGACAACTCTGCCTATATCCAAATAAGTAAATCAGTCATTGTGGGTGATTTTAATTTTCCAAACATTGAATGGTATAGTAATTGCGGCTCTTCACAAAACTACAGCGAATTAAATCTGCTTACTGTGAAAGTCTAAAAGAATTCTCGTCCGGCACTTCAAAAGATGACAAAGTCTATCCTAGATGATATTCTGTCCATGGCCATGTTTTGAAAAAAGAATAAAAATTTAGATGATCGCAATTAAAAATTAAACTTCAGCACTCGGCCTGTCTAAAAATTGGGGTCGCGTACCCCAACCTCGTACCCAGGGCATTTTGCCTCTACGGTGGAAGGTCGGCGAAAATGGCCCTGGGATTGGCTGGTCACATGACACCCAGAATTTCTGGGTGTTTTGATATGATAATTTATGATAATTTAGGTCACTATGATGAGAAATATGCAACGCTTTGCAGACTTGTTCATGTAAAGCATTCATCCTAAAACCAACTAATTCATAATACATCCATGATTATCTCGTATAAATATCATAGACGAACAAGTAGATATCGACGCCATTTTCGCCGACCTTCAACCGTGGAGGCAAAATGCCCTGGGTACGAGGTTGCCGCGTACCCAAAACTAATTACGCATGCGCACAAGTTTAATCATGTGACCACAGAATTGAATAGAGATCAGAATCTGTCAGAATAAAAATAGAGATAGTTAAAAAATGGCACCAACTGAGTAAAAAAACAGAGAAAAATGTGGTCAGAAGAAGCTACAAGAACACTGGTCGGAGGAAACCATACAATTTTCTTCGGAAAATTGTAAAACACCAAAAGAAATGGAACAAGTTTATAAAACGCTGTTGGTAATCAAGCTAATATAGCTTGTAAAAGTTCCACTCTTCGTCGTTTCATTGACCTCAAACAATGTAGTCGTAAGAGGTTATGTTTATAGTCTACAGAGTCTGCTTTTCTTTTCATTTTCTTATTCATAAAATGAGAAAATACCTGCCAAGCCTTAGCAAGTGAATGCCTTTCTTCTTCGGGTTTCGTAATCTGCCGCCATTTTGTTGTAAAGTACATCATGTTAGGCTACATATTGTGGTTATGGTATATGCCATTCCAAATTTGGGGTGCCCAAAATAATAGAGAACAAAAATTATGTCGTGTAAACGCAGCAGGCGTGCCAAAAAAGATTGGCCCGCATGCCGAAATTTAAGAGTGCCGTACCAGAAATGTTTGTCAGCGCCCAACTTACATGCAACCTCCTTCCAATCCTTGCCCATACAATGCACGGTAAAAGAAATATAGCACTCTTCCGTACATCTTTTGCCAAGCCATCATTAGTTTCAGTGTCATCAAAATAATATTTCTATAGATAATGGAACAATTAAACTGTCGTACGCACAGTACGCCCGCTGATATTGAAAATTCCAGACACACCTCTAGAATCTAATTATACCATAGCAAGCTCAGCGCCGTCTCCTTACTGTCTTACGTAAGTTCGCTATTTCCACTGTTGCATCAGATATATGTAGACGTTTTTCCAAGAAATTAAAGGTAGGTAAATATATCGAAAACGAATATAAACTTTACAAGTAGTGATAATATTAGAAATGGCAAATTATAAAAGGATTGTGTATTGTCAAAATAGTGTGTAGGGAGTGGTGTAATGTTTTAAGTGAAGGACCTCTCTCTGAAGAAGGTCCTTCACTTGAAACATTAGACCTCCTACACACCATTTCGGCAATACACCAACCGATTTCACAGTTTTCCATTTGTATTTCTACACTGCCTATGCAGGACAACACTTTTATTTCATATAGGTTATGATTATGATATTGATTGATATTGAATGGTATAGACATATATAATTTCAAAGACGTAAGTTAATTAAGTTTATTGTAACATTCATTCCAAATATCTGACTTTCTTTTAACCCCTGTACCATACTGACGTTAATTAACGGTACCATCTATATACATGTGGTGTCATATAACATTGAAAACATCATCTCTGTGCTGGCCATATTATATGAGGATTTCAGGTTACGGTTCAATTCCCACAAAAATCTTGGAAAATACTTGTTTAGTCTCAACAAATGCCAGCGTTTCGTATTTGGTATTCAGTCTTCTCATCTCCTAATCGTTCTTGAGTATATAACTACGTAGATTTTGTTCACGTGTCATTGGAATTTGACATAAGCATATAATGTTTCAACCTGCTTCGATTCAGACTACATGCATGTCGGGGTTATGAAGTGATTTATAAATAGTGAGCCAAAATTAAATGGCAATGGAGACACTTATCGTAGAGATTTCATGCAACTTATTTTATAACTTGCAAAACTTGTCAACGGTAGAGCAAAACTGAACCTAGAACTAATCCAAGTCAGATTCGCTGCTTTTAATGCTTGACAGATTGAAACGTTTAGACTCCCCATCACGTGCATATTTATATAAAAAAATAAGACCAAGCCTGCACTCTTATTTAAATTCTGCCATTATGACTACTATCCTAGATGATATTCTGTGCATGGCCATATTCTGAAAAAAGAATCAAAATTTAGATGTTCGCAAGTTAAACTTTAACAGCTAAGACTACTCCATCACTGAACTTCAACAACAATATGGAAATTCATCACAACATTAAAAATGCAGTATTCTTATGATAAACGTTGGTTTTGCATAAAAATAAGTAAACAGTAATTGGATCACAAACTTCTATATTATGGTTGTTATAATTTGTTATTTTGCATAATGGTATCAGCCTCACAAATAATGCGAGTTTTGAGTCCCTGATGAGAGTTTAACCTAAGATAAAATTAGAACGAAGGTCGCTAGCAATCGTGTGCATGTTCAATTATTGTGCAAGATGCATGTATATTGAAACTCATAGTCGTAGATATTACACGCATTATGTATGAATGTATGTCGTATTATGAATCAGACTACTACACATTCGGTAACCTTAGCTCTATCATCTGAGTTCATGTGATAGCTCAATGGTTAGAGCGATCAGAAGATTGTGGACTGGATTCCTGTCAGGAACTCAGACATTTTCTTAGTGAAAACAAGCTTCAACGACAAAATATTTCCTGTTATTACAAAGCTATACATTTTTAACCCATAATTACAAACTCCCAATCTGTTATAAAAATGTAATGCATGTTACATGCACGTAAATATCAAAGCCGGTTTGTATAGTTTTGCAGTCCTTTTTCCCTTTCTGAATTTTGGTTCGTTGTTTTAGGATAATTTACCACATGGATGCTGCTGAGGCTGCTGCACAAGAGACCGCTGCAGCTGCACGAACAGTAGCAGAACTTACATTCTCTCCTATAACAGGCAGCGTTACCGTTCATGTTGAAACTGACGGCGTTGTTCTAGGTGTTACTGCCATAGTAGGATTTACTTTAGCAGCCATTTACTTCAGCAATAAGCTAGGGCTTGCGACAAAAATAAAAGATGCCATTACTAGAGTATTTGTTGGTGAAAAAGATGACCGAGATGTTGGCGATATAAATCGTGGATCCCTCTTAGTTGACCTTCATTGTCGTACAACTGAGAGCTTTCTACAATTTCTTCTGGACTATGAATCAGGAAAAGTCAAACAAGACTTGAAGGAAGAACTTTTAAAAAAAGGAATTGAAGTGGAGAAGATCACCATCAAGATTAGAAATGAAAAAGAAGTAGAAAGGCACAAGAAAAACTTAAGGTATATTTCCCTTAAACAGCACTAGAATATATGTATATACACCTAATTACACACAAGTCTGACACTGTACTATACCTATCCTGAGTTATACAATTTTAGATATTCAACCAACAACCTATAGCTTTGACACACTCAGCTACAAGATCGTCCAACTTTAAACTCAAGTGAGCTGTACAATATCCGAAAATTTCCATGTAAAACTATTTAGCTACAAGGTTATCTGACCTAGACTCTCTGCATGATGCGTCACACCATGGACAGAGGTTTCATCACATCATTTAGTTTATAATATATGTTTTTTTCTTAAATAGTTTGTCTGGCATAGAATGGATAACAATTGAAGGAAAGGTGCAAATAACAAACAATAAAAAAAGAGAATCTTCTCATGAAACAACTGAAATCAGAGAAATGGAAGAGAGAACTAGTTACAAGGTAATACCACATGTACTATCACGTATCAGCAATAATTCTAATTTTTAAAGCAATATATAAATATATAAAGCAATAATTACTCCCCGTGCTCCAATTGTTCACTTTGTGCTATGTTTTATATACGGCATTCTGCTGCAGCTGCTGCGTCTCTTCTTGGTCTGAAATCGGGTGCGTCGACGGTCAGCGGTGCAGGTTCCCTTACGATCGTCATGTCGCACGACAGCTTATTAAAGCTCCTCTGACAATTCCGTCACGCCCATGCAGTAAAAGTTATTATAAGGTTTTCCACGATTCTCCTATTCTCCACTTGCCTCTGTTTCGTTCGTCGCTCTTTATTAAATAATCTCCCACTGCCAGTTTTGCTTTCGAGGCCTTGTGTTTCAGTAGATTATGACGTTCTCGAAGCCCTCGTATATGTACTCTTTTGTCCACCTCTTCCATACGGCATCCTTGCATTTCTTTAAGTGTCGTGCTCGCTTTCGCAGATCCCCCTTTTCCGCATGGTGGACTTCTAAGTAACTCCGGCAGTACATTTGATCTCGTGAACATGAGCGAGTTTGGTGTTAGAATAGGCAATTGTATAATTTATATCGTCTTCCACATAACTAAGGGGCTTGTTGTTGAGAATCACTTCGACATCGAGAAGGACATCGAGTGCAGTTCACTCCATATGAGGCATCCGCCTCCAATTGATTTGTAGAGGGCTTGTTTCATCAGTCTAACCATTCGTTCGAACTGTCCTCCCCATCAGGTCGCTCGGCTTAAGTTGAACTGCCATTCTATCGTCTGCTGGGCCAGAAAGTTGTTGAGGCTCTCGTCATGCATCACGATTCGCAACTATTTTTCTGCTCCTACGAAGGTCCTGCCATTGTCGGTATAAAGTCGATTCCCTGCACTACTTGGAAATTGTAATGCTCTCTGGCCCGTGGTGCGATATTCGGGTAGCAACCTGGCGGCCGATTGGCCAGTGCAACTGCTCTGAATCGCTTGCATCCCCAGCAACTCTTGATTATTCGTTTGGCTAGGCGTTGCAACGGGGGAACCCAAACCCTCTCTCTAACTTTCGCCATTGTTAGACTCACTCCCCCGTGCAGAGTAGCTTCGTGGGAATTCTGAAAGCTTTTCTCTGTATACAATGCTTCGTCTCGAAGGTGTACTGGGTAGTACCCTTGGATTCTACTTCGGCATTCCAAAATACCGTCGCGGTTCGGTTGAAGATTGAGTTGCAGGCTGTCTTCGTGAAAATGTTCAGTCTCTTTTGCTCTTCCTTGGACTCTCTTATCCCACCACTGGATTGGATCGTTTATCTCCACGGTTGTCAACGGCCCTGTTTTCCTGTTTTCCTCTCGACCTTTGGCCTTGGCGTTGCGAATAAACCGTTTGACCCACGCGCAGATCCTGAGCGTCAGCCATAGGTACCATTTGGCAAGGGGCCCATCAAATACATCTTATCTACCGCCATTCTGAATAGTGTCTTGGTTGCTTAAACTTCGGCTTGGGTTACTTCATTTGGAGCGGTGATTATGTCTGTAGGCCAGCTTGTTTGGTCACTCAACCACTCCGGGCCACTCCACCACGAATGTTGTTGGTGTGACATCTCCCCCTCTGAAACTCTGCTTGCGATGTCCGCGCTGGATTCTCCTTTGACGGTAGGGGCCACAAGTCGTCTCTCCACGCTCCTGGATCTTGCGAACCCGATTACTTACGAATTGTTTGTACTCGCCTGGACAACGGATTCAGTGGAGAGCCACTGTGCTGTCCAGCCAGCAGTAGACTTGTGATACTGGGAACCCTTCGATTACTTCTCGTACGTTATGTGCTAAGTTTGCGGCCATATGCCCCGAGACGAGTTCTACGTGAGGTATGGTGAGGCCCGTTTTGGTCAGCCTTGCTTTTCAGCTACTAGACCGGTGCTTACTCCCGATGGTTGGTTGACGACAGCATACACGGCGGCGGCCACACCATTTCCACTGGCGTCTCCGAATGCATGAAGTACCACGTCGTCGATCGTTTCGCGATATTTGGCAAGCAGTCCCTCCTGTTGTCGATCCAATTTGTCGATCCTGTTGTCCCTCCCAATTGGACGTGGTCACTTGGTTTGACAATTGAGACTCCCATCTAAAGTTTCTATTTCCTTCGAATGTATGTCCTTGAACCAGTGAAAGCGTAATGCGTCTCGGTCTTCTTCTTTAATTCTTACTTGCAAGAAAGCTTTCTTGAGGTCTCTGACGATTGCTGCATTGTGGAATCGACCCCGTACTAAGACGTTCCAGAGTTGGTTTTGTAGAGGCGGCTCTACCTCCAGACAATCATTCAGCGATGGTGCATCTTGATGGGCTTTGGCGGAGGCGTCATAGACTATGCCGATTCACGAACGACTGGTTTGTGTAGCAAGTAGAACTCCACCTCGGTTGCTGTTGCTTCGGCTCGCTCTACGACTCCTTGAGTTATAGTTGATCTTGGATGACTGCGTCATATTCCTGAAGTCGCTTGGTCTTTGCGAGCTTCTGTACGAGGTTGCTGAGTCGGCGTAAGCTCCCCCTCTCGTTCGTTGGCAGAGGTGAATGATTTCCCTTCCACGGAAGGCCCGTTTCATACCAACCCTGTTCGCTACGATGAAGTTGTAACGCGCTTTGACGACAAATAAGTAACCACTTTAATAACATATACTATCAACTTATACACGTTGGCGAATCATGAATAAATTAAACTAACACATATGTATATAATTAGCACATGCATAAATTACTAATCGTCACATCCTTCTCTGTTTAAAAGCTAAATAAATTCCATATTCTCTAGAAATAAAGAAATTGTCTAAATATATTGTAAATAAACTGTAGTATATAAAACTAAATATATCGTGTCCGGTCAGTTCGTCATTTAAGCTTGAAATCGGTCTGGTGCGCGTCTAACTCTCGTTGACCTTCTTACTATTGGTGGACCATTGGAAGATAGTACTGAAGGATGTGGAGTGGAAATTCAAAACACGCAAATTGAGGACCGTTGTCGGAAATCACGATCTCCGGAATTCCATGACGGCTAAACTGCGCTCTCAGCTTTTGGATAACTGCAGATGCTGTGGTACTTGTTAGGTAGTCCACTTCGAAAAAATTAGAGAAATAATCTGCTACTATCAAATAATTTTTATTATCGAATGTAAACAGGTCTGCCCCAACCTTCGCCCATGGTTGATTTGGTAGCTCATGCGACAAAAGTGGCTCTTTACACTGTTTGGGTTGATAGGTTTTACATACCGAGCATTTCGACACGAACTCTTTTACCTGTGTTGACAATACAAAATCTCACGAGCTCTCCGAAGACAACCCTCCATGCCCAAGTGTGAGCTGTGTAGACGTTGTGTCAGTTCTGCTCGCAGAGCTTGTGGAACCACAATGTTTTCAGACTTGAAAATGAGACCATCTTGACAGGAAATTTCGCTACGAAACGAATAATATGGGGCTACTTCTAGTGACACTCGAAGTCGTGACGTCGCCCAACCATTCTGGACACATTCCCGGACCATTGAAGCTCTGAATCAGTAGAGGTAGCACGTCTCAACTCGTTGAGTCGCTCTTCTGCAATAGGTAGATCTTTTACCAAGTTGATTTCTTCTAACTGGGCACAAAACTCCTGGTTTTCTTTTCTTATTTCCACTTTCTCCAGATATGCACGTAACAGCGTGTCCGTTATAAAAAGCTGTGATCCTTTCTTATAGGTAATGTTAAGATCATATTTTTGCAATCGCAAAAACATTCACTGCAATCTCTTTGGTGCATCGTGGAACGGCTTCGTCGCAATCTGTTCCAGTGTATATATTAACACAAGGACTAATTAATCGTACGGCTCATGTGATCTGATTCGACGGTAACCAATCTACCATATACATATTGGTCAAACTGTTCGCATGCGAAAACAATCGCCAATAGCTCTTTTTCCACTTGTGCGTAATTTTTTCCAGCTTGTGTTAATGCTCTGGAGGCGTAGTGAACTGGCTTCCCCTCTTGGGTTAAGACGGCTCCAGACCAGCCTGCGAAGCATCACACTGGATGGTAACTTCTTTCTGTGGATCAAAGAATGCTAGGACCGGAACTTCCGTTATACCATTCTTCAACTCGCACCAGGCCCTTTCATGACTTTCGTTCCAGTGCCACTCTACATCTTTGTGCTCTAGTTGACGTAGGATTTCGCACGACGACGAAAGATTGGGCAAAAATTTTGCTAAATAATTGACCATCCCAAGCGCTCTTCTTAACGACTTGACATCAGTTGGCGTAGGCATATTCACAATCGCTGCCACATTGTCTGGATCTGCGATGAGCCCGTTGGCTGTTAACCGATGACCAATGAGTGGGACCTCTGCAAGGCGTAGTTGAATCTTCTCTGGGTTTAACGTAAGATTTCGTTCTCGAGCGCGTTTCAAAAAACCAACAAAGTTCTTATCGTGGTTTTCAACTGCTTTCGGTACGGTATCACCAAATCCAATCACCAAAAAGTTATCCATAATGACTTCAACACCGTCCAAACCTTCCACGAACTCGTGCGCCTTTCTCTGCCATATCTCAGGGGCGGATCATATTCCAAAGGGCATTTGTTTCCAATAATAGCGTCCAAACGGAGTGTTGAACGTTGTCAGCTGGCAGGAACTCTCTGTAAGCTTTATTTGCCAAAACCCAGATTTCGCATCCAAAACAGAAAAGACTTTGGCATTGGACAATCTCAACGTCTCCCAACGTTGGCAGTCGATAATGACATCTTTTGATGGATTTATTCAAGTCTCGCGGGTCAATACACACGCGAAAGGTTGCTTTCTTCTGAGTTTGGACTCAGTTATTGCTTGGCATAGCTTTCACCCTGCAGGTCACTAGTGGAGTTCTGAGGCAGTTCTAGCTCGCTGACTTTGGAACCCCACTTGTGTAGTTGAAACTTGGCTTTCTCGAATATCTCGATGGCGGCATCTTTGATTCTCTGGGCCTTCTCTACAGTCGGTCCACCACTGATTAGATCGTCCACGTAGATGCTTTCCTCTATCTCATTCACGTACTCGGCATGCTCTTGACGGCAGCTCTCTAAATGCTGTTGGATTACTCCTCCTAACAGGAACGGAGAGGAGACTAATCCAAATAGAGCTCTGGTAAACTGTAAAGTTTCTATTTCTTTCGAATGTATGTCCTTGAACCAGTGAAAGCGTAACGCGTCTCGGTCTTCTTCTTTAATTCTTACTTGCAAGAAAGCTTTCTTGAGGTCTCCGGCGATTGCTGCAGAATGGAATCGACCCCGTACTAGGACTTTCCAAAGTTGGTTCTGTAGAGGCGGCCCTTCAGAAAATCATTTATAGACTATGCGCAATTTGGTAGAACTCCACCCCGGTTTATGTTGCTTCGGCTCGCTCTACGACTCCTTGAGTTAGTTGATCTTGGATGACTGCGTCGTATTCCTGAAGACCAAGCGTCTTTTCGAGCTTCTGTACGTGGTTACTGAGTCGGCGTAAGCTCCCCTTCTCGTTCGTTGGCAGAGGTGAATGATTCCCCTTCCACGGAAGGCCCGTTTCATACCAACCCTGTTCGCTACGATGAAGTTGTTCCCGGAAGTCGGCGTCCCTCGTAGTCTGTGACGGAGGTCTGTGCTAAAAACATGTTTCCATAATTGACTTCATCCATTCCTGGTGACATGACAGTCCATCCAAATTTGTTTTTTTCAGCAACAGGTTCACCAATCTGACCCATTTTCTGATTACTTCCCGTCTTAATTTTTGTATACTCGCTGGCGCCGAGAATTACAGTACATGCAACGGCAGCTTGGCTTTGTCGTTCCTGTCTTCCAGAATTGGCAAACCGAACGACGTTTGCAATCTGCGGCTCTGTGTTTGCTCCCTGTGCAGTTCAAACACAGACGGTTTTCACTCAGATGCTTCTTTCGTTCCTCAACTGTGTTGATCTTGTCGCAATTGGCTGATTTATGACTGGGGTTCTCGCAGTCACATCCTCTCGTTTGTTGTGAGTGTTCTCGTGCATGTAAGCTTCGGTCGCGCGAGTGTTTAGGTTTATCTGGGGGCGTTTCTTGTTCTTCCACTGGGTGAATCTCTAGTCTTTCCACTTCTTCGATGCTTGGATAAGTTGAACGAAATCCCATTCTCACTTCGCACATTTCCGGTGACCTCCTGGAGTTTACCCAAAGTTTCTAACGATTGAACCTTGCATTGGAGAGCAATGTTTTGTAAAACTGATGTATCTTCGCCGGTTGGGAATGGATCTTGGGATGACTGGTGCCATTCCCGTGTTCGCTTTTGAGGATAGTTTTCGGAAAGGCAGACCGTCGATATCTGCTCTGACTTTTGGTTCGATCAGTTCCTTTAACTCTTTCCTGTCCGACACAGTCAAAAGGGGTCATAGAAGACCCCAAAGTCGTCAATCGAAAAACACGGCACACGGTAACGCAAGATTAAAAATTGAAATTCGACAAGCGCCAGGCACATGAGATCCACTCACACGCCAAGTTTGATTTGATTTCATAAACAACTCTGCAATTGGTGGCGTTTTGAATTTTCATGATGCTACACGGGCGCCCAAGATGGCGTTTTCTAGCAAAATGGAGGGTTTTTCAACCTGATTTATGATCATTAATGCTAATTTATATTAACATAATGTGTCTTGTTCGGGAAATTCAAAAGCACAAGTAAAAGCCGGTTTATCGGGCTTTCAGAAAATGTATAGGTTTCGCAACAGTTATGGATATTTCCAGAGATATCGATGGGACAAAGAGGTAGTTCAATTTTAGATGTTTTTCAGCCGGACAGGAAAGAGTTAAGTACGCAAATTTCGTCACTGGTGCTAGTTCAGCGTTATACTTATAGAATGGCAATAATTGTTCGTGGGTTCCATTGAACTTTGTTATTGCCAGCTTTGGCAGTTTGACACTGTCTTTGTTGTGAGGAGTTTTACCCGACGTCTCAATTTTGCGCGCTCGAATTTGAGCTGCTCTTCTCGGTTACGAAATGAATTGTCTGTTCGTTTTCTTTCTCCTTCTACATCTTCTGCGCTTTCGTCGTTGTCGCGTTTGGCTTGCTCTACTTCTCGTTTTAGACTCTCCACACTCCACGTTTGTTATTATGTCGATTAGAGCATCCTTGTGTCATTGAATCGCTTGCGCGTTGCCTTTTTTCATTATCCCTTGCGTTTTGCCTTGCGTGAGATTGAGCATCTTAGTTTTTTCTTTAAATTGGTTGTATTGTACTCCATCTCAAGTTTCTTTCTCTGTATCACGTCGGAGGTGCCACTGTGTTGGGAATCAGACCGGGCCCTTCCCAAACTTACAATATTTATAGAAATGTTTCTCGTTTATTTCGGTGTACACACGATGTTTACTCTCACTTCACTGTTCACAATTCTCCTTTGTTCATAGCTCACTTCCGTTTCTCTGCCTTCTAGCCGTCATCACTATCCTTTTAAACTATTGCACATTCCGAACCAATTAAGATAGTAACACAATTCTCTACATCATATCTGGCTACGCAGTCAAGTGGCTAGTCATCCGGCGTGATTTAGACAGTGTGTAGAAATCAAATATATATCTAAAAAGGTTGGTGTACTGCCGAAATAGCGTACGTGTAAGTAGTTTCGAGCGAAGGCCCTTCGTCAGAGAGTTAAACGTAAAGTGAAACTTTACTTCACTTTACCTTTCACTCTCTGACGAAGGTCCTTCGCTCGAAAGTTAGACTACTTACACGCTATTTCGGCAGTACACCAACCTTTTTAGATATTTGATGTGTACACAGTGAGTGTTAAGCTATGTGGCGGGGTATTAGATAGATAGATAACTTTATTTAAACACGCTTACAACGTCAACAAAAGCTGGTTTCCACGAAGGGCGTGTACAACAATAAAGACAAATAAAACAGTATAAAGTAACAACAGTAAATAATGGTTCGACTAGCTAACAATGTCAATAAAGATTATATATCGTTATATTTATGTATTTTATTTACATAAACGTTACTTAATAACATGAGTAGCGATTTATTCTGCAATTAAGCCAATACTTGAAACACTCGTTCGGAGGCCCACATCTCCCGTCACCCACAAACATCAACAAATGAACTTCCTGCATCAATATCATATGTTCATCCTTGTTCTATAAAAACCACACATTCGCGTAAACGTCAAACTACATAAAAGTGCCGATTAAACACTCGTACACTCGCCCACTCGTCACGACCATCGAACAACCGGACGAATATTTAGGCATACCCTCAAAAATTTCATTATTGAATTATTCCAATATTAACACAACCATAACAAATATTAATTTCACCACGAATTTCACGCGCAGAACGAATGGACTACGTTTGACAGTATTGGACGACCATCTGGAATCAGAACCTGGTTGTGGCTTCAATTCCCATCTGGGTTTAGAAACAAACAATTTACTACAGTGTATATTCAAATAACCAAGCTGCAAGTCACATTCAATATATATTTTTTAAAGCAGTTAAACAAACAAACGGTCATACGAGGGTAATCCAAGTAAACAAACATCATCACTAATTTCCACAAATAAAAATCTTGTTATCCGCCATCTTGTTTTAATACATTACATAATTAACATGATGTCACAAGCAGGGTAAACTTTCCTTTCTGGTACCTGAATTTATGTGGTATACTTTTAAAACTATTGTGGTTCAATTGAGAAAGAAAAACATCCACAAAAATCAAGTTTTAGACCTACATACGTGAAATTATGGCTGACTAAAGTTTTAATTTAACCCTGCTTGTGACGTCACACGCATATCGAAAAATTATCCAAGATGGCGGATCATGGTTGGAAAGTCTTTTGTCGAAATTAGTGATGTTGTTTTGCACAAGAGTCGTTTTGTTTATTTGTATTACCCTGAGCCTCGTATGACCGTTTGTTTATCAGAAAGGCAAAAATAATTTCTATTGCCATATCTAAAAATTAAGGTTAGTGTACTGCCGAAATAGCGTGTAGGTTGCCTAATGAAGGACCTTTGCTCGAAACGTTAGACTACTTACACGCTATTTCGGCAGTACACTAACCTTTTTAGATATTTGATTTGTATTTCTACATTGCCTACGCAGCACAACACGTTTTATGACATTACTGACATATAAATTATATAAATTAATTAATTAATGTTCTTTTTTATATAAATATATAAATTAATGTCTTTTCAGGAATGTGACAACACAGATATTTCTGTTCATGAACATGAAGATCAAACAGCTGGGACTGAAACAAATGTCAAGAATAATGCAGAAGAAACTCCCCTACATTTAGCAGCAAGAAAAGGTCTCACAAAGGAAATTGATAAACTTTTGCTACATAAAGCTGAAGTCAATGCCATTGATAAATCTGGAAACACTGCATTACATTATGCATGTGAGCATTGGCATCCTCAAGTAGCAGTGAAATTGATTGAAGCTGCGACTGAAACAAATGTCAAGAATAATGCAGAAGAAACTGCCCTACATTTAGCAGCAAGAAAAGGTCTCACAGTGGTAATTGATAAACTTTTGCTACATAAAGCTGAAGTCAATGCCATTGATAAATCTGGAAACACTGCATTACATTATGCATGTGAGCATTGGCATCCTCAAGTAGCAGTGAAATTGATTGAAGCTGCGACTGAAACAAATGTCAAGAATAATGCAGAAGAAACTGCCCTACATTTAGCAGCAAGAAAAGGTCTCACAGTGGCAATTGATAAACTTTTGCTACATAAAGCTGAAGTCAATGCCATTGATAAATCTGGAAACACTGCCTTACATTATGCCTGTGAGCATTGTCATCCTCAAGTAGCAGTGAAATTGATTGCAGCTGGGACTGAAACAAATGTCAAGAATAATGCAGAAGAAACTCCACTACATTTATCAGCAAGAAAAGTTCTCACAGAGGTAATTGATAAACTTTTGCTACATAAAGCTGAAGTCAATGCTGTTGATAAATCTGGAAACACTGCCTTACATTATGCCTGTGATCATTGGCATCCTCAAGTAGCACTGAAATTGATTGAAGCTGGGACTGATACAAATGTCAAGAATAATGCAGAAGAAACTCCACTACATCTAGCAGAAAAGTATGGTTACACAAAAGTAATTGAGAAACTTTTACTACATAAAGCTAAAGTCAATGCTGTTGATAAATCTGGAAACACTGCCTTACATTATGCCTGTGAGCATGGAAATCATAAGGTTGCGCTGAAATTGATCGAAGCTGGGGCTGAAATAAATGTCAAGAATAATGCAGAAGAAACTCCACTACATTTCGCAGCAAGAAAAGATCTCACAGAAGTAATTGAGAAACTTTTAACTACATAAATCTATTGTCAATGCTGTTGATAAATCTGGTAACACTGCCTTATATTATGCCTGTGAGCTTGGGAATTCTCAAGGTGCACTGAAATTGATTAAAGCTGGTGCTGAAATATAAATGTCAAGAATATTGCAGAAGAAACTCCACTACATGTGGCATCAGAAATGAGTTATTCAGAGATTGTTGAAATACTTTCGAAATGTAATGCTGAAGAATGCTGTTGATAGATTCGGTCTTGGATTGTTGCACAGAAGCGGCACGAAAAAAAGAATGGATTGCTGCGGAAAAAGAAAGGCAGCCCAGGGAACAAAACTGCAAGATAATCTAAATTAACATTGTTTACTTAGAATATTTCACTGTGTATATTGTGACAGTTTTGTTTTTTGCATATTAATAATGTCATATACCCAAATAACTACAAATATCAAATTAAGAAATCTATCAAACTATCAAAAATCATATGCAACCCGAAGAAGTCCGGCTAAAATGTAAATATACAGCTCAGAACTTACCGAACATGTTGTTTAACTTACTACTTTTAATTGCGTTCTTACCTTTTTGAATACATTATACCATTTTTGAATACATTATGGCATTCATATGAAAGTCAAAGTGTATCTGTACATATCTTTATCTCAAATCTTCCTTTCCTCGTGATCACATAGCATTCGTATTATGTAAGCTATTCAACAATGTTCTTCAGAAAGTTCGTTCAATGATTTATATACAATCACAAGTTGTTGAGAAGCTTAT
The DNA here is from genome assembly GCA_035772405.1 of Chrysogorgia sp. JL179-B06. NCBI lineage: Eukaryota > Metazoa > Cnidaria > Anthozoa > Scleralcyonacea > Chrysogorgiidae > Chrysogorgia > Chrysogorgia sp. JL179-B06. Next base: position 1,192,905 of record JAYKKM010000428.1, read on the forward strand.
TCTAAAATGGCTGCCAATTTAATATTCTTTTATATGCATATAAATTAGCCCTTATATCCTCGTTATTGTGTACAAAATTGAAAATAATTTTTCTTCTGAAATGAGGCTATAAGGGCTAATTTAAATGTTAAATTGGCTGTCATTTTGGAATAAGGTCTGTGTTGCGCTATCGGTATTTAGCATTTCTGATAAAATATGAATATATTTAATTAGCTTTATTTGTTTTTATAATTTGTTAGAGTATGATTTTATGTTTATACCCTACATGCGTCGAACGCACTTACATAATATTTGATTACTCCTAGTACATATTTACTACTGTAGTTAGTAATAATAATAGTCGCGACAATTGGCGTTTTAGCTGTTGTTGAGGTTCTATAATTGTGTTTCTAATATGCGTTACAACGCCACCTTAAATAACAACAACTACTAGTATTATTTACAAACATATTTTCTTCAATGTTTATTATTAAAATGTATCTCCAAACACCCAATCCTCTTATAACCTGTTCCATGTGGTGTGCACTAGATTTTAGTCGGCGCTAATTTGGAATCCGTAGACGGTCGGTAGCATCTTTAGTGGTCGGTAGCATTTTTTATTATGTATATGGTCAACTTACAATGGGATTACATAAATATTGATTATCAACCGAATATTTCAAGATCACTTGTATGTGAGGTCGGGGTTCGAGTGTTGGGTGAGTATTATTTTTTCCATTTTTAAAATTTTTGCTTGACTTTTTTTCTTTTTAATAGGATTAAGGTTAGGGTTAGTTTTAGGGTTTGGTTAAGAATATTATCAAAAAATAGTCGCGCGTAAAAAAGTCCCAAGATGCTACCGACCACCAAAGATGCTACCGACCACGGATTCCAAATGCGCGCAGTCGGCAGAACCATGTTGAGCCCGCTAACACCATATAGGTGCCCCATGGGTCCATAAGCTTTTCACTTAATTATGCTAATATTTAAATTTTGTATGCTTTTTTATTTTTATTTTTTAGATTCTTTTTATTTATTATATATATTATTTTATTTTTTTTACTTTTTACTTTTTTTTGGTTTTTTTTGTTTTATTTTATTTTATTAGATTTATTTTATTTTTTTCATATATTATATTTTTACTTTAAATAATTTTTTATTTATTTTATTTTTTATTTTTTTTGTTTATTGCTCCGTAGGCAGCACACTAATCTTGACTTGGCTTATATTGGTGTGAGTTCATTGTTTCTCGGATATTGAGCGTGCAGAAGAATGCACATCCATTCATACACAGCTGTGAGATATAAGCGACAGAATATATTGAACTGCATTTTTATACAAGAAACAAATTCTGATTAACTTAGTTTATCAACTGTTATAATCTGTTATAAAATTGGTTTATAAACTGTTAGGATTGGTGTTGTGTTTAGTGTTGGGTTCTAGTCCCTGTTCCCTCACGGTTACATGGTCTCAGTGGTTCCGTTCAAGCGCCCATTTGTCCACCGATTGATCCCCTCGCAAGCCAGGGTGATAATCTCGCCGCGGCAGAGTTCTATTTCTCACAATATATATATATATATATATATATATATATATATATATAAGTAGAGTGCTGCGTAGACAGTGTTTTGAATATATAGCAAAGTGAAAAGGTGGTAAACTGCCAAGAATTTAGTGACGAGATACTGACGTTTCGAGCGGAGCCCTTCATCAGAGTAAGACGAGATGAAATGAAATAAATAGGGCTTATATATATGCCAAAAGGGTGTCACAAGTAGAAAGTAGCCAATCAAATGCACGGGAGATAAACAAACTAATAATTAATGAGATGGGAAACGTTAGATCATTTACTATTTTTAACAGTCGATCAGCAAGCAGACTGAGGGGGCGGGAGAAATGACAGGTCCAATATTCAAGGGGATTAGGCGATAATATTAGCATAAGAAACAAAAACTTGAAAAGGAATGAAAATGCATACGCGAATAATAAAAAATTAATAATAATAAAGGTTCCAAGCAAACTAAAATAACCAAAAACTTGTAGGAAATTAAATAAAAGAAAAACGTTCGTTAAGACCAAGAGGATGTGTGGTGCCAAGTTTAAAAATGAGACGCTTCTCTTGCCGCTTGCGGTTATCGTTGCCACCGGAGATGGGAAGGATGGCACAGACTTTCATGTCTGAAACCAAATGGTTGGAGCTGTTGAAATGGCGGGCTACAGGTTTGTCACCATCATTGATCCTCACGGAACGAAGATGTTCAGCAAACCTGTCTGAAAGACGTCGCCCAGTTTCACCGATGTAGATTTTAGGGCATTTATCGCATGAAATGCAATAAATTATGTTGGTGGACGTGCATGAAAAAGCATGACGGATTGTGTGGTCGAATTTGGGGGCAGTAATAACTGTAGTGGGATTGAGAAAAGCGCATGTGTTACAGCGGGAACGGCCGCAAGAAAATCCCCTTGAATATTGGACCTGTCATTTCTCCCGCCCCCTCAGTCTGCTTGCTGATCGACTGTTAAAAATAGTAAATGATCTAACGTTTCCCATCTCATCAATTATTAGTTTGTTTATCTCCCGTGCATTTGATTGGCTACTTTCTACTTGTGACACCCTTTTGGCATATATATAAGCCCTATTTATTTCATTTCATCTCGTCTTACTCTGATGAAGGGCTCCGCTCGAAACGTCAGTATCTCGTCACTAAATTCTTGGCAGTTTACCACCTTTTCACTTTGCTATATATATATATATATATATATAAAGTGGTATGTAAAGTGGTAGGTCCAACTCCTTATAAGGAAGGTAAAAAGTAATTTTTAGTGCAAAGTTTTTTAAACTTTGCAGTATTGTGATGAGTGGCGAAAATTCACACGATATATATATATATATAAAGTCAGTCAGTCAGTCGGTCGGGGTGGCGACATTATTGCGTAGTATTTTGGTACTTTAATTTACTTAACTTGTGAGTGGAAAAGTAGCCTGGCGCTTTATTTTTTTGAATTTTTTTCGAGCTTTATTTATTTAAAAAAAAATCGGGAGGAGAAAATAAAAAGGCGGGGTCTGAAGTTCCTGGACAATGAGGGCAGACCGTAAAGTGAGTTATCAATGGGTTTTTTACGTGTATCAAGTTGTAATGCAGTTAGATTTCCGATTTCGATATCTTGAATATTTCATAATATGTCTGGAATATAGTTGTATCCCCCGGGTTTTTATGTTAACATGCTACTGCGGCTTGCGCACGCGCGAGCTGAAATTTTGAACAACATGGCCGGCCAAGGAGCGAGTGATAATATTTCTTCTGGAAACAGGGATTTTGTGGATTTATAGTATTAAAGATGGTGTAGGAGAAATAATTCGTTGTCTGTTAGGGGAAGACAAGCCTGGATATAAAATAAAGGTCTAACATTATATATAAAGTCAGGTTGATAAAATCGGTTGATAATGATCTTAGGCCGATTTCTCTTACTCCAGTCTTGAGTAAGGTGCTCGAGGGTTTTGTTTTCAATTGGCTGTCTTCTATTGTTATGCCGCATATTGATCCTCGACAGTTTGGGGGAATTAAGCACTCTTCTACGTCTCATGCCTTGGTTCATCTTGTCCATCAGTGGCTTATGGAGACTGAAGTACATAAAACCATCATTCGTTCATGCCTTATTGACTTTTCCAAGGCTTTTGACAGGATTGATCATAACATTCTAATGGAGAAGCTTCGTTTGCTTAATGTTCCCCTAATCCTGTTGAATTGGTGTGCTGCTTTTTTGAAACATCGTCAGCAACGAGTTAAACTGGGTAATCTAAGATCGAGTTGGAAGCCTATCCATGCTGGGGTACCCCAGGGGACCAAATTGGGTCCACTTCTCTTCTTGGTTATGATCAACGATCTTTCCACTACAGTACCTATGTATAAATACATTGATGATTGTACCCTTTTTGAGGTTGTTTCACCCAGCACGACTACGACTCTCCAAGCGGAAGTTGACCGTATTCAACAATGGACCATTACTAATAACATGTGTCTCAATGTTCAAAAGACTAAAGAATTTCATGTAACTTTCAAAAGGAGTCATTTTCCCTTACAGCCTCTTGTATTAAACGATCACCCTTTAGATGTCGAACCTGTTATTAAGCTGCTTGGTGTTTATTTTACATCTGATCTAAACTGGTCAGTACATATCGACCATGTATGTTCTAAGGCGAGTAAACGTTTGTACGCTCTGCGAACCCTGTGGCGTTGTGGTGTTCCTTCTAAGGATCTTCGTTTGGTATATTGCTCCTTCATTCGTCCAATTCTCGAATACGCCTGTGTAGTTTGGCATTCATCTCTTTCATTGAAATTGAGCGACCAACTTGAACAAGTGCAACGAAGAGCTGTTAGGATAATTTTGCCTTCTTTTTCTTATGCAGATGGCCTTTTGGAACTTAAAATTGATCTGCATTTTGAACGAAGGGAGACTCTCTGTAGAAAGTTTTTTAAATCAATTTTGAACCACAAAAGTAACATCCATGATTTGTTACCTAATCCTACTGTGAATAAGTATTCATTAAGACATCCTCGTACTTTTCCTCTGGTTAAGTGTCGCACTAAGCGATATCAAAATAGTTTTATTCCCTATTCAATAAGAACATGGGATTCGTCCCCATAGTTTTTTAAATGTATTTACTGTAAACTTGAGTTTTTCAAATTTACCTGTGTATATTTGCCATTTAAGTATAATTAAAATATTTTAATAATTAATAATTAAACATATTATTCAGGATAGTCACGTTGTCAAAATCGAGTCAACTTGTCAGGTATTAAAGCACAGCATTTTGTCTTCCGAGTCTCTGTTTAATATAATGCCCAATGGAAAACAATAGACACAGAATAACCTGCGAGATTATTTTGTTACAAATTAGACACCAGCACTTTTGTAAAGCGTATTATTTACGTTCTGTAGTTTCGCTATTTACTTCGTGTAAATTTTATCAGCATATTTTGATTAATATTTTGAAATTTTTATTGTGTATTCTTAGGCTTAATAGAAATACATGTAGATATGTTTTGGGCATGAAGGTTGCGGGTTCGATTCCCGTTTGGGGTTCAGAAACATTTTCTGAGTTTGTATTAAAAGCTTGAGTAGCAAACAATTTATATACATATCAAAGCACTGTTAATTGATTTATTCCTGTTGTTGAAACATATAATGTAAAATTTCCTCTACTTGTATATGCCCAATAAAGACATGCCTTGTTCCTTGGCCATTTATTGGCTGTATAATTGTAGCCTCGGAGAAATTTGGTGCTAGTCCAATAATATGAATTGTCAAATAAAGAGCATTTGAAACTGCCTGAATAATTATATTATTAGCCCACATTCCTACTGACGGGTTATTGACTGATTGACTTTTCTGAGACAGGGAATTTGATTTTTTAAAAAGGTTGAGGGATGGGATTTTTGACACACAAAATAATTTTAATACTAACTACTTAATGACCAAGAGTGAGGTCTTTATGGTAAAATATCTAACCAAGACCTTGCTGTAGTGGCCGAGCATTAGCGGCAAAGGTTTGGTATTTTATTGTAAAGACCGAACAGTCAAGGTTATTAAGTAGTCCATTATATGGCACTTTGTATTATTATATGAAATCAATGTTGTATTTCTTGGTCCTCAGACTTCGCTTCCTTTAACGTTGTCAAAACACCGGACTAGCATTATTTTCTGTTGTTTCTTTCTTGTCTGGATACTAAAAGTTACTTTTATAATGTTTATTGTTCATCATCATTTATTTTCATCGTTTTGAGCCAATAACTCTCTTATTAGGATTTTGTGTTTGTTCCCGATAATCACAGGGCATGGCAGTGAAATGTTATCCATATACATAGTTGCCATAATGTTCTGTCCAACTTATCACCTTTATCAACCTTGTGATTACAATAATAAAGATCAAGAATTGTTTTTCTAACTGAAAGTATATTAGCCTAACTATTAATAATACTGCAGCTTTATAAGCAAGCGCTGCAATCTAAAATCCTGCACAGCATTAAACTTGTGTCATTCATTATGCTACTGTTTTATTTAATATGATACATAATTCTATAAAACTTTGCACTGTCCTTGGGACCTAGTTGGTGATCCGTTTTAATCCAACACATAAACAGGTTATTACGACGGGTATGCATGTTTGCGTAAGATAATAGGCACGTATGTTGTGTACTTGGACTAGGCAATTCTAAATCTGTTTTCAGAATTGAAAACGGTTAACAATTGACCGAGATAACAATTGACCGAGATAACGTTCAAAAACATACGTGTCTACTATATTACAAGAACGTGAATAACCCTTCGTAAAAACGGTTTATGTACTTAGAAATTAGTCGGCTATAAGCCGGTCACTTCGTCGTATATTATTTTGAATCAAAATAATATACGACGAAGTGACCGGCTAATATAGCCGACTAATTTCTAAGTACATAAACCGTTTTTACGAAGGGTACTCACGTTCTCGTAATATAGTAAACACGTATGTTATGTATGTTGACTCGCTAATTCCAAATCTGCTTTCAGATTTTAAATCGGTTAAATATTGGCCGAGATAACGTTCAAACATTTCTTCGACGAAACACACAAATACACGGCCACGGCGTGCGAGGTCTGGGCTCCATGGATGGGGAAAATCCCGTAGGGGAGGGGGGGGGGTAGAAAAGGCGGGCGAGGGGATTATTGCGGATTTTCGTATTTCTAGTATATGCCACAATGCATCGATCTTGGTAATAAGTTCATGTCCAATATATAATATATGCACAAATAATTTCATGTTACGAGAGACCTTAATACTAACTCTAACCCCAACCCTAATATCAACCCAACCGTATTACACGAACTTATTACCTCGATCTTCAACCTTTTCAAAATGGCTATCCGGATTAGAAACATTGAATGGCAGGAAGACTTGGAGCATAAAGATGATCTAGTTCGGTACGTGCAGCAGAATTTACGAAAGCATGAAATTTTAGACTTTGTGAAAACAAAGTACCCAATGTATGCGGATGCAGTATGCGAAGTCTTTCTCGTCGACTGCAGCATTTTAACATAAAGTTTACAAATTATGACGTAAACTTAAATGAAACAGAAGCAGCTGTTCGAAAAGAAATGGAGGGTCAGTTTGTTCTTCATTACGCGAAGTCCACGGTCTGAATGTGGCCCGGAACGTGGTGTATGACATGATGACTGAAGTGAATCCACGTAGACTAGAAGAAAGAGGAGGCGTAGATCAACCAAATAGACTAAGAAGGACAGGAGCATTTACATCTCGTGTAAGTAGTATATAAGTAGTATAGGGTATGGGTGCGAGCACACTTGGGATCCTCGTACAAAAATCTCAATTACCAATATCACAACCGACCAGACACCCATGCCATCCGCATGGAAAATACCCATGGCAAGAGTGTCTGGTAACAAATTGATGATACTATGAGACTTTATATGATGATTCTAAGCATACCCACAACACCATACCCTATACTACTCTACAGTAAAGACGTTGATGGTACAAAAATCTCAAGACCAGTGTCATGACCCACCAGATTACACCCTGCGAATGGAAAATGACCAACCACGAGACGTTATGTGCAGAGGGTGCCAGCACACCTAAAATGATAATACAAAAAATCTCACCGATCTACGGTAAAGACGTCAATAATTATATCTACACTCAATTCGTCAAGAATCACCCACCATAAGGTCCATAAGGTCAACTAACTTTATAACTAGAACTAGTCACGAGTTCTGAATATATAGTAATGCCGTAGCTCAGTGGTCAGAACACTGCACTAGCATCGCAGGGTCGCGGGTTCAATTACAGCCGGATGGCTTGGATCGGTTGCATTTTTCGCAACTGGTCCCGGTTTGGTCTTAAAATGTATATATTGGTACACTCGAAATTTGCCATTAAGATTGGTCTTACTCTGATGAAGGGCTCCGCTCGAAACGTCAGTATTTCGTTACTAAAAATCTTGGCAGTTCACTACCTTTCTACTTTTATACACTTGTGTACACCTTTAGTTTTTAATATGAAATGTTCATAATCTGAAAATAGGACATTGTTGACAGCGGAAGAACTATCAAGAAAATGCTTGAAATTATTCATCAGTATAAACCTGCAAAAGTCAAGGTCGCCAGGTACAGTATAAAATTGACAATTTATGCTCTAAGCCTCTTATAGCACTATTGCTTACTACCGTAAAGCAATGGTTACATTCGCCAATTTATGTTACCGATTTTTGTCGCAATGGCGTTGCGAGATAACTTGGGGATTGTAACATACCCACGCATTACGCTGATTTATATGGGATCAAAAACATGCAACGGAAGTAAAAGTTGATCAGCAACGGAAGTAGAAGTTGATAAGTGTAGCATATAAATCAGGGACGTACGCAGGGGAGGTCGGGGGTGCGATCGCATCCCCTTTTGGATCCAATTAGCAACAAAAGTATACAAAAGCAACAAAAATTTATACATTATACCAATAAGTCAGATAGACAGAAACTGTAATAATAAATAGACCCGGTTATCATCATGTGCATGGAGGGGAATGGGGACGAGAGTACCTATGACCTCTTTCGGGCGGACAAGTTGTTGATTGTCGTGGAATCGTGGATATAAGAAAGTTCTTAAACACCCTGTTTGCCAATCTTGTATTTGAGTAGAACTGTAGAAGCCCAAACATTTACGTTTCTGTAAAAATCTTGAGTTTTTGTAAAACAAACAATTCAAATTAAAAGCGTTTTCAGACTTTCAGTGTATAACATGTTGGGAAGAAGTCCGCTTGCTTTTTCTCCCCTGAGCCCCCCCACCCCGAAATAATTTCATGAGATGTAAAACGACCCCCCGTTTGAAAAATCCTGCGTACGCTCTTGATACCTAAATTGTCAAATTGTTTCGCAATAATTCCCTTGAGTACATGAGATTATATCAAAATGGAGGACGAGAATGACAAGTTTAAAGGTGCCGTCCAGTCCGTTCTGCGCGTGTCCACGTTTCTGTTTACATCGTTTGTTTACATTGCATTATATAAACATTGAACATGAAGTATTGCGGATTTTTTTCACACGCTTGAGCTTTTCCGCCTAAAAGCTTAGAGGGGACCTAGGGAAGAGAGTCCACTGGGTAGAGCGCGGGATCTAGGGAAGAGGCTTTGCCCTTGCCACGCTTGTCCTACGATTTTCCCATATGTACTTATGTATACGTATTCCATATAAGGAAGTGGCCTACGAGCAAATACAAGGCATTGACGAGCAAATACATGGCACTCGTACCAGCCCACTGGATGTGGGATTGTTAACACGTTACGATATGTTCGATTATCCGCTCTTTTTAAGAAAACTACGTTCGCTAGCCGGATAAAGCTGTACGTATATTGTAAACAGATAATTTATCTTTTGATTCCCGCAAATAGCATTTCCTGCATTCTGAGCGGTGATTTTTCAGCTTAGAAGTTTATAAAATTTCATATTTTGGACTGTTTCGCACTATATCAGAGCTCATCAGCATGCTTAGGAACCACCAGGGGCGGCGTGGCCCACCGGGAGATTTCCTGGTGGGCCCCCAAAAATCTGGTGGTGGGCCCCAAGCAGGTCCCAAACAATGACACATCCTGCTCTCCCACTGTGAGCAGTGGGCCCCAATCGAATAGTTTTCCCGGGCCCTATTTTTGAGCCACGCCGCCCCTGGGAACCACTGACAACATATTAATGTAATGGTCAGACAGTCCGACATGGACGTTTTTTTTCAACCGGGCTACCTTTTAGCCTCAATCATTCCGCGATTTCCGCCCTTCTGCTTAGTTAAAAAAGAAAGCCTACTAGAGTAGGGCTGCATAAACTAGAGAAATATTAGTACTTTAGTTTAGTAAAAGTGTAAAACACTCGGGTTAACATGCAAAGATATTGTGATTACTTTGTTTAATTACTTCTATGACAGTTTAACAGAACATTAATAGGAAGATGTTGTTTTCGAACTTGTTGGTAATATCATACATTCATACTATTCGAACACAGACATTCGATTAATATACGATTCCAAATACTTATACTTTCGAATTCATTTTTTTGCTGCAATTGTTCTTTCAAATTCAATTATTTCTGGGGGGGGGCCCTTTTATAATATTGGGGGGCCCTGCTTCCTACGCCCCTGCTTTGGGGTGGTTTATTTCTCAAGAAAACGTTTGCCAAAGGGTTAGGACCTTTGTTGTTTTGGGGTCGGTTACAATCCAATTAACTTGGAGGCTGGTACGAGGGTTCAACGTGTCAGCTATTTGCTCGTTAATTCACTCTATTTGCTCGTCCTTAATCCTCATAAGGAATAAGTCCTTGATACCCCTATCGATTTTCCTCTCACGTCCAATAAGTTCTCCAGTGGTCCCTCTTACCTAGGCCCCCTCTAAGCTTCTGCGGAGGAGAGAGCGTATTAGGTATTTAAATTATTTAATTTTATCTTTTATAGTTTATTACATAAACGCACTTCCAAGAACATAGGATACAGACCAGACTGTGAGTAACACTGCCTCCTTATAACTCTATTACTAGTCTACTAGTTTTCTTTCCCCTTGATGAATTTCAAAATAAGCCGTCGGCTGCTACGAATTATCGCCGGTTTCTTCCTTTAATGAATGAAAAAATCACTTTACTTTTTTATGCTCGGGAGGCCAAGTTGGTCCTTTATCAGACATAGTTTAACGCTACTCTGGCTTAAACAGTTTTTTGAACATAACTTTAAAAGTTACTGTCCATGATCGAACATTTCCACACTCCAATCTAGTGTCTTCATCAGCGGTGATCGTTCGTAAAGTTAGGATCCCTATTTATACCCTCATAGAACCGATGACGACGTTATCTATTAACAAGAAGCAAATAAGCTTCTGGTAATAAATCACCGTCATTACGAACCTTAGGTTTTGAAAAAATATGACCCAACGTCAAGAAAGGTTTTTGAGTAACTTTTACGTTTAAACTCCTAAGATTATTTTAATTGGTTCCGTAATCCCTTGAACATACGAAACAACCGCTATAACCTTACAACGATCACCCCTGATGAAGACACTAGAGTGATTGGAGTGTCGAAACGTTGGGTCATGGACAGTAACTTTTAAAGTTACGTTTCGTTCAAAAAACTCATTAAGCCAGATCAGAGTAGGGTCAAACTATGTCTATTTAGTATAAGGGTTTGATTTTGGGTTAGGGTTATTTTTCAAACCTTTATACTAACCCTCACCCTAATATTAACCCTTGTACTAACCCAACCTCGTTCCCAGGGCATTTTGCCTCCACGGCGGAAGGTCGGCGAAAATGGCCCTGGCTTTTCATAAAACTCAATTAATTCAGCCGAGTATAATTTATTCATCTAAATCTGAATGCTGTCTTTTTTACAGCAAATTAGAAGCGATAGCTTTCGCTAAATTGGATATATGCTTCTTCATACCTTTTGTAAGAGATAACCATGGATGCATGTGGATTATTAAGCTTGTTAGCTGCTTTTATGCCTACGAATGCTGACATGAACAACTCTGAAGAGCATTGAACATTTCTCAATTATTAATTTCTTATTTTACAGTATACTTTCTAGAGATCACCCAGCATTTAGCTTCTTGTTATGAACATTTTTTTGAATTGCGACGCTTCAGGCGTTAGGAAATAGCGAATATTTTTTCACAGGTATAATGCATCATAAAAAATGCACCATTAAGTAAAGCGAAAAACAACATTGATTATAGTGATATTTTTTTAGACATTGGCTTTGAGGTCCCTAATGTCTTTGTTGTTGGTTATGCTATCGCGAGTATTAATGTCATGGAAGAAATAAATTGTATAATTATTTTATTGTATAACTAAATATGTAAATATCACCACACGATAATTTATTTGATCAAAAAAAATTGTATATATAATTTTTTATTTTTAGGATTATAATGAATATTTCAGAGATTTAAATGTAAGTTGCTGATGATTCAGTTTTGAAATATATTTATACTAACAGTTCTTTGCAGAACTCTCCAGAATAGCCATTCACCATTGCTAATACGTTTTACCAAGCTATATTTAAGTTTGTCACCACGAAGAAAATCGCTGTTTTAGTGGCTCAGAAACATTTTCTGAGGATTTGAGCTTGACGATCCTCCACGTATCTGCACAATATGAATATTTCGCCAAACACAAGTGTGATTTCTCCTTTCTGGAACAGTATTATTTTAAAGACTTATTAACCGAGTGCGAGGTCTGTACGGTAAAGTATTTGCCTGAGGTTTTCGTACAGTCTGTGCGAAAAAACCGAAGGCAAATACTTTACCGTACAGACCAAGCAAACGAGGTTAATAAGACATTTATTATATGGCTTTTGGTTCATTTTGTTCTCTGTTTTTAACGTTGTGTTTGTTCGCTTCATGTTTACACGCGTTACTGGTCGTTAGGCATTCATTTTCTTCACTTATAGATAAACAGCTTTCAAGAAAAGCAGCACTAATGTTCCAGGACGCGTTATTGTTCGAAATTTTTCAACGAACATACTCAAATTCTCTTTTATTTTCATCTAAATCAACTCAGACATTTTCCCGCCAAAACTTACTGGTCACGAACCAAGTCATATAATAAATTTCGTTACAGCATAATTTTATGTTTGTAAACCAATTTTCATTCACAATTAGATGGTCCACATGCGTCGAACGCACTTACATAAGCTTTGATTACTCATAGTTTTTATTCTAATAAATTCCCTTGTATTAATACACAAATATTGTTTTTAAATATCTAGCACATTTGTGTTGTCAACGACCATGGACTAAAGAAGTACGCAGTCCCTGAAGACTCAGCATGACCAATATAAGTTAGCATACATCAAATTATCTTTTGCCTTTTTAATGACAAATAATATTTAACCAAATTATAAAAAAATGAAATTATAATTAATTTCATAGCCAGGGTACTATTTCTAATCAAATAATTATACTTAACCTATAATCTAACGGCTGGATAAATTTGCCTACCCTAGCTACCCTGGAACAAGTTTAAATATATTTCGAGCAATGTAATGTCATATAAAAATATTATATAAACGCATTGGCGAACTTCACGCCCTGAAGTGATGTTTGTCAGCTTAATTGTCTTTAAAGGTTACTGCGATAATTGTGCTGCGATTTTTTCAAGAAAAGTACAACACTAAAGTACAATCATTAAATATTAAAGCAAATAATAAATTTAATGCTGCGAATTTGGATCGTGTTTTCAAAAATGACGACAATCCATTAATGACTGCCATAAAAAACGGTCAATTTTCGGCAACGGTTATTTACTGCTGTACGTCGATCCTATGACATAAATCGCACCGAATTTTCATCGCAGTATTACTTTAACATTAAGTTCTATACTATTGTTATGCATAATTTTTTTTCATTATACAAAAAATGCAAAACCGTTGGCATGCGGGCAAAGATAAGAGAACATTAGTGAAAAGAAATTTATTTGTTTCAAAAATGTGTTAATATGTACATTGCTGTAGTGAATGTGGGAGAGCTTGGAGTAGACAGACGATACATGGACGATCGTCAAGCTCATATCCTCAGAAAAATTATTCTGAGTCCCGGATAGGAATCGAACCTGTAACCTTCAGCTGATTGCCGACGAAACCGTTCGTAATTGCCGTCTCACCGGCAATCAGAAGGTTACAGGTTCGATTCCTGTCCGGAATTCAGAATAATTTTTCTGAGGATATGAGCTTGACGATCGACCATATATCGACTATTTATTAATATTATAAGCTACAGTATTCTGCAGCTGTGCGTCTGTAGGTACTTTTTCAACTTCGAGAAGTGGTATGATCGGTTTAAAACACTATACTTTATAAACAATAAGCTTGCTAAATATATTTTTCTATTAACACGTGTAGTAAAACTTTGTAAAAATGCTATTTTACCTTAAATTGTTGTTAATATCCTCAATATTTCATGTCATTAATAATTATAGTAATCTTTATTTGTAAGATACCATAACGAAATAATAATTAGATCATGGTAATATAGGATTATAGTTTTTGGATCTAGACAAACTTTTCTTTTAATTTTGCACAAATGTAATTATTTTGATTACGTCTATTAAAGAAATTTATTTTAATTTAGTCTTTGTTACTATTCATCTTGTAATCTTTCCTAATTATGTTAGGTTGATACTGAATCTAAATGCCGTTGCAGTAATACCAAAAACAAATACCTGTTCAAAAACATAATAAAAACCCACAAAAACGTTTTTGTCAACATTGGTCAACTATGGTCAAAATTTAGCTCTAATTCTCATGTTAACTTTTCCGAGGTTTTCCACCTCAAACGAACAAAAAATTTGTTTCATAATCTTTCGCCTTAAATGAAGAAAAACGGGGGGAAACGAAGAAATAACGAAGGAAAAACAAAGAAAAAATATAAAAATATAAAAACAAAAAACGTAAAACGAAGAAAAATACAAAGAAAGAAAATAACTAGATAAAACCAAGTAAAAATGAAAAAGGAAGAAGAAACGAAGAACAAAACGAAAAAAGGAAGAAAAACGAATGTATTTCTTTGATCGGTCAGTCTAGAAAACGACCCTTCTGAAACTTCCGGCATATATTTTTCTATACATAATTAACATTATTTATTAATCTATTATATTAAACAATACACGAGAATGTGGTTTATATTTCTCAAACTCATCATTAATAGGTCCAATCTTTTGCAACCAAATCAGTCACGTGATATATATAGGAGGAAGTTCGGTACATATTATTAAAATTCCTTACGAAGTGAGATACACATTCCACAACAACAATAGCTAGCCTCCTTCGCAGACATCTCTAAGCCCATTTACACTAGCGAGTTTTGGTACGAATTTTCTCCTGGTGCATACGATCGAGTGGATTCATGACTTACAAAACTAATCGATCCCTTGAGACGCAGAACACAAAGGTTTGTTTGACGGACATGTTGATACCACAAACAAAAGAAGTAAATTAGTTATTTGGGTGAAGTTCCTCCAGCAAGATGACATACTTTCATGTGTCATCCACTCAATTGCATGCCCTAAGATGAGAAAAATCGTACCAAAACTCGCCAGTGTAAATGGGCCTTGTGTTTTCACATAACGAGCAATAGGAAATATTTAAATTCTCATTCTGATTGGGTTACAATTTTCCTTCCCGTGAGAGATGCCTGCGGAGGAGGCTAAACAATAGCCATCATATATCACTATTCCGCATATTCGGTCAGCTCACGGTGTACCGGAACACAGAATATTGCATCATTGAAATGTTGGGTTTAGAAGTAGGGTTAGTATTTCCTTATTTCCGTGTTAGGACTAGAGTTTTATTTGGGTTATGTTTAGAGTTTTTTGATCCTGTTCTGCTTCTGAATCCTGAAAAAATAACTTTGATGAGGCGTATGACGTAGTCTGTGTCCATTGTTTACCGGTACACGGTGATTGTACATATAGAAATTTTGTTCTCAATACAGTATCTAGAACCAAAGTTCTTGTTACGACAGTTGGACCTTTTCCTATCGACAGTAAGATACCTAAAATCTAATTACCTAAAATCCCACTAAACAAACAACACTCAACAAAACTTTATTTCTTCTTACAAACGCCTACTTCGTCAGACAGGCATACTAAACATTTCTGTCTTCAGGTTTTAAACTACTGATACATCAAGTCCAAAGGCATTAGACTCGGCTATCGTATCGTCGTTGGCTCTTTCTATCTTCCAGGGTTCAAAAATACGAATACCATACTGACTTTTGTACTCTTTGTATTAATGCATGGATGAACGCGCACGCACGCATATTCTCCTATTTTGAGTTTAGGCCACGTTTACACTATACCGGACGAATTTTTGTCCGGTACAATGTTGTACCGGTACAGGTCTGTTTACACTGTACCGTTTACTTTATTATCCTCTTTCGCGTGCGTTTACACTGTACCGGATAAATATACCCAGGCGAGACAATTTGGAGTTACGACAATTTGACGAGCGCAGTTAAACAAACAAAAAACAAAATTATCCTTAATTTCTTCCTTCTTCTAGGGCGATATTTATTTCTCTGTGCAACAACATGTTTGTAGCTGCCCAGGTTGAACACTAGCAAGTTTATGAACCTCCATCTCCTTGCTCTATAATTCGCCGTACATAATGCCATCTGCACAAAATGGAGCTTCATCAGTGAGCCTGTTATGCCAAGAAACATGGCAAGCTAGGCAACAGCTTGTGTCAACCTCATAATTGCTTTCTTTACATAAAAATACACCAAACACTGTATTCACTACTGTATCACCATTTTGGTCGCCATTTTACATGTTGAAAACTAGTTCCCAATCCTTCTAATCCGTAAAATTTCGCAAAAGGTACGAAAATCGTACCGGTTACAGTGTTTAACAGAAACTGTACCTTCTTTTTTCAGGTACAAAATTCGTACGGATAAGCGGTACACAATTCGTCCGGAACTAATAACTCTGAGAACGCTACTTCAGACACAGCCTCTCCGATAATAAATATCTAGGGGGGGGGGGGATGAAAATTAGATAAGGGAGAGAGGTGAAACATTTGAAAGTTAGACAAGCAGATCTATGGAAAAAATTGAAAATTAGGTAAGGTGGGACACCTAAGGGGAAAAATTAGTTTTAAAAAATTTTGAAAATTAGGTAAGGGGGACCGAGGGAATATAAGTGATTAGAATATAAGTACCTTTTTTGAACGACTGCCTGATCCGCCGCGTCATCAAGTAACCTTCGACGGCCCTAGCATACCTGCACATCACTTAAATCTCTCTGTACTTTATATTACATATAACCCAGATTAATGATTTCCTAAATCCTAGCCACTACAAAATTCTCAAACTAAAAGGTCTTCATAATGCAGGGACGTAACCATATGGAGAGGGAGAACGGCTTTTTCCTTTTTATGGTATATATCAGGAGTGGAGAAAAGATCAAAGAAGCCTGAAGACCATGTTACACGAGTACCAGACATAGTTTGACGCCACTCTGCCTTTAAAAGGATTTTTTGAACGTAACTTTAAAAGTTACTGTCCATGACGCAACGTTTCGACACTCCAATTATAGTGTCTTCATCAGGGGTGCATAGAACCGATGATGACGTTATTTATTAACAAGATGCAAATAAGCTTCTGGTAATAAATCGCAATGGGGCGTGGGCGCTATTGATATGCCAAGCCTCCAGACAACGTCGCTGATGGTACCGCGGATTAGTGCTACACGAGGACATTTTACTTACAACCACTGATCTTCTACGCTAAGCGACCGTTTGCAGTCAAAAAGATGCAATGCAATGTTAAACGCGGCAACATGTAACATCCTCGCTGCAGCAACTTGTCCCGCAATTTTCGAAAGAAGGTACCACGTACAACACTACGCCATATTATATAGTAAAAGACGTCATAGTTTAATAGAAAGAACTCCAAGCCTAATCAAAGATGGCGGATTTGTTTACGTTTTCTGAGGAAGATAAAGACATATTGCAGGTCGAAAAAAATAACACGCGTACGTCTGACATCTCACAGCAATAAAATATTTTTCAGAATATACAGCGTTACAAGAATGCAAATTGCAAAAAAGAATAATTGCCTCGTGTATCATGACCTGAACCTCACGAGAGTATAACCATGGTAGCTATTTAATCAGTGTCATTACCTAAAATGGTGGCCTGGATTACTGGAGGCGAGCTGGCCCGGTTTCCGAGCTGACATGTTAAATTATTTTATGACTTCAAATACTACTGTTTAACAAACAGATTCCATTTTGCCGTTGTCTGTTCAGTTATAGATGCACAGATGACGTCAGAACGTGGTAAGAACAAAAAAAGTGGCCCACGAGACGATAGTCGAGTGGGTCACTGATGCTCTTACCACGTTCTGACGTCATCTGTGCAGACAATGGCAAAATGGAATCTATTTGTTTTATACAATAAAAATTGAAAACAAACCATTCAAAAGGCTTATTAGCTCTTTGGCAATTTCTGGGGCATGAAAAAGATAAAAGCAGTCGGTTGACGTGATATGGCGTGATATGGCGTGAGCTGACGTGTCCGTGCATCTGTCCTCTAACAGATCATGGCCAACAACCAATGAGAATGCGCGTAGTAAACAGGTTATTGTATAAATTAGCTTAGTTTGGTTCGTACGTCACCCTCAAGTTAATTGAATCGATATTCATGACATTGGAAAGATCTAAGCATGGCAACCGCGGCAGCACGCCTCAACTTACGGCTTAACTATAGCCTGCTCGCGGCCCGAAGGCTAGGCCTAATTTGCGTAATATTTTTTGCTTCGGTTCAACCTTTTCAAAGTCATTGCTACGTCGCTGTGCGTTCTGTTAACAAGTTGTATAACTATGTGATTTAATCAAACTGTGATGCAATGCCGATATTTCAAAATTTTAATGTATATTGAAAAATATGCAGCATGTTTCCAAGATGTTATATTACAATAATATATCAAGAAAGGATATGAGGTCTTGCAACATTTTCTACTACTCGTCTAGTTACATATATCACATTAAAGGCCATAAGGCTATAATCTCCTCATGCAAAGTCTTACTCTCTATAAATAATTAAAGTTTTTATTATTAATTATTATTATTATAACATAATGTGCAAGTGTATATTGTGTATGTTACAATGACGCCATCCACTATAGTTATTGTCTTTTTTATTTTTATTTGTTGTTGTAGTTTTTAGTTCATTCGTTCTTTTATTACTCATTTTCTACATTCTTAATGAAGGTTTGAGCGACCAGATCAGGCAAACAATTAAATCCCCAATTGCGGGCCACCTCACAGCGCGGTGTGCGCTTGTAATCTCTGCTAATATTTTCTAAACTACGTATATATCTGGTGTATAAAATACGGTGTTTAACGACAATTGTGTCAGTGATCTCTTCTATATAAGACTATATTCCTCAACAGATAATGGTTAAAAACCAAATAAAATGAGATGGGTTTCAGCATGGATAATAAAAACCTAGTTGAAAATCGTGATATCACGAGTATGCAGATTTTGCTGAGTTTCTCTTTGACTTCTCCATACTTTCGTATTCAGGTAGCTATATTGAGATTCCAAAAAGTTTCCTCGTCTCACAAACCTGCCTAAACCCCGACTAAGTGTTCGAGGTAAATGTTGTTCGTCTTTGTTTCAGCTGTTTTCTTTTTGTTGTGAAGAAACTGGCGTCGCAAAAACTGCCGTTCTTTTAGTTGAAATTTGCGACGCGTTTTTCACCGTCTAAAGTTGGAACTTTTCTCCTAAAATTAGCAATGGTAGTCGGATATTCTAGTGGCATTGTTATATTTTTTGGTAGTTTGACTATCATTTTTAGCTGTATTATTGCTGAAAGTTGCGATTTATAGAGATTTTGTGACGTCACGATTTTCAACTAGGTTTTCACGCGATCAACTGGTGCATGCCTTAACCAATCAACACGAAGGAAACGTCACACGTGATCTTAGTTTCCTATCCATGGTTTCAGTTTATCGTTTGAACGACAGTTTTAGATACTGTCACTATACTTTCATTGATAGTTTTTGTAGACCTTTAGATCCGTGGTCTCTTACAATTCTACTCACGATACTGTATTTTTGGGAGAATATTCTTTCCCATTGGTAAATCTTATTTTTTTAGATATCATGAATGTCGGACAGATCATCTGTGAACTCTAGTTCAAATATGTTTTGAACCGTTGTGACTTTTCAACGGGGAAGATATCTTGTGTGGTCTCTAAGAACTTGACCTGTTTCTCGTCACCAGTGTTCGCTGCCGGTATAAAATGCGCGGCGTCTGGACATCCACATTTAAGACCATTATCACACGTTGGAGAAGACTGGAACAGACAGCTTTGATCAACGGAGTGCAAAGATGTAGACTTGGACCGCTTGACCACAGTATTTCTTGTGCGAAAGCTGGATCCCTTATGAAGAAAGGGAAATATACCGTTTTAAAAACGAGTAAAGGCCTGGGTGAAGGCAAGACGTGAAGGCCTGGGGCCGACGAGTCTGAGGCATCCCAGATGGCTTTGCGATACCAAACCCGCCTTAGTCGTTCACTTCGTATTTAGAGGTCTATCGATAAGTTTAAAGGGGAACTGTACCCAAAAAAATAAATTGCTTTTAAATAAAAGGGCTTTAAGTATAATGTTTAGAAATGTTAATAGTTTTACGGTATCTGCTCTTGTACACGAGAAATAACGTTTTCATTCTCGTATTTTATGCTTCTGGACGCCGCCATTTTCGAGTTGCTCGACGGCTCAGACTCGAGGTCCAGCGGGGGTTTCTTTTCAATTTTGACGTCACTCGAGTGCAAGGAACAAAAGACAAGCAACAATGCTAACTGCTTTGAAGTTTGCCGAGTTTCCAGACCATATCTTGATTGACTATATGGTTATATATATTTACATGTTATATATATATAATTGCTGTAGTGAATGTGGGAGCTTAAAATAAACAGACGAGCTAAAATCCTCAGAAAATGTTCCTTAGTCCCGGACAGGAATCGAACCTGTAACCTTCTGATTGCCTGATTCGATCCCTGCATCCGGGACATTTTCTGAGGATTTGAGCTTGACGATCGTCCTAGTATCGTCGAAGGATACATGTGTTATTCACCACCCGGGAGGACCATATATGGAAAAAACCCGAGGTTTTTAATGCGGCCCGGGGGTGCGACACCCCGAAAAAAATCGTTTTACGAGTTTAAGTCGGCAGAAGTTATATTTTAGACGTGTTCGATTTAACACGGACAAGTAGAATCGTTAACTGTTAGCACTTATCAGTTTAAATTAATTTCAAACTACCAAATTTAAGACTCCCAAATCTAATGTTGATGTTAAATGTTTTGTTTATATGTAAATGTAATCAACGAGAGAACACCAAAGACATAAATTTATTAAGGCCAGGTTTACACTAGTACGGTACGGTAAGTGATCCGTTAAAAAATCAATACGTTTCTTTGTTGTGTTTACACTGTACCTGCCTATAAATCTGGAGTGGTTTGCCGTAGCGTAATTTTGGTTATTTATCAGCAGCAATTTTAATAATTTTAGCTGGTTTATATGATTGGTTATATGCACGCATTAAACCTCTCTGCAATCGCGAGTGCGGAGAGCTTCCGGCGACAAAGAAAACGGCTTGTAACATGCTTGACATCAGCTTTTCGCTTCGCCATTTTGTAAAATATGTCGGGCAATACGCATGTGCGTAGTAAAAAAACTGCTGATGTCAACGAAAAACCTCGCTTTGTCCTTTGTAGTGTAAACAGACGTAAATCTCACAACGGTACGCCAACCTACTCCGGATCACTTACCGTACCGTACTATAGTGTAAACCTGGCCTAAATTGTCATCATGTTTTCATTTCGTATTGAGAGTGCATTTCACCAGCTGACCAGGGTCATTTTAGTAGGCATGACCTAACGGAAAGACAATCTTTTGACAAGCTTCGATCGATGATTTTTTCCATTTTTTTAATTTTTACTTTACTTTTTTTCATTTTAATAGTGTTAGTAGGGTTAAGGTTAGTGTTAGTTTTAGGGTTTGGTTTAGAATATTATCAAAAAAATAGTCGCGCCTTGAAAAAGTCCCAAGATGCTACCGACCGTCTACGGATTCCAAATGCGCGTAGTCGGTACAAGCTCGTGCGTCAGTCGGTTGAAGTGAGCTTATACCCTCTGTGAAATTTTCTGAGTACGGAGCTTACACCCTCTGTAAAATTTTCTGAGTACGGCCCTGGATTACGGACAGTGGAAAAGAAGTAGTAATGTTCAAACACTTCGCAATTGTTGGATTAAGAATTGGTACAAAACTTCGAAGGAACAGTAGGTAGGGACAAATAACACCAACAGAGATAAAAATTGAAATAGATGAGGAAAATATTAAAGAGCAATTGAAAAGTTAGATCATTGTGGAAATGCAGCACTAGGGACCTGATTACATACCAAGGAAACTACTTAAAGCCGCTGGTGAGTACAGTGTATGTAGCTTCGTTAACGTCAATCATCAAGATCAGCGCGGAAACACATTCCTTACTGTACAAGAGTACAAGAGTACAAGAGTGGAAATTAACAAGAATCAGTGTAGTATTTAAAAGGGAAGATAAACCTCTAGATGAAACTGAAAAACAAATACTGTACTGAAACACTCGATAACACCCAAACGAATACCAACCGAGACTATTGTATCCAGAGTCGAGGCTGCCTTAGCGCAACGAGACATACCAGAGACAACGAATCTGCCTCAATACGTGACAATAACTTAACGAAAGACGAACAAAAAGCGCTGAAACGACTAAAAACGACGATAACCAGACGAAGGACGCGTAACTGTTTTTAGCAACAAAACGGATTACTATACGACAAAATGGACGCTCTAGTTAACGATCAACAAACGTACGAAAAACTCAAACGAGATCCAACGCCATCACTCCAACGCAAACTCAACAACAACATTTTGTCACTGAGAAAGACAAACCCTATTGACTTACAAACTGACGATGCTCAGATGTTCTGTGCCGCGACCACCTAAACAGTACGGATTACCTAAACTTCACAAACCGCAAATACCCGTGCGACCCATAATTTATTTCTGTGGGTCTCCTACTTACGAACTCTCCAAATACCTAACAACTTTACTTCAACCACTAACAAACAAATCACAACACAAACTTCAATCTACCGAAAACTTTATCAACGCCATCAAAACATGCAGTACAAATACCAGACGACTTTAAACTTGTGTCTTTTGATGTGAAATCACTGTTTACCAGTTTTCCACTTCAACTGGCTATACAATGCACAGAAACTTCTATTGAACGATCTGCCGACGCATTTCCCTTACCCACTGACGATATTATTTAATTACTTACGCTTTGTTTGACCTCCACTTGTTTTCAATATAACGGCACGCACTACAAACAGTTACACGGGACAGCTATGGGATCTCCAATCTCAGTTGTGGTTGCTGAGATTGTGATGCAAGCCATATAGAGGAACGCGCCCTCACAATTTACAAAAAAACATTACCTTTTTGGTTTCGCTACGTTGACGACACCATTACTGCGCTACATGAAGACGACGTCGACGATTTTCACAAACATGTTAACGAACAGAACTGTGACATACAATTTACTAAAGAAATTGAGGAGAACGGAGCTCTTCCTTTTCTAGACTGTTTGGTAACACGTGACAAGAACAAACTAAGGACTAGTGTTTACAGAAAACCAACACACACTGATAGACTACTGGACGAATCATCTTACAACCCATGCAACGGTACACAAAGCAACAACCATCAAGACTTTGACAAGACGAGCACAACTTATTTGCGATTCACCCGAAAATCTGCGCAACGAAAACGACTATCTTCGGTGCGCGTTTCGCAAAAACAACTACAATACTAACTTTATTGAACGGAACAACTACAATATATATCAACCAGACCGACAGCAGTACAACAGCAACAATACCATACATTAAAGGTACATCAGCCCACAAACCTATGACTACTTTGCGACATATATACTGACTAACGTGAAAGACAAAGAACAGCCTCACGAAAGACAAGGTGCAGTTTATAAGATCAAATGCGCCGACTGCCAGGACACTTATATTGGTGAAACCGGCAGAAACCTAGAAATCAGACTAGCTGAACACAAACGAGCTCCTAGAAACGAGCACAGGACAAATCACATAGCTGAACACCACGTACAAATAAAACACGATATTGACTGGGACTCGGCTGAATGTATCGCCTTTAACACAAACTACAAACAGCGACTTAATTAGAAAGTTGGTATACCAACTTGGAACATAATCCAATTAACAGATCACAAAAATTACCGACACCATACAAAAGACTTCTTCGCACGCACTAATTATGGCACAAACAAACGATGACGTAATGAACCAGACGTATATATAAAGGCAAACTCTGACAAACACGCTTTACTTGACTCTGAAGATGACCAACAATAGTCTTTCTCAGGACTACAACAACCTGGACGATCAACTTCACACATCTAATGATACTCCTAGGTTCAAACCATTTACTTTATAAACCACAGATAAATCAGTGTAGAATTTAAAAAGGAAGATAAAAGAGAGATAATTATAGACCGTTATCTATACTCTGTCAACCAAGCAAGAACATCATGTTTCCAACTAAATTCACACCAGTATCCAACTAGAAAAAACACACGATTTAAATAATGATACACATGACTATGACACGAAGGAATTTTATTGATAGTATTCATCGATTTTTAAAAATCTTTCGACTCTGTTCCTCACCAACAACTACTTTTAAAACGTTTTTGGATATCTGTGAAATTATACATGATTGGATATAAACAACTATTTAACGAACAGGTTCCGTCACAACACCGCATTGGAAAGCCTCAGTCACCAATTTGTCGAATACGGACCACCGCATGAGGGTTCTGTGTTAGGTCCAATATTCATTGTTCTCTTTCGTGAAGATCTGTTCAACTGTGCAAAAAGTGAAAATGAATGCTGTAAAATGTACGCAGTGGCATTGGGGATATCATGATCAGCCAAGTTACAACTCAGCCAAATAGATTGTATTATTAAAAGAGTTGTTCAATGGTGTCTTGAAACGTCATAACACCCTGACAAATATGAAGCAATGATATTAAAAAGAGGAATCTTCATATTAAGCTTATTGCCACTACTTTTGCTTGGAAGAAAAACGGTTAAATGGTTTAAGTAGATGATAAATTAAGTCGGAAAGAGTAGGTTGATGAGCTGCTACTTGGTTTCAAGGAAACTAAATCTTTTAAAGTCAATACGCTGCCTTCCATGTATAAGATGCTTTCATCAACAGCATATGGAAAGTTGAGTTGTGGGGAAACTGCAATACTACGCAGTTTATATCCATGCAGTTATTATCCTGCATGGATTAGATTGGAACACATCTACTGAGAACGTTGTCGTAAGAAGAAAATGGAAATAATTGGATATAAAGTATAAATCAAGTCTTTTAATACTGTATCATAAGTGTTATTACAGTTAGTGTGCAGCCAACTCTGTGACAGCGTAATTTCCAAAAACCAAAACATCAAATTACATAACCATAAATTGTCAATTCCAAGACCTAAACTTAAATCAATCACAATAGGTCATAGGATAGGTCTCTCAGGACGCATCAAAGCAGAAAGACAAACCTTCATTCTGTTATATATTTGAAGTACTATATTTCAAAAACGTGTTCAAGTGTTTGATCACGGTATCAAAACACGAGAAAGCTAATGAATCTCGTGCGGAAGATTCATTAGCTTTCTCGTGTTTTGATACCGTGATCAAACACGCAGAACGAGTTTTTGAAATGGCTTCTCAAACCAATGAGCCACCGTTGTGGGACTTATAGGGACGCTTTGTGATACGCTCTGCTTCAAGGTTATACGTCACTGAGGTTTGTACTTGTTTACATTTGGAATGTTGTTGTTCAACGAGTTGTTAATTAACATAAAGGAAACGCTAGTGTTTGATGAATAAACGCTAGGGTTTGATGCAGTCCTTTACCAGTGTTTTACAGCCCATTTACGTGACGGAATGGAGCTGTCTGATTGAGTAAAATTCGCATGAATTATTAAATGATTTGAGAGCAAGAAATCAAATTATGTATATATTAATGATGAATAAATATATATTAATGATGAAAAATGTATACATATGTACAATTTTAACTTAGATTTTCAATACCTTTCAACTATTATAGCTTGCATTAATCACCCGATTACATCATTATCTTATGTAAGAACAGTATTTGAAATATTAAAGTTTTGAAGTGCATATAAATCCTTTCAGTTTTTATCTTTCTGAATAGAGGATGCGAAAATAGTTAATAAGTTCTTTTACAGTTTTTGATTTCGTCCATTCGTTTCCGATATATCTATCCCTCTCTTTAAGTATGGCCAAAAAGCCCCATTTTGAATTTCCCGCTAAACATTTCCGCAAATGGCAAAGGGTCTGGTAACGACTTTATGTTACATAACTAAAGGCACAGACGTCACTTATAAGAGTTATTTTCTCGTGTATTCTGTAGTTATCATCGAAGGGAAGGATATTTTGCGAGTGTGGAAATTTTCTTGCCAAACTCAATGCAAATGAGCTTAAACAAAAGACTACTCTCATTTGTATTGAGTTCGGCACATGTGAAGTTCGGCACATGTGAAGTTCGGCACATGTGAAGTTCGGCACATGTGAAGTTCGGCACATGTGAAGTTCGGCACATGTGAAGTTCGGCACATGTGAAGTTCGGCACATGTGAAGTTCGGCACATGTGAAGTTCGGCACATGTGAAGTTCGGCACATGTGAAGTTCGGCACATGTGAAGTTCGGCACATGTGAAGTTCGGCACATGTGAAGTTCGGCACATGTGAAGTTCGGCACATGTGAAGTTCGGCACATGTGAAGTTCGGCACATGTGAAGTTCGGCACATGTGAAGTTCGGCACATGTGAAGTTCGGCACATGTGAAGTTCGGCACATGTGAAGTTCGGCACATGTGAAGTTCGGCACATGTGAAGTTCGGCACATGTGAAGTTCGGCACATGTGAAGTTCGGCACATGCGAAGTTCGGCACATGTGAAGTTCGGCACATGTGAAGTTCGGCACATGTGAAGTTCGGCACATGTGAAGTTCGGCACATGTGAAGTTCGGCACATGTGAAGTTCGGCACATGTGAAGTTCGGGCCTAAGACCCAATCGAGACCAGTTGCGAAAAATGGAACTCCAAGGCGGTGAGAATTGAACTCACGCCTCCGCGAATCTAGTGCAGCGCTCTGACAACTGAGCCACGTAGGCCGCGTTGCTGAGAGCGAGTCATGAGTTCTAGTATATATGGTGATGGTAATGCCAGTGAACATTTATAGGGTATATTATTAATAATATTGGATAACTTGATAACTTGTAAAGGAAATCGACGGGAAGGATATTTTGCAAGTGTGGAAATGTTCTAATTTTCAATATTATTCATCACATGCCAGATAGATGTGTTTGGGTTTTCAAATGAATCAGACGTAGAAAACGGAATTTCACTTCTGATTTTTTCATCTCTCGTTTTCCTCTTACAAAGAGCAATATTTAAAGAGAGATATCTCTGAATTAATCCTACCCTCCACCACCTTCACGCCTAGACACAACATGGGATCGAGGACACACAGAGATATGAACGTAATGTCTGTGCACCCTTCTCTCGTCCGCGTTTTAGCTCAAGCTCAGAAAATACAGCCATCCAATAGTATAACAACAAAATAATATTTAGTATTAAGATTACAGTAAAATACTATTTGCTACAAACTTAGAGGATCATGGGTTTTTGCTGCTGTCATGCATTTAGTATGGCGAGCAGTGTCAAATGCTCTAGGTGTTATAAGGCGAGAGATTGTATATTCGATACAACACGGACGCGAATGTTGTAATAGCATGTGATACGAATGTATGTAAACGTTCATATATTCATCGAAAATCCTAAAGATATTAAATGATTTTGGCTGAGAAAATCGAACGAAAAGTTTAATATGTAAATCAGAACGATTTTGTATCACATATGATATACAACTACAAATAACGCATCCATTTCTTTCGTCTTTCCTTCGTGAGTTATTAATGATAATACCATGATGACCTCGGGTTCTTTTGTTCTCGCCGGGTGGTTTAATCACGATATTCCCGGCTTTAGCGGGGAGATCTCTAAATCTCCCGGCAGAGCCGGTCGATTTCTAATTTCTCCCTGATTAAAATTCATGAGCCAAAATTCAAAGACACGACAAAGAGTTTTGTTAATACGTTTTACACAACAAACAAAATAATTATACTACAATGTTAATGACAGTAAGATAAAGTGTTAATTACTCGACTTATTAATATTCACTTTTCACTAAACATTTCACACAATTATATTAATTTCCTACAATTGAAAATTGTTGAATACATCACTGATCATGCATTGTATTACACAATACTCCTACTATCAATTAGTTTTGTACAATGAAAACACTAGTTTCACCTCGGTCATCATGGTATTACAAACTAATACAATGGTTTTTAAGAATATAGTGATCAAATCTCCCGCAAACCGCGGAATGTTTGTGAAAGTCCCTCGGGACGCCTTCGGGCTTCGCCCTCATGCTTTCCCTCGGGACTTTCACAAACATTCCTCGGTTTGCGGGAGATTTAATCACTATATTCTTAAAAACCATTGTATTACTTATAAGTATTATAGTAGTTAAAACATGAGCGGCCGATGTTTATGGGCAGTTACAGTTAAACATCGGCCGAGAATATTTTAACGAACTTGTAAATTGAATGGAATATAATGCATACTTTGTTTGGAAGTTGTAGAAACGGTACAAACAAATTATTTTAACTCCGAAAAAGCTCAATCTGAGCATGCTAACTTTGATAAAACATTGATGTTTTATTAATCAATGTTTTATGTAATATATGAACAACGAGAGCGAGTGTTTCACCGGGATATCCAAACACGAGAAAATAATGGTGAAAACACGAGCGCGCAGCGCGAGTGTTTTTGTCCATTGTTTTCGAGTGTTTGGATATCCCGGTGGGACACGAGCTCGAGTTGTTTATATAGCTTCTGAAATGAATGGAGAGGTAAGAGAATGTTTTCGTTTGCTGATTTGAATAGAATTTCTAACGAAGGATATCGTAATTAGGAATTCTATTGAGATATTACACAATGCATAACTGAAGTGGGTTTTCCACAATGAATAGATAATGATAAATTAAATAGTGGAGTTGAGATGATTGTGATGCATGGTAGAGGGTTTTGTTTCTGCGAGTATTAAACTGGACAAGTGTGTGTTTACTGGCTGTAACATTAGATTTGTGGTAGACGACAAAGAGTGAATAAAGGAATTTTGTGTGTGAATTTGTTTGCTGACTTGATTTTGCATACGTAATTAAGATATTTGATCCAAACACTAGTGTTTGGATCAAATATCTTAATTACGTATGCAGCTGAAATCTTTTGTCTGGCGGTGTTTGACCGGGGTATCCAAACAGCATCATGTGACCGAATGCTTACATGCTATTGGTTTAATTACTCATGAATTATTAATGAATTTTAGAACCTGTGTTAAAGATGCTGACTAAATATTAATTTCTTTTGAATTTTCTTCATGAATTATTAATGAATTTTACAAATATATATACTTACATTATCTAGCATAGAACGTCTCTCATGAAACGATGTTTTGCTATATTTCAGTTTAATCTTGTGATGAAGCTCACCACTGAACGTAAGGTACACCAGACATGCTAGAGTCCCCTACATGGGTTCAAAAGTAAAAGAATGACGTAAACATGTTGCTACCACTGACCTCTCTATATAACTGGATTGCGGGCCCCCATTACCAATGACTCACAAAAAGGGTGGTCATTATTCTACGGAACGGAGCAGTAAATACGTAGCTAAAATGAACAGGTTTTGCGATTGGCTATATGGAACAAAAGTGGTTAGGTTAGGACATTGGTTTCTTTGTGGTTGATTCTATTGTTTTATTGTTTTAATCAACCAATCGCAAAACTTGATAGTATAGGTAGGTGATGACCCGAACGGAGCGCACGATTACGTCACATTAGTTTACGGAACGGAATGGACTACCGCGAAAGTTACAATGAAATTGCGCGGGAAATGCAAACGAGTCTGACATTTCGCCTATCCGGAGTCTGTAGTGTTTCGATTATCAACTTCACCAGTTGCTATATCGGATATCGTTGACGTTCTGAGTGGACCGGTCCTCCGGATGACAAGCTGTCTTCTCTACCACCATGCAGACCAAAGGCTGGTGGACCAGTAAAAATTGGGGCACATGCCTTCCAACGGTTTTGGAAAGTGCCATTTTTAAACATGAAAAGTGCCCGTTTTGGGTTCCATATGCTTTCAGGTCCGCTTTCGCGTCTGGCCCATTGGCAGCCACTCTGTTCCCCCCCCCCAAATTTCAATGTTTATTTATTTATTTATTTAGCTTCGCCTCTAAAAAATACATAGAAGCAGCAGGGTCACCACAACAGTTAAACACCAATTACAGTGGACCCTTACAAAAATAAAATAATAACTAATCACAGCAAGTTATGGGTTCAGTGAGGCTTCGCGATGTGTTGCACTTTAGGCAGACAGTTTTCCAAGTTCGAGGGTCGTCAACATTATAACAGGATAACAGAGCATAATTATAATAGTCGAATAGTGATTTCTTAAATTTTTTAAAGTTTAGATGATCTAGCCTTAAGTGTTCAGGGAGAGAGTTCCAAGTCCTAGTTGTTCTAATAAAAAATGAGCGATTGAAAGTAGTTGTTTTACATTTACGTTGACGGAAAGAAACGGAAGTAATTGTTTTGAAAGGTATTCAACTTTTACTCAGTACATGCTAGATAATACTAAAATTCAATCGCGCTTTATAGAAAATTCGACCAAGACGACTCCGTATGGACACATTTTAATTGCTTTAAAATTAAATTTTTAATTTTAATTTTTCTATAATATATTGAAAATCTAAAAAATACGGAAAAGTTGAAAAACACTCGTCAATGGCTCGTATTTTTATTCTCTGCTTTTCTGAAGTCTCACAATATCCCGAAAATCTGTTTATATCACAGTATATAAACATGATAAACCATTTCATATTTTTTTATTATGAAATAAGTTTCTGGTTTGGATTATTAGGCATTATAGCAAAGTGAAAAGGTGGTGAAGTGCCGAGATTTTTAGTAACGAAATACTGATGTTTCTAGCAGAGCTTCCTTCATCAGAGTCTTACTCTGGTCTCACTCTGATGCCACGCGCGAAACGTCAGTATTTCGTCACTAAAAATCTTGGCAGTTTACCACCTTTTCACTTTGCTATATATCCAAAACACTACGAATTAAAGCACTCTATTTTTTATTAGGAATTAGGTGTTTGACAGTCTTAGATTTTGTATGTTTGAGCTACACTCAGCAAACAGGTTGAACAGGGATAGAGATAGCTACTTTCCAATAGCCCTTTAAGCGGTTACTATTAATAGCTCAAAATACGGACAAACAAACCAAATTTGACTCACAAATGTTGCAAATTAAATGAGCTATTTTCTTTTGTTATGGCCGCAATAATTATGGGTAAATGCGGACAAACATTCCATTTATACTTTCAGTAAGATAGAGTCGTAACAAATTCCCTTCAAATGCTCAATTGCTCGCGTATTTTGATTTACCCTATTTTCACACTTATGTTTTGATTTCCTAATTACTGGTATGGAGGCAGAATATTAAAATATACCGATTTTTTATCGAGTGGCATCAGCAATTCGCATGCGTCGCAAGATGGTGTGAGCAAGTTGTTTCGTCATGTCATTTCGATGGTCTTAATTGGTGAACATTCTCGCGAATAGTCACGTGATTGTTTTTAGATCTGGCAAGGTTTTCCAACACACGCATGTACGGAACTTGGAGAAAATATCTCTTTCGAGCCACCTCCCAAACTAACGACTGTTGAACAACGTAGATCTATATAGTATAGATCTGTATATCTATATTTACTCAGAAAAAGCCCTTCTGAGAATCGATGGGAATAGAACCCATAACTGTAGTCTATAAGGAGGCACTAAATGTAGAACAGTCGTGACGTCAGGCCGAATGATGATGAAGTGTTTGGAAATTTTAAGATAGTAAGATAAACAATGAAATCTAACCCTTAAGCCCGTTTTCCACTTCAACCGTATCGTACCGAAACGTAGCGTATTTCTTTGTTTCGTGAGCACTAGAGCAAAACTAATGACTTTGACACAAAAGAAACGTTACGTTACGTTACGTTACGGTTGAAGTGGAAAACGGGCTTTATAATAAGCCTAATCGCTACAAAGTATACTTTAACATAAGGATTCCGCGGAAAGAGTGAAAACTAGTGAGAACGAAGGTCAGTACAAGGGTTAATATTCGGGTGACGGTTAGTATAAGGGTTTGATTTTAGGATAGGGGTTTGATTTTGGATTGGGGTTTTACTAACTGTCAACTAACCGTCGAACAACTAGTTTTCAGTCTTTCCGCGGAAACCTTATTTTAAAGTATACTTTCTAGCAATCTGGTTTCGCCAAAGCAAGAAAGCCCTGGAAACGAGCCGAATACGAACCCTTATAGTAACTCGGCGTAAGGGTTAGTATTAGGCTTATAAGTAAGGCTTAGATTTTATTATTTATCGTACTATCTTACAATTGTCATATTCCAAAACACTTTATCGTCGTTCGGCTTCGGGCGGACGTCGCTCGGTAATTTTCGTGTGACGTCACAGCATGAACACAAACAAAGATGACGTCATACCTGCATGGGGTAGAGGATCCTTAGAATGTACTGATACCAGACTGGAATATAGCTTGGTTTGAACATTATCAAAAGATAAATTACACCAAGTAATGGTGACAACATCACCGTCCCTTTGATGGCTTTCCTATAATTTTTAACAAAACATTGATTTGTGTTTATATATATATATTTTTTGTGTATATATATAATTATGTATATATATAATTATATATATATATATATATCGGTGTAGCTCAGTGGTCAGAGCACTGCACTAGCAATCGCAGAGTCGCGGGTTCAATTCCTACCGGAAGGCCGCTAAGTTGCATTTTTCGCAACTGGTCCCGGTTTGGTCTTAAAATGTATGTATTCCAACACTCGAAATTTTCCTTCACCATAAATCCTTTCAACATGTAGTTTGATCGAGTGAAATGCCAAATATTACCTATAATATACCCAGAATCTTATCCCGGCATTACCACCATATATACAGAACTCGTGACTAGGCTCTCGGCAACGGCTTCCGTAGCTCAGTGGTCAGAGCACTGCACTAGTAATCGCAGGGTCGCGGGTTCAATTCCTACCGGAAGGCCGCTAAGTTGCATTTTTCGCAACTGGTCCCGGTTTGGTCTTAAAATGTATGTATTCCAACACTCGAAATTTTCCTTCACCATAAATCCTTTCAACATGTAGTTTGATCGAGTGAAATGCCAAATATTACCTATAATATACCAGAATCTTATCCGGCATTACCACCATATATACAGAACTCGTGACTAGGCTCTCGGCAACGGCTTCCGTAGCTCAGTGGTCAGAGCACTGCACTAGCAATCGCAGAGTCGCGGGTTCAATTCCTACCGGAAGGCCGCTAAGTTGCATTTTTCGCAACTGGTCCCGGTTTGGTCTTAAAATGTATGTATTCCAACACTCGAAATTTTCCTTCACCATAAATCCTTTCAACATGTAGTTTGATCGAGTGAAATGCCAAATATTACCTATATATATATATATATATATATATATATATATATATATATATATATATATATATATATATATATATATATATATATATATATATATAGTAGAATAATGTTGTCGTTATATCGGCTATTTCAAGAGTGCTGAATATCTTGAGAGATAGAGCGATATAGATATATAACTAAAGATTGTTTGCTGTTACTGCTAGTTTATTATTTTGTAATATTGGGCTCAGAGGAATCCAATAAGTAATAATGTCTAACTGTCAGCACGGCACTAGCACAGCTAATTTAAGTTCGCAAAGCATTGTGAATAAATTATAGCCGTCATATTTTTCTGTACCAGCGATAAGACTGGTAAAAAGAATTAAAAGAAATACAAGAGATTAAGTAATATATAGCTAGAAAACATTTTTCTAAAAATTCCGAAAGTGGCTAAGACCTGTGCCAATAACTCAGTTCACAAGCTGCTGTTAGAATTATACTGAAAATATTTTCACACGCAAAATTCTCGAAATTTGTAACCCAGCAATTTTAACGAATATTTAACAGGAATCTTTAATGAATATTTAACAGCAGTTTTTAAAAACAGATTTCTGAAATGTACAGGTATGTCAAAAATATATAAAAACATACTTCAACTTCAAAAGTTCGTTTCTCTTTGGTCCTTTCTGCCTTCTTACGAAAACAGACACGGTGTAAATCAATGCAAAAAAATTTATCTAGAAAGAAAAATAAAAACGTTAAAAACCCAGCAACTGTTGTCAGCAAACTTGAAAGTGGTGAAACTCAATACGACAGTAAAATGTCATTGTTTTCAATATAACAATTTATGATTGCATATATTATCGTATCATTATAAGTTCTAAAAAACTAACAATGATATACAAATACTTAAAATATATGAATTATTTAGACATTCTCAGATCAGCCCTGCAGAGCTCTTCCTCAAATTGAGTTTATCTAATTGTAAATGCGCGGAAAATTACTGTATCAATTTGTACGTCGATTAGGTACCAGTTCTCCCTCAAGTGTTTTGTTCAAAATGGCACCACGAAGCCTGAACTGTAGCCTGATCCCTAATCCTACCCCTAACTCTAAACCCTAACATAATCCTAACCCAAAACCTAATACTAACTCTAACTCTTACGATAATGCTTTATTTTAGAAATAACAGCTGATTTTAATTTCACATTTTACTACCGATAGTCTATGTGACGCATTTCAGGATTTATATGAAACTTCATCCTCAATTTGAGACTGAGTTGCTCAGATGGAACATTTATTTAAAAAAATGGCAAATGTGAATTCAAACTCACGATTAAAACCATAACTAGCGGAACGTACAGCACCAGCATGTATATAGAATCCTTGTGATATGACCAACACCTGGAAAATCAACCAAAGTCGTATTTGTTAAATAGATATATACAATTCACGTTTTACGTTTTTATATTCAGGATGTTCAAATATTCAAGAAAATAAGAAAACTTTCATGGAGTCGAAACTACTTGAAGTGCCCTTAAAGTGCCTATGACACGAAAATTAAAGAATACTTAAAATGACAGAGTAACATCTTTTGTAGTTTTTCGTTTCCTTGCTTCGTTCTTGAGATATTTCAGTTTGTATCATATGCAAATGACAATGGTGTGGCAATTACACATGCATAATGACTTATCGGAGAAGGTTATATATATTGGTTATTATCACACAAAATCACTTGAAATTCTACAAGTTCCATGTTTTTGGATATACTCACGCACATGCTTCATTCAATTAAATTTGGTTTTATATTAGCAAAGATAAATAACCTCCGATAAGTCATTATGCACGTGTACGTCACACCATTGTCATTTACATATGATGCAAACTGAAATATCTCAAGAACGAAGCAAGGAAACGAAAAACTACAAAAGATGTTACTCTATCATTTTAAGTATTCTTTCAAATAAGGCAAACTTAATTTTCGTGTCATAGGCACTTTAAGGACCGGTCATTATTTATGTTCGGGGTGGGGGCCGAAGAAAAATAGATTTGGTCCTGAATTTTACCCAACCAAATTAAGATCAGAAATTTAACCGATCTAACCATTTATGGGTAAAGAAAATCTTTTACCCAACCCCAGAAGAAAAAGCTTACAAAAAACCCAATTCCCAGCATATC
This sequence comes from Chrysogorgia sp. JL179-B06, assembly GCA_035772405.1. Taxonomy (NCBI): domain Eukaryota; kingdom Metazoa; phylum Cnidaria; class Anthozoa; order Scleralcyonacea; family Chrysogorgiidae; genus Chrysogorgia; species Chrysogorgia sp. JL179-B06. Next base: position 1,228,387 of record JAYKKM010000428.1, read on the forward strand.
GTTGATACAAGTTTTAATACTGTAACTTTCAGATTATTATCTCCCTATATGTCAGTTAAATTGGCTACCAATCAAAGAACATCTTTTGTTTAGAGAGTTAATTATGACTTATAAATGTATGAATGGCCTTGCTCCTTCGTACTTATGCGATAAGTTTTCTAAACGGTCCGAAATACATTCTCGTAAAACCCGTAGCAGCGGGCTCTTGCAAATACCACTTTGTAAATCAGCTTCAGGTCAAAGTTTTTTTCAGTATAGAGCTGTTAAATTATGGAATAACTTAGCAGATGACATTAAGAGTGCAAAGTCACTAAGTATTTTTAAATCTAAACTTAAACACCACTTTCTTAAAACAGTATTTTAACTTTTGTAAATATATTATGCCATGTTATTAGAAACTAGGTTTTAGATTTTACATTTGTAAATTAGTGTTTAAAAGCCCTGTTGGGAACACTTAATAAAGTATAAAGTAAAGTATAAAGTATACAGTATAGAGCAGGAATCCAAGGAAAACAAGGTGAGGAATACAATAACAAAAGCTAATGTGCAATGATGACTAAGGTCTCAGAACTGGAGATGATGATAAAATTTTAAATGATGAACTCTTAATTTTTTATGTAAATAATCATGACAATTTTGCTACCGAACCCTTCAGAGAAGTCATTATTTTTTTACCCAACCATTTAGGTCTTAGAATTTTCAGTTACCAACCATTCTCTCTTCGGCCCCCACCCCAAAATGTTTTTCAGCATATAAATTGTTGTGTCTTCTCAAGTATTTCTGCGCAAAAACATGCTCGATTTTCTGTGTCCTGAACCGTCCATGAATATACGTAAGCAGTCTCTTACTTATTAAGTATTTTCCGACACAATGAAGTTCTCTTATTTCTCCTTTTCATATTATATCCAGTAATTAGTAGGCCCATTCCCTTAATTGCGACTCAAGAACTGCAAATAAATGCCAGATAGATGTGTTGTATGCGGCTGTGACAACCGACTGCGGATATGGAATTACGTCACAAATCTCTGCCCAGATCTCTTTTACGCGGTCGTGGTCAAAGTACGAATTAACTTTAACCTGCTTTAACAGGGCACAGATAATCGAGGATTTTACCAAATTAAAAATTATTTGCCCAAAAAATACTCCAGAAAATACAACAATTTATTATGATTAAAAAAATTGGGGTTAGGGGGAGTTTAAGAATGACACACTAATTCTGAACAAGCAATACCTTTTCGGAGCAATGTCCACAACGTACACCATAGTTGGAAGATAAACTGCCATAAGAAGTACACATGGTGATCCTGTAACAAACAAAATCAATTTGTCAAAACGTTTTATCGATATATCAAATATATAAGAAGGGGCAGCGCCCCGAAACGTAAATAAAAGTTTTTAACCTTTGCTTTTGCTGATGTTGTAAATTTGATCGTGAGACTTGATGAAAGCTGGCTTTCTGTTTAATATATATATATATATATATATATATATATATATATATATATATATATATATATATATATATATATATATATATATATATATATATATATATATATATATATATATATATATATATATATATATATATATATATATATATATATATATATATATATACACAACAACAAAATCCTCAGGCCTAAGTCGACTACAAGCGAAAAAAGCTGCAATTGTAGAAGAAAGTCCGAATGTCCGTTAAGCGGCTCATGCTTGACCAAGAGCATCGTTTACAAGGCAGAAATATCAGCAACTGGCCAAGAAACAAAACATTATATAGGCATGACTGAACACGAATTTAAAACGAGATACAACATGCACAAGTTATCATTCAAACACGAAAAGCGTGTAAATTCCACCGAATTGTCAAAATACGTCTGGAAATTGAAGAGATCGAATGTTGATTATTCCATCAAGTGGTCCATTATGAAACGCGCGAAGGCGTACACCGCTGGTGCCAAACAATGTGGCTTGTGTTTAACGGAGAAGCTCTGTATTATAAACGCAAACAAAGATAATCTCTTAAAGTGCCTATGTCACAAAAAATTTTTATTGCATGTTTGGATAGATGAGAGCAAATTATACTTTAAGTTCTTTTCTAGTTTTCGATTTGCTCTTTTAGTTCGCGAGATATAGGCACTTTAAGGCCGGTTTTGGCAAAAAAAGCCGCAAATTGCCAGGGGCCTGGGACGATAGACGTGTGACGTTGCATTCTCTATATTTTCAATATTCATTCTCTATATTTTTCAATACGCATCTATCGGGCATTTTGCTTCACTTTGCAATAGAAAGCATAATAACAACAAGCAAAAACACGCAGTCGATGTCCTTATGCTACGTCACACACTGTCGCGCCAGTCCCTTTTCACGCATTTCCTACGGGCGCGTAAATTTTTCGCAAAAAGCCGTTTTTGGCATGTTTAGAGACCTGTATCTCGGGAGCTAAAAGAGCAAATCGAAAACTAGAAAAGAACTTAAAGTATAATTTGCTCTCATCTATCCAAACATGCAATAAAATTTTTTGTGACATAGGCACTTTAAACAAAAGATCTTTACTAATTTCTAAGTGCAGACATGAAAACAAATGTTATGCATGCAATTATAAACCGGCGTAGACGCCTTTTAGTTTTACTTTAGTAGTACTTGAGCGTGAAACCCGGAGTTACCGACTTTTAATGTTTTAGTTATTTTAACATAGTGTATTTACTGTAATTCAATTTTCAAATTTCGCTGTTTTTGTTGTTATCGTAAAGAAAGGTAGAATGTATAATATATTATAGAGTTAAAATCTTACCCCACCCTACAAGCATGTAGTATTTCATGTAGGATTTTTTATCGAATATTATGACAACTTTTCGAAGCAACAACAAAGCTTCATTCAGCATCCATGTTATTTCTGCTGCAGCAAAATAGCGATTAAAAACCCAAAACACATTACATGTGATCTAGAAACGAAAAACAAGTTTAATGTTAAACCACGCTGGGGGTTAACAATGAAAGTCAAAGCATACCATACCATACCATATCAAATAATATATAGAGAGAGATAAAGAGAGATAGAGAGAATGAATAAAGAGATAGAGTGAATGACCATATGAGAGAGAGTGAATGAAGAAATGAGAAAATATGCTGTCTTATATTAAAGAGTGAGTGTCAACCGTGACGCATTGCACGCTCGGTCGGCCATTTTTTGAAGCACGAAATTCCCTTGGTGAACTCATCCGTAAATATCTTGTCAATCCTTGATATAAATTATTCATTTTGTCTTTTAATTAAAAGAAGACATACCTTAGGAAGTAATTATTTCTGTATTTTTCAAATTTTTCCTTTCGAATTATGTCAGCTTGACTGACGCGAAGCGTGGAAGACCAAGTGACGAGGTTCAAAAAAAAATGTCAGGTTCGGCTGTGCACAGGCTAGTTCTGAGTCGACGTATTTGAATTGTGGATGAATAATAAAGCCTCTATAGGGTTTTCTGAAAAGACTCGGCGAATTTCCAGATTATTTAGTACCAGATTATTTAGTACGTCAACGAAGCACTTCAAAACACTTCGTTATCGTACGGAAAGATAAACACAAACGCGCAATGCAAGACGGTTTATACTCACTCTTTAAACACTTATCGACCGAGCGGTAAGTCTTTACGGCAAAATTAGGCAAGGTTTTTTACTTCACGCAAGGTTTGTGCAAAAATACCAAGAGCAGAATAATTTTACCGTAAAGGCCTATCAAACGAGGTTAAGGTTTTTTATTGGCTCTTAAATTCCTTACATTTTTAAGTTGTTATGAATGATCGGTCTTTACCGGTTTTTAAAGACCGCCCAGGAACCAATCAGATTACAGAAAAGCTGCGTTAACACCGCTCACGAGCCAAGATAAAAATCTACAGAATCTACAGATCAGAATTGACGCGGCTTTTTTTCAATTTTTTTTTCAAGGAAACACTTTTTTATAAAGTGCAAACATTGATTTTTATACTTTTAATATTAAAGTAAACTGTGACCAAATTTGCAGGTTTAATATAATAAAATGAGAACTACTATAGAATAAACATTAAATGTTCAAATATATAATATAATTAACATTTCAACACGCATCAGTGGTCGCCATTGTTGTCTGCACAGCAGTTTTGATAAAAAAAACGTTGACGCGCACAGTCAAAGATGACGCGCGCGCTGACCAGAAACAGAATAATTTTTCTTCCTCTTGATCCTGTACTATGATTTAGAAAGTAGGCTCCATAATCCATATATCTTTTTGTTGCTTGACTATTTTTAGGAATGAATGTCATTGAAATTGAAAAATCTCAATGTTTTAGTAGAAACTAGAATATGTTATAGTTGTTCAAAAATTATGACGAAAAACGAGGCCGTTGCTCGTTATTCAGGGTTCCCACCCTTCAATGAGCATGAAATTCAAGGACTTTTCTAGGACTTTTCTAGGACTTTTTCCAGTAAATTCCAAGAACTGGAAAAAATCTTTGAAATGATATTTTGCTTTTCTATATGACCAAAATGCGTCAGTTCATGGTTAAATTACTGGCAGCGCAGCTGGAAGAAAATTCCAGGACTTGCAAGGACTTCTATTGATTTACATGGACTTTCCAGGCCTGGAATATTTTTTGTCGAACTAAAGGACTTTCCAGGATTTTCAAGGACCGTCATTATTTATCGACCATTGGATAGCGAGTAGTGTAGCCAATGAGATTGGAGCATTTACATTAAACTACATGTTTCTGCTAATTTTACAATATCCTGTTTGTTTCTGTTACGTTTATAAATTGTATATAAAACTTACGCGCGAGTGCATGTCAAGTTCGCCATAATGGTGCGCAAAAAAAGTGATCGTGCGAAGAGTAAAGGCCAGAATGAGGTTTATGTGCACATTAAATCGTTCATTCTTGCCCTTTCTAAAATAGACAAAAACGAGAGGAGTATTTATTTAGTGGAAATACACACTAACTATCTTTTAACCTATACATACATATATATATATATATATATACGTGTAGGTTTTGGTCTACGAAATGCAAAGAGTGCTCAACAACATATAGTTAGAGCAAATAATAGATTTTCGCTTACCTCAAAACTGGTCTGCTACAACTTGTTTCATCTGTAAAAGAATCTTCCGGCAGTGACTGCCTGAAGATTCTTTTACAGATGAAACAAGTTGTAGCAGACCAGTTTTGAGGTAAGCGAAAATCTATATATATATATATATATATATATATATATATATATATATATATATCAATGTAAACAACTTATGTATAGGGTGAAACATAAAAACAAAATATATTAAAGTGCCCCTGTGATCAAATTTTTGGTATCCCGAATTTTTACATATTGGTAATAAGCATGGGGTTCTTACTTTACTTGCCAAATTTCAAGCTGCGAGCATGGGAAGTCGCTTTTTCAGACTGTTTATACGAGATTATACGGCCGCCATTACTCGAACAGGTTGCGATTAGAGGAAGTGACGTCAAAGACTCAACACGTGGCTACTTGTGTGTGAAAATAAAGCTACTTCTTCTATTGTAATTGTCCGATAATTTTCCATTTTTGTCACGTGTTGTTGACGTCACAATCACATACTCTGCTGTGGAATCGCGGGCTCGTCTGGAACAAGTTTTGAGCAATGGCGGACAAAATTTGGGCGACTTTGGAGGTTAGATTTTTGGTGATAGAATGTTTGTTGTTCATTTTTTTGGCAAATGCGAACATTTATTTACCTAACATAATGTTATGTAACAAAAAATGCCAGGAAACGTAATGTGATATTTCGTCGCAGGGGCACTTTAAGGGTAGTAAACTCCAAAAACAAGTACCGGTATAATCAGAAGACTTATGTTTGGATACTTGTTTGACAGTTAACTACGTTATATGTATTTAGTATAGACAACTTATGGATTTTGTTAACAGTGAACAACATAAACTGTGATTATAAAACTGCACAGATTTAAGAACCAACAAATAACAGCATACGTGGTACATCTGAGAAAGCTATTTATTTCATAATCATTAGTGTGATACAGAGTTTTTGGCCACTGAGAAAAATCGTTTTTCAACACGCGTAAAAATATGATATTTTTACGTGTGAATATATTGTTTCAGCGATCCAAATTTTTCAATTTCTTAAATGATGATTAGATCTGAACTGTTATTGTCTATATGGATTTTAAAAATGTTTCTAAAATCTTGAAATGATTCATATCGAATTTTTGAGGACAAAACCTTACTATTACTCGAGCTACTGTGGTAGCCGAGTCTAGGTTTAGCGATTATTTTTTTTCGCAATATTGACCCGACAGGCTTTGCGAAACTGAGGCATCTATAAACATCTATAAACTGATGCATGTGACTATATCTATGCATGTGACCAGTGGACGTGCCTTCTTTCCTTTCGATCGAGTGGTTCGAACTGAAGTGTTTTTGCCAGCTGCTTGTTTGGAAGTGTTTGAAGACGACGTTGTTGAAGATAATCAATTGATTACGATATTACCGGAAGGCCTTGATGTTGCATTTTCACGGTCCCCGTTAGGTCTAATAATATTTATTATACAGGATATAGGATATCATATTTATTATATAGCTACTGTATGGAGGGTGTGAGCTATCTCGCAATTTAATTGGCTCCTCTACTACTAGGCTATCACCTCATATCCTAGCAGTAGAGAAAAAAACAAGATGGCGGCATGTTTTCTAGGTCGAGAAAAGCTGAAATCGATGGGGTTCTATAAAGAAACCCCGAACTGACTAAGTGTTTGGCTATATAATAAAACAATTATACCATTCGCTCTCGTCGTATATGAACCAATAAGCCAACTCGGCGCTTCGCGCATCATTGGCTATGAGCTCATATACGACTCGAGATCATGGTATAATGTTGACTTTTAAGTATTTATATGACATCATGGTGGCATCACCATATCAGATCACCAAACAAAATTTAAATCTAACTATAAATTATGTATATTTATAGAGAGAACTGTTCGGATTCCTAAATATGTTTATATAATTCATTCCATTCCTTAATTGCTTGGCTAACTATAGTATAGGGTAAAGGTTACAATATTAGATGCAGAATATATACTCACAAGAGATATATTGTAAGAATCAAGGATGGAATCATGACTGCCAAGGAAAGCCAGCTTAAACCAACATATACACGTTGCATATAGTAGATATCATTTTCATGATGTGCTGCCTAAATCAAACAACAAAATTTATTGTCATAATAATTTCAACATAATAGAGAAGCTACTAGTAGTTAATATACAACATTGTGTATATTAACTCAGAGAAGCAATAAGTTACGTAGGTAGTGTATGGTTTACTTCATCTACTAAAACGCGAGAAATTAAGTATATGTAGCGAAGTTTAAAAACAGATAACTAATGTTTTGTAATGAAGACACCGTTTGATTCATCAGCTACACTATGGCTACACTTACAGGTCTATAGTCAACGATCCACCACAACACACACATACTGTACACACCACCAAAGCAATCCAATGACCAGTTCACACTATCCCATTTTGACGGACCTTATCATTGTCGGTACGGAAACGGTCGTTCATCACAAGATTCGACTTCCGTAGCTGATTTCTCATTTGATCCGATAGAAATAGAACATGCTTTATTTTTATCCAATTTTTCATAGACTGTCAACTCACTTGAAAGGTTAAGTTAGGTAGTTGCAGCTTGAAGTTAGTAAAGCTTTTTAAAGGTTTTGCTGGGCAAGCTGTGTTAAGCTGTCCTTCTGAATGCTAGCCAAATGCTCTAATCATTGAGCCATTAGATCTACTAGATGGCAGGGCAGTGTTAATTACGGTATTTAAACCTGAGACGAGTCGTGCCATGTGTTCACAAGTACTTGTTGGACTACAAGTTGTGCTGTGACAGTTAATTTCCAGTCAAATATTGTTAGTTACATTAGGTACAGTAGTAGCAGCTTGAAATTAGTAAAGTTGTAAAAACATATTGTGTTAAGTTGTCAATACCCAGAAAAAATTGAACTCCAGACAGGGCTCGAACCAGCAACCTTCTGGATGCTAGCCAGACGCTCTAACCATTGAGCCACCAGAACTCAGATGGCAGAGCAAGGTTAATTACGGTATTTAAACCTGGGAAGAGTCGTGCACAAGTACTTGTTGGAATACAAGTCGTGTTGTGACAGTCAATTTCCAGTCAAATGTTGTTGGTTAAGTTAGGTAGTTGCAGCTTGATGCTTGTAAAGTTGTAAAGGTTCATGTACGGGACTCAGAATCATTTTTCTGAGGATATGAGCTTGACGATCGTCCACATTCACTACAACATTGTGTATATTATTAACGCATCCAAGCATTACCGATATATAGTGACTGCCGCGTAGGCAGTACGTATATCAATCGAACCAGTACATCATTGTAACCTTCGCTCTCCATCTGAGTCTCGTTAGCTCAATGGTTAGAGCGTCTCACCGGCAATCAGAAGGTTACATGTTCGATTCCTGTACGGGACTCAGAATCATTTTTCTGAGGATATGAACTTGACGATCGTCTATATGATGAAGATCTCGAGTTCCAACAACCATCAGCTGTTCTGGATGATTGATGGTTTATTCCGCGTAAAAGCTGTTCCTCTGCTTCCTCCACATGACTCTCCCACCATCCTAGCTGAGGCGTTCAGTAACCACTTCCATACTAAGATTCAGAAGTTGCGTGATGAACTGGAGAATTCTAAATTGTCATCTGAAGAACTCTCTGTCATTGTTGACTCTCCATGTTGTCATTCGTCGCTTTTGGACTTTAACATACTGTCGGAGAATCTTGTTCACGAGATGCTTAATAAGTCTCCTTCAAAGTCGTGTCAACTGGACCCCATCCCTGTACACATTATCAAGCAAGATCTTGACCTACTTGTTCCTCCTATAACTAAAATTATCAATGCATCATTGACTGAGGGCGTGTTTCCTTCATCTTTTAAAAGTGGTATCATTCATCCTTCAATGAAAAAGTCCACCCTTGAACAGGCTGAATTTTCTAGCTATCGTCCAATCACAAACATAGCTTTCCTATCAAAGTCGCTGGAACGAGTGGTGTCTACACAGACAATGAATTATCTTGTTGATAATGAATTACTAGCTAAATTTCAGTCAGCATACAGATCATTTTATAGTACGGAGACAGCAATGTTGCGTGTGATGAATGATATTCTTCTTGCCATTGATTCACGGCGTGAGGTGGTATTAGTTCTGCTAGACCTATCTTCAGCATTTGATACGATCGACCATACTCTCCTTTTAGAGAGACTTCACCATCGTTATGGGATCGGAGGCACAGCTTTAGCCTGGTTCCGGTCTTATCTCACCGAGAGAACACAGTCGGTTGTTGTCAATAATGTTGTCTCTACCAGTAGGGTATTACAGTATGGTGTACCACAAGGTTCTGTGTTGGGTCCGCTTTTATTTTCCCTGTATTTTGCTCCATTGGAGGATTTGATCAAAGCGCATAAATTGGATTGCATGATGTACGCAGATGACACTCAACTCTATGTTACCGTCAACTCTACTCTTGAACGATCTGCTTCATTGACCAAGCTACAATTATGCGTAAAGGATATACTAATCTGGTGCACGACCAACAAACTAATGTGCAATCCACATAAGACCAAGATCGTTCATCTTTCATCAAAATTTATCCAATATGAGCCGATGCCAAATATATCTATAGATGGTACAAACATTGCTCCAGTTCCGTTCGCTCGTGATCTTGGTATTACCTTGGACAGTCACCTCAAGTTGACTTCCCATATAAATAACGTTTGCAAGTCAGCCTCATTTGCCATTCGTAATATCGGTAGAATACGCAAGTACCTCTGTCAAGGAGACTGTGAGAGGCTGGTGCATGCTTTTAATACTTTTATTACTTTGGATTTCTGCAACAGTGTCTTGTTTGGACTACCTGACTCTGAAATTGATAAGTTACAGCGTCTTCAGAACACAGCTGCACGCCTTGTTACTAGAACAAAGAAATGGGACCATATCACTCCTGTTCTTCGACAACTCCATTGGCTTCCAATTCTATCTAGGATTAATTTTAAGATACTTTTAATTACTTATAAGGCTCTCCATGGTCTTGCCCCTAGCTATATTTCTGATTTGCTAGGGAATTATAAGCCAGTCCGTACTTTAAGATCCTCCAGTCAGAACTTGTTGTGCACACCTAAATCTAATACCAAGTCTTATGGTGATAGAGCATTTTCTATCTGTGCCCCACAACTTTGGAATTCTCTTCCAATTCACATAAGGAATGCTGACAATGTTAATTTATTTAAATCTAGGTTAAAGACTTTCCTTTTTTAATATTTTTATTTTTGTATTAATTATTTTTACCACATTTGTAAATAGATAATTTACTTTTATGTTGTTTTTCACTTTACTCATCTTGTAAGAGCATTGAGCGCTGTAGAATGCTCCTAAAACGTATATTATTATTATTATGATTTCTCGTTCTCCCAAACTTCCACTCGTGTTTATATAACTGCATGTAAACACGGAAAATGTTTTCTATTTCTTAATAACGTCATCATAATCATGATCATGATCAGTATAGATATACATCCCAAACTAGAAATATTTAAGAAACTTTTATTTATTCAGCAGCATACATTTTAATATTTTTCCAAACAATATGACACATTCTCAGTCGTTGCATAATTGGAAACATTTTTTATACTTTGTATAATAGAATAATATTTAACTATTTGTTAGAGAACGTTTTTATATTTAAAATTTACTCATTTTTTGTAATTATTGATTTATGAATATTTTAAATTTTATTGCAACTATATGTAAATTTCTGCAAGGTCCCTCTCAATGATATTAATAGCTTTGTTGCTGAATGGGCTATCCTGGTTAAATAAAAAATTATTATATCTTAAAGTAACAACTAAGCACCATCATCGTCGTCATCGCAAACAATATTACTTCAACAACCAACTTCGTTCCCAGGGCCATTTGTGAGGGGCCAGGCCAAGCCAAGATGGCGGCCATCCTTGGCTCCAAGCCTTTTTCTGCAATTCGAGAACCTCGCGGTCCAAAACAAGGAATCGTAAATTCTACAATTTTTGCGCTTCTTTTTCACTATTTGTTTATTTTGCGATTAAGCCTGTTGTTCTATTGTTACTTGGACCATTTTTTGCTGAGCAAAAGATCAAAATGATTGCTTTAATATAAAATTTAAATATAAAATTGCTCCCTAATTTATCCAAGATGACAGCCATCAATTGGTTCCCGACGGATGACTGAAATCTGGCCCCAATACCCCCTCTAGTTTTATTTATGATCTCTATGCAACAACATACACTAAAAACTGTTCTCCGAACGCAAGATGAAACATTAGTTTTCTTCCAGATTCCAAATTCGTCACATCTTCTTGAAACATTTCCTAGAAAAATAAAATAAAATACTACTTAAAGATTGAGTGTCAACCGTGACGCATTGCACGCTCGCTCGGCCATTTTTTGAAGCACAAAATTCCCTTGGTGAACTGCACCGTAAATATCTTGTCAATCCTTGATATAAATTATTTATTTTGTCTTTTAATTGAAAGAAGATAAACCTTAAAAAGTAATTATTTCTGCATTTTTCATAAAACTCGACATTTCTTGACTTTCGTTTAAAATTATGTCAGCCAGACACGCGAAGCGTGCAAGACCAAGTGACGAGGTACAAACAAAAAAATCAGGTCCGAGTGGACGTATTTCGATTGTGGACGAATAAGAAAGTCTCTACAGGGTTTTATGAGAAGACACGGCGAATTTCCGGATTATTTACCACGTCAAGTTGGCAACGAAGCACTTCAAAACACTTCGTTATCATACGGTAAGATAAACAAAAACGCGCTCTTTAACGCGACGTAATTACACAAGACTAGTGGCGCATCACAAAAAGGAAACGAGGCAGCAGCCTGTCGCCAATCTCGTTCCCAGAGCCTTCGTTTGCGTGGCGGCGAAAGCTCTGCGAACGAGATTGGCATGTTCGTGGATGGATGAAAATCTATTTTTCTCACAAAAATTCAAATTTCTGTAGTTTTGTTTTCTGTAGGTATATGTGAGGCCGCGAGAGGCGAACTAAATCACGGAATTTGAACTCAACATACCAGTGGGCAAAAAGAACAATTCTGGGCATGTCTGAACAACAGTGACATTACCAAGAGTTTCAGGCCAACATGATCCATGAAACGACACGTTACATCTTGTCATATCTGTAAGATACATACAACAAAATACGTCATGTAGTACAAACATGAGGAATCTTCTTAAAATGGTATACCAACACCAAGAACTTTATTTTTAATGGTTCCTGCTATTAATAGCTCAAAATGCGGACAAACAAACCAAATTTGACTCACAAATTATTGCAAATGAGCTATTTTCTTTTGTTACGGCCGCAAGAACTATGGTTGAATACGGACAAATATGGATACTGACGTCATCTCGACGGAGTGCAATTAGCAGTAGGGATTACTAGTACGTATTCCTTAGCAAATAGAGTGAATTAACGAGCAAATAGCTGACACGGTGAACCCTCGTACCAGCCTCCTATAGTTAATTGGATAGTAACCGACCCCAAAACAACAAAGGTCCTAACCCTTTGGCAAACGTTTTTTATAAGTAATAGCATAAAAAGAGGTGCATTATGCCATTAGCTATTAAACGTCCCGCTCGATGAGGGTCATTTAGTAAAATGACCCGAATCGAGCGGGACGTTTAATGGTTAATCACCTCTTTTTATGCTATTCCTTTGTAATATAATGTTTGCGGGTATTTCTTTTGTTCTTTCGTAATCGTACCTCCGTTGGCGTCAAACCGGGTATGATTAGTTCTAATAAGACCTGGTTTGCCGTCAACGGAGGTAAGATTAGCAAAAATGGATATAATGAGGTATATTAGTTGTCAATGGCCCTGTGAGAACAAAAGAAATACCCGCAAACATTATATTATAATTTTTATACCATGACTTGAGGGAAATTAGCGATTAAATTGCCCGCCGCCGAGGGAAGATTTGTGAAAGTCCGAGGGCGAAGCCCGAGGACTTTTACAAATCTTCCCGAGGCGAAGGGCAATTTAATCGCTAATTTCCCGACAAGTCATGGTATCAGTTTGTAATATTATGATCGCCAAGGAAAACTTTGAGAACCTTATCTAGCCCGTGGTTGGAGGCAGAGTCCTTTGTCTTATAAGATTCCCGTCTGGATATGATATGCAAGCGGGAAATTTAGTGGAAAACAAAGGATTTGTTTGTCTTCTAATTTTCCCTCATTCACATGCACGGGAAAATTAGTAGACAAAGAAATCCTTTGTGTTCTACTAAATTTCCCGACTTGAGGGAAATTAGCGATTAAATTGCCCGCCGCCGAGGGAAGATTTGTAAAAGTCCTCGGGCTTCACCCTCGGACTTTCACAAATCTTCCCTCGGCGGCGGGCAATTTAATCGCTAATTTCCCTCAAGTCATGGTATTACTTATAATAAAACTTACTTATTACTTATAAAAATAAACCACCCCCAAAGCAAAAGAATATATCAAAGGAAAGTTAAACAATCTATTTACAACATACGTACACATATTATGCCACTGGTTAAAGGGGTACTCCAGTCAAGTTGAGTTCACATGAAAGATCTCACTGACTTTAGTTTATTTCCAAAGTTTCAGCATTCAAACCAATTAAGTTAAGAAGATATATGGCTATAGTTGAAGTTGGAGAGTTTGTCCAATTTCGACCCTATATTTGTTTTTCAAATATGAAATCACTGAGTTCTTCTATCTCGTATTATTAAAAAGCTCCTCTACTTTCCCGCATGAATAAATAAATAGTTTATTTCGACTAATTTTCGTCCAAAGAGCACTCAAAGAAGCACTAAATGACGTCATATTTTCAAAACAAATATGGCGTCAAAATCCTCAATTTTCAAGTTCAACAAGCCATATCTTCTTAACTAAATTGATAGGAATGCTGGCGAAGAGAATCTGCTTAGAGAATGAGTAAACTATCACTCGCAACTTACTCGTTTTCCAATGAGTAACATTTTTAGGATTAGATAAACATTTATCCCTAAGATCCTTAAACGTCTTTTTAAAATCTTGAGATGCTTCAATTTTCAACAGGTTTTCCTAAGTTAAAAGAATAACAAGTTAGGACTGGAGGTAATACTATAAAAAATCGGTAACATTGTACGCGCTTTTTTAGATAATCTTAGGGGCTGTTTATATGGGAGGCGAGCTATCCCGGTCGCGTGGCGCGTAGTTATATTGTTGTTAAAAATTCCGGTGCGTTTATATGGACAAGCGGGCCAGCCCGGTTCGCGAGATCTCGCTTGAGAGGCGAGATCTCGGTAAGCGGGATGAAAAATTTCTCATATAAACACTCGCAGCCGTGTTGTCCCGCTTACCGAGATGAACAAAGGGATGCCGACGCCGTCTATTGTTTGGCGCTGAAATCATCTCGGTAAGCGGGATGAATTTTTCCCATATAAACGCGAGCCAGAAATAATCTCGCTTACCGGGCTAGCCCGGTAACCGGGCTAGCTCGCCTCTCATATAAACAGCCCCTTAAAAATGTTGTTGTTGATGTGCGAAATTGAATCGATTTCCGTCTAGAACTTTAAGCCCGTTTTCCACTTCAACCGTAACGTAAAGTAACGTGGCGTTTTCTTTTGTGTCAAAGTCATTAGTTTTGCTATAGTGCTCACGAAACAAAGAAATACGCTACGTTTCGATACGATTGAAGTGGAAAACGGGCTTTACGCAAAAGCATGCACGATGTTTCATTCGGAATGAATGGCTTTAAGATGAATGGTTGTACTCTGGATGGCTTTAAGATGAATGGTTGTTTGTAATCAGAAATGTTTTAAGATGAATGGCTTGTACTCTGGATGGCTTTAAGATGAATGGTTGACTCTGGATGGCTTTAAGATGAATGGTTGTTTGTAATCTGAAATGTTTTAAGATGAATGGTTGTAAGCTGAAAGGCTTTAAGATGAATGGTTGTACTCTAGATGGCTTAAAGATGAATGGTTGTACTTTGGATGGCTTTAAGATGAATGGTTGTACTCTGGATGGCTTTAAGATGAATGGTTGTACTCTGGATGGCTTTAAGATGAATGGTTGTACTCTAGATGGCTTAAAAATGAATGGTTGTACTCTGGATGGCTTTAAGATGAATGGTTGTACTCTGGATGGCTTTAAGATGAATGGTTGCACTCTGGATGGCTTTAAGAAGAATGGTTGTACTCTGGACGGCTTTAAGATGAATGGTTGTTTGTAATGTGAAAGGCTTTAAGATGAATGGTTGTACTCTGGATGGCTTTAAGATGAATAGTTGTACTCTGGATGGCTTTAAGATGAATGGTTGTACTCTGGATGGCTTTAAGATGAATGGTTGTACCCTGGATGGCTTTAAGATGAATGGTTGTTTGTAATCTGAAATGTTTTAAGATGAATGGTTGTACTTTGGATGGCTTTAAGATGAATGGTTGTACTCTGGATGGCTTTAAGATGAATGGTTGTACTTTGGATAGCTTTAAGATGAATGGTTGTACTCTGGATGGCTTTAAGATGAATGGTTGTACTCTGGATGGCTTTAAGATGAATGGTTGTACTCTGGTTGGCTTTAAGATGAATGGTTGTTTGTAATCTGAAATGTTTTAAGATGAATGGTTGTACTCTGGATGGCTTTAAGATGAATGGTTGTACTCTGGATGGCTTTAAGATGAATGGTTGTACTTTGGATGGCTTTAAGATGAATGGTTGTACTCTGGATGGCCTTAAGATGAATGGTTGTACTCGATGGCTTTAAGATGAATGGTTGTACTCTGGATGGCTTTAAGATGAATGGTTGTTTGTAATCTGAAAGGCTTTAAGATGAATGGTTGTACTCTGGATGGCTTTAAGACGAATGGTTGTACTCTGGATGGCTTTAAGATGAATGGTTGTACTCTGGATTGCTTTAAGATGAATGGTTGTACTCGATGGCTTTAAGATGAATGGTTGTACTCTGGATGGCTTTAAGATGAATGGTTGTACTCTGGATGGCTTTAAGATAAATGGTTGTACTCGATGGCTTTAAGATGAATTTCGATCTGTTGAACGTCGGGACTTTGAAATCGCATGAAAAGTTAGGGGGCTTTAATTCGGGTTAAATGCAGGCAGGACCCCTGAATTGGCTTCAGTCCAAGTCTGTCTTCTATATTATTCACTATTTCGGCAGTAAGCCAGCCTTTTAGTGTTTTGGTTCATATTTTAACAATACTGGCAATCGAGTGGACATGAGAACACGTGTTTTATAGCTCCCTCGTTGGCTCGTATGCCGTTCCGTAGGATGCTCGGTGCAATTCATGTTTTTTAGTCTCCTTTCGCAGACGTCCTTATGGATCTCACTAACAGCAGTCTGTTAGGGGAAAGATAGTCATAAGATCGACGCTGCGAAGAAGACTACATGTCTTTAGGCTTAGCTGAATTCATTTCCGTTTTTCCGTTATACAAGGAAAGGAACTTTTAGAAAATCTGGGCGAGTAAGGCGCTAAAAATTTGTCCAAACCTAGTTGAAAACGATCAGCCAAAGAGGAAAGCAGGTGAAACTTCACGAAAAATTACAAATATAAATCATCCTTAATTAAATTAAAATATAGCCAATATAAACATGGGTAACAATTTTAAAATTTAATTAATTAATTAATTATTTAAATTTATTAATTTTAAAAATTTAAACAATTTAATTCCAGCTCGAATCTCAATGTTTCTCGAGACAAAGTCGAGACAAACATCGAGATTCACGGGAGTTAATTCTCACTGCTTTCACGAGTGACATGTTATTAATTGATTTATTATTGTATAATTATTATAAACGCACAAAAAGCGCTATACAAGTACAAGAAAAAGTGGGCATTTGTATATAGACTATAGTACATAGGTAGCGTGCTGCGTAGGCAGGGACAAAAATTATATAGTGTATATAGTATAAATAAAGTATATATGTATTATATAATATACTATCTAAAAAGCAGTTCTTTAGGCTTTCTGATTTACAGTGCGATTTACAGTGCGATTTAAAGTGTGTTCTATTAAAATCAATATCAGAACAGGGGTGGCGAGGAGGAGGGGCAGGGGGGCTACAGCCCCCGTCGTGGAACCTTAGCCCCTCTGTCGGGGAAAAATAAACAATTCGTCGGGGAACGAGCTGGAATAAAAAAAGAAGAAAAAAGTTCGTCTTTTCTTTTCTTAGAATCGTAAAAGTTTTTTTACGCATTAACAAACGTTTCGCTAAACAACGTCAAAGGTAATCAACTTTCATCTCTGGCGCAAATTATCTATCACCTCTATGTTGTTTCGCGCGCTCACTGTTATCTAGATTTTGCGTGAATATTATTGTTAGAGTTGGTTTTGTATACAGTTAGGAAATACTGACTATAAAATAATGATTCTCGCTGTTTTTAAAAACCAAAAATTCCCCCCTACAGGAATTACCACGACCTGTTAGCCGCCTGTCGGGGACCTTAGCCCTGCGTCGGGGAATTCCTGGTACATATATACATATATATGATATTCCACAATATTTGTAATTGTATTATTACTAGTATATGTTCAGAATTCAGATTCTATGTTAAATACTAATCACACTATATCAGTATACCGTATATACAGTACGTCTCTATAATGTTGATTCTTACTGTTTTAAAATTGGAGTTTAAAATCTACAAGGGGGAGAAAATATTTTTCAGGGGGGGGAGCAAATGCCCCCTTGGCCCCCTCAAAGAAACCCTGCGGTAGGATTTGAGACGAATATGGAAGTTGTTGCATGTGCGTGCTACAATGTAATTATATTGCAAACTAGGAGTGTTATTATCCGTTTACATAGGTGATTTTTGCTGCGATTTTTCTCTTTTTAACACATGTGATCGAGTGGATTGTCTTACGAATGTATTGAACCATTTGTGCAGATCTACGACGTTCGATACTTTAGTATTTTGGTTAGTTTAGTATTTTTAGTTAGGGTCAGAAAAATCGCAGCAAAATCGCCTGTGTAAAAGGGCCTTTACACGAGGTGATTTTTCTTGTAATTTGCAAAGCAATTTTTGCTAAAAAAATATAGCAGGTTTCTGTGGGATTTCAGAGCAATACAAGTTGTAGCGCGAGCTGTAATGAAATTATATTACAAGTTCGACGTGTTATTACACGGGGTGATTTGTCTTGTAACTTGCAATGCAATTTTAGCTGAAAACAAATATTGCAGGTTGTTGTGCAAACGAGGAGTGTGATTTGTTTTGTAGCTTGGAACGCAATTTTAGCTGAAAAAATATTGCAGGTTGCTATGGGATTTCAGACGTATAATAATTCTATTAGAAACTTGGAGTGTTATACATTAGGTGATTTGTCTTGGAAGTTGCAACATAATTTCAGCTGAAAACAAATATTACAGGTTGCTGTGGGATCTCAATATTGTTGTGCGATATGCAATGTAATTATATTACAAACTAGGATTTTTCTTGGAATTTACAAATCAAACGTCGCTGTGTTGCAAGTTTCATGTGACAGCGCCTTTAAGGTTGGGACACACGAGACGACAAATCGTGGGGACGTGTCGCCGGGACAACATGTTGCTGGGACAAATCCCGTCGTATATGCACCATGCGAAATCTTGTTGCGGCGACAAAATTAAAATAAACCACTGCGACAAAATTAAAATAAACCAATCAAAGAACGTTTTATTTTCCTTTTTCTTCTCACACATGTCCCCTCGTGTATCCTCAACAGGGAAAATGTCCCCGCAACATTCCCCGCGATTTGTCGCCGCGTGTGTTCTAACCTTTACCCTCTGATTGAAACAAATGTTGCCCGTTCACTTAAGTTAACAGTTTGTTTGCTGCATCATGTCATGTGATCATTTATGTATTAAGAATAAATATGAAAGCTTCTAAGTTCTCAAAAGAACTGGTTATAATATGAAAAATAAAAATAAGAGAACTTCAATGTATCGAAAAATACTTAAGTAAGAGTATACTTACGTATTTCCAAAGACGACATTTCGGACGATGTGTTCTTCTTCCGAAACGTCGACTATGAAAATACGTAAGTAATCTTACTTAAGTATTTTTCGACATATTGAAGTTCTCTTATTTCTCTTTTTCATTTTATATCCATGTGACATGTATTAAACAACCAAAGTATGCCTCGAATAGTTTTCTGATAAGCTGACACAGAAAGACCGTCTATTTAAGATAAATTAGGACGAAAGAAATATTTGTGAAATCACGGCGCAGGTAGTTTACATGACTCGTGAGTGATTTAAAATCAATCGTGCTTAAAATCGCAGCCCGAAAATATAATTAAATATAACAATAACGGCTTTGCGCGTCTAATGTACATAATATAGTACAATACATTATTTAACAGTAATCTAATGCCGATTTTACGGAAAAATTCAAGTCTGACAATGAATTTGATTCTTCTAGGTTTTTATAAAGTAGTTTAAAAATTAAAATACTCGGTTTGTGAACGACTGTAGTGAAGTATCAATAAAGCCATTGACGAAAACAAACAAACAACGAGGGAAATATTATGTAATAAAGATGGCGAAAGATAGAAAAGGGGGGAAAGTGGGTTATATTGGATGGATAATTTAAATATGGGATTGCTGTCAACGAATACATTCACACAATTTACCTTATTCACCATTGGTTTTACTATAGTTCAACGATATATGCAAGGGCATTTAAAATTGCAAAATGGTGGATACTGGCAAGGAGTATTCATTTCCAACAAAATTAAGATAATATAATTTCAGTTATTTCGTCTGACGTGATAAGTGTATAAATATGTGTGTATGTGTATACAGGCTGCACATCTTACAATAACGATACATACAACTCTCACCTTTAACAGTAAAGAAAATATAATCCAAAACATCGTGGACTTAAAAGTAATTAATCTTCCAAGTATATTGTCTTGTTGGCTTGAAGTATCTGAAGTTTAATAACAAATCATCTCTTAGCAAAGACACTGACAAGGAAGAGTATAGAAAGAACATAATTATAACAAAAGTTGCCTAGCATTTCATTTCATCATCTATATATACCTTTTGTGATGTTCGCTTTGTTTATAGCTAACCCTAAGTGGCCTTTTTTAGTGCTGAACACCTTGACTACCTGATTTACTTTTCTGAAAATTATTAATTATGCTTGCAGGAAATAAGTTTACTGTGTAAATAACCCGCAACTTTTTTGTCTGCTAAATTACGATCTGGGTAAAGGAAGCTTTACATGATCAATAACAGCGGGAAATGAAATAACGTTTCTGTCGTCTCTTCTATCATTTTTAATTTTAGAGAAACACAACGCCTGTAGTAATAATGCTTGACTATATATATATATATAATAAGACTACGCTGGTCAGATTGTGAACAATTAATTATTTAAAAACGTGGCGGCAATTGAGATTTGTTAACAACGACAGCATTTACCACTTTACCTGTCATTTTTTAGCATTCGGTAGTTTGATGGATGTAAAAAAATCAAATTAAATAGGAATACGTAGCATCCTCCGCAGGCAACTCTGTGGCTTCTTTTTTCCGAGTCAAATCGCTTCCAAGGCTGTGCGAGCAATGTTTTGGCTGGGATTGCAGGGAAGTATAGGGATTCTGAAGGGATTGATTGACGAAGACCCCTGGCGCATTTCTCTGGCTCTGCCAATAATGGCCAAAACAGCGTTGGAAGCTATTTGACTCGGGAAAAAGAAGCCACAGAGTTGCCTGCGGAGGAGGCTAAGGAATACTACCTCCTCTGCAGGCGTTTTTTTGGGCGAGAAGGGCGCGGGTGGGAAGGGCGCGGGCGGTAGAAATTGCGGGCAAGCGAAATAAGGAATACGAACATGCACGCAGAGTTGCAATGCACGCGGACCCCAACCAGCGATATGACTCTTCGTGCATGGGGACTTATTAATGAGGTTCCTTTCAAGCCTCAGCACAGTCATACACGGTTGCCCGCCAAACATCATGCCACCGCGTAGCTTCTGAATTAGAAATAATGATAACAAATTCTGAGCTTCTGAATTAGAAATGATAATGAAAAACTCCCCCATGAAGCGTTAATTCCTATAAAAACTTCGTACAAGTCATACAGTATATAAGTGGTTTGATTTTAAGAAATTATATACACTTTGACATATTGGCAAACCGATGGGCAACCTTTACAGATTAAAGATTTAGATTTAAATACGAGTGGTGAAAATTCACATGAGGAACGGGAAAGTGTATACTCATGAGGATATTATAGAAAGTGATAATGAAAAATGCATTTAATAAAACGATGCATGTACAAGGCACCATGGGAGAACAGAATAATCTAAACCTTACTGTGTTCAATGCTTGGACGGCTATTTACACTGCAAGGCCTAGGCCTTAGAGCCAAACATGTTTACACTTCAGAAGATCAGGACAACTCCAGGCCTATATGGGTAAACAGTGGAAGTAAGCCCAGATTTTAAGGTCTACGCGTGTGTACACTACCAAAATGTGGCCCACGCCAGGCCTGAGCAAGGCTTGTAGTGTAAACACGACTTACGACTATGATTGATATATGTGCGTGTCAGAACCAAGCATTTTCATTTTCATTTTTCCTCGGCCACAAAAAATAAGTTGAATAAACTTACAGCCAAACTGAATTACCAATTATACTTTTTAAGGTTTGAACCTATAGGAGTATCATTACATGTGTTAAGTTGATCGTCCAGGTTGTTGCAGTCTTGAGGAAGACTATTGTTCGTGACTGACGTTTCGACGGCCTCAGCGGCGGTCATCTTCAGAGTCAAGTAAAGCTAGTCTTGCGAAAGACTATTGTTCGTGACTGACGTTTCGAGCCTCAGCGGCGGTCATCTTCAGAGTCAAGTAAAGCTAGTCTTGCGAAAGACTATTGTTCGTGACTGACGTTTCGACGGCCTCAGCGGCGGTCATCTTCAGAGTCAAGTAAAGCTAGTCTTGCGAAAGACTATTGTTGGTGACTGACGTTTCGACGGCCTCAGCAGCGGTCATCTACAGAGTCAAGTAAAGCTAGTCTTGCGAAAGACTATTGTTGGTGACTGACGTTTCGACGGCCTCAGCGGCGGTCATCGTCAGAGTCAAGTAAAGCGTGTTTGTCAGGGTTTGCCTATATATACGTCTGGTTCATTACGTCATCGTTTGTTTGTGTCATAATTAGTGTGAGTGGGTGACGCGTTAAAGTGCCACTACGATGAAAATTCATCCCCGTCTTTTAGATTTTCTTTAGCATAGAATAGTATTTCAGGGTCGAAAGTGATCATCGATGTAAAAAAAAACTAAAAAATGGTATTTTGAAGTAAGTATTTTGAGCTCTGAAATCACTATTATTTAGACCCCATTACTAAAAACGTGTTCCAAGTGAGCCCGCAATTTCAAAAGGTAATATTGTTTGTGACGACAGATTCTCAATGCTACGCATGAATTTCGGTCGAGGTTATTTGTTTTCTTGTTTTTTTCGAGAAGTAGATGAAATGTCCAGCCTTTCAGACGAAGAATTTGAAAAACGACCTTGATTTACTTGAAGAATTAGCCATGTGGAGTCTTCGCGTTGAGAATCTGACGTCACTTCGTTACGCTGGTCAAGAACATGAACGATTAATGGCGGACATAACTCCAGATTCGGAGTAAGAAAAATAATACTTGCCATCGTCGAATCGCAAAACAGTTTCGACCAAGTAATATTTAGCAGCTCTGCTTTATAAATACGTAAAAATATCGATAGGTAAAAATTTGATCGTAGTGGCACTTTAAGCGTGGGCAAATATTGTTTGTCATGCGAATACAAACGACTTCTTCGCACGCACCAACGAACAATAGACCTATACCGACAAACAATATACCCACGCTTAACGCGTGACAAACAATATTGGCCCACGCTTAACGCGTCACCCACTCACACTAATTATGACACAAACAAACGATGACAAACACGCTTTACTTGAGCTGAGGCCGTCTAAACGTCAGTCACCAACAACAGTCTTTCTCAAGACTACAACAACCTGGACGATCAATTTCACACGTGTATACTTTTTAAATTCCTTTTGGTTGTCTGCCACGGTAAGACGATCTTAATTAAGATCTTAATTAATCTCTTAATAAAGCGTCAGCCTGGCTCGTGTGCACTCCACCTAAGTGCTAAGGCTATTTAAGAGTTGTCGGATACATTTTTTTGCCTCATACAAATCATAAATCAAACGAATCTCAATTGGATTTTATGACATGTGAAGTGAACGCCACACTTCCTACAGAGCCATAAGAGAAATTAAAAAGTTAAATTAAATAAGATAGATAACAGTAACTGGTGTTTAGAAGGAAGCCATTCATCAATCATGATTCAACTCCCTTTTCGGTACAGAGCCTACCAAGATTTCTCTTTTTTTAAGTTCATTGGTCGGTTACGTTGTTAATTTTAATATTAATTTTATATCTTTAAAAGCAAGAATTTCACAAGCAGTGAGTCTATTAACATATTTCAGACAAATAAATGGATATCAACCAGCTGTTGTGGTCTAGCGGTTACCACACATGCCTATGAGCTGGGAGACACAGGTTCAAATCCTGGGTCGGACCTCCACTTATAATTGAGGGGAAAGTGCTGCCTTTGCAATAATATCAGCAAATGGTAAGACGTTCGGGTCTTCTCGGATAACGACCTTAAATCGTAGGCCCTCGGAACCCCTATCAATTGGACTTCTAGCCTGTTGGGGTATTCCGTTCACCTAAAAGAGTAATAAATCTAATAAACTAAACTAATCATACATAAGAAGCTATATAAAATATTTGTTTTAATTCAAAATGGTAACATCAATCTCTACACACGACATGGCGATGTAATGTTATACCAGTGAAACAACAAGCATTGTACAAAAATACTTGAAGTGCCCATGACCCCAAATACGATATTACTGATATATATTCTACATGAAGTAAAAAGTTGAATGTCAAAATGTTTCATGATTTGAGATTTGTGTTGATGTTCTAGAAAGATTTGTTTGTCTAAAATGCTAATGAGTGTGACGTCATTTACGGCATCATTTCGGATACAATATTCTACTGTTAAAGCAAATTAATCAAACTCAAACGTTGATGATGTACTTGACCACTATAGTAAAGATTTTATCAACTTTTTCACTCAAATCCTCAACCAGTCTATCTCACGGAAAGCAGAAAAGAAAGACAAATGCCGTAAATGACGTCACATCATTAGAAATTCAGTTGAAACAAACCTTTATAGAATATCAAGGCAAATCTCAAATCATAAAATGTTTTGCCATTCAACTTTTCACTTCATGTAGTATCTATATCAGTAATATCGTATTTGGGGTCATATAGGCACTTTAAGTAAAAGTACTTAAATACTTTTTAAGTATCAATATTGGTCTATAAGATACTTAATGCTCATACCGCACCTAGCCTTGGGAACACATTCGTGAGAAGAAGTATTAGTCAAGATACTTATAATCTTCACAATAATTTAACAGATTTGACAATTCCAAAACCTAGAAAATAATTTTTTAAAAAGACTTTAAATATAGGTGGTGCTATGCTATGGAATAAACTATCTTGTGAAGCGAAGACTGCGGAGACTCTTTACTCTTTTAAAAACCATATTAGGCCTTGATTCGTGTTTCACTTCCTCTTCTTGCTCTTATCTTGTATATAGTTAGTTAATGTAGTTTTTAGTTTAGTTTTTATACCTATAATTTCTACTTGTGTTATAGTATTTTTTGTGTGTGAACACGCCCCTCATGGAAATCAGCTATTGTTGTTGGGGCTAGCGTGTTATTTTTAAATAAAGATTTACCTACTTAGGAGCTGGCATTAATTCTATCCTGGAGGGGGGCAGAAGGAAAGCTAAAAATTATTGTTAAAGATTCGTGGCCCAACAACATTTCCCTAGATGAGTCTATGACCCAATTACTAAAAATTTTGAATTGTTTTCATGGCCCATCATACCTTAAATTCATACCGACATAGTGATGCAGTAGTTAAACTGGTGAAGTTGATTGCACCAGAACGAGCTTAAAAAATTTCCAATGAAGAGATATTTCCTGACTTTATTAAGATTTCTGCAACAGAATTAGAAAACTTTTACAAATCACAATTAAAAGCAAGATTTCAGTTTAAACGCCCTCGAAACTATGATTTAAGATGGAATGTTTGAAAACAGCTCAAAAGCTGCAGAGGTGAAAAACAATCTGGTGAAAAACAAGACTGCCGAAACAAATACAAATAGCAATAAAAAAGAAAGCATTAGGAAAGCCAAGTCGGCGAAAGACCAAGCGAAACAATTGAGTTTTTTCTGCTACAGAGGAAATCAGAAATCAGTCAATGAGAAATTCATGAACCTGGAGGTGGCTGCCAGCTACAGCTAGGGAATTCAAGAGAAGGTGGAGGGGGGTGTACAAAATTACCTGCGAGGGATGTTCAAACTAAAATCAAGTAGCATACAGTATTATAAGGACCATTGGTTTTGGGTTGTTTTTTTCTTGAACAATATTTAAGTATTAAATATTTATAGTTCTCGTTGATTAATTTTGATACTATAAACACAAAGATTTCATGGCCCATCGAAGTTTTTCAAAAAACTTTCGTGGCTCCACCAAATTTTGATTTATAGTTTCATGGCCCAGCACCTTAAGCTTCCTTCTGTGCCCCCCTCCAGGCTAGAATTAATGACAGCTCCCTTACGTATTTCCATTGATGACGTTTGGGACGATGTGTTCTTCATCTGACCTAAAGAAGGGCACATCTGACCTAAAGAATGGCACATCTGACCTGAAGGAGGGCACATCTGACCTGAAGAAGGACACATCTGACCTGAAGGACACATCTGATCTGATCTGACCTGAAGGACACATCTGACCTGAAGAAGGACACATCTGACCTGAAGAAGGACACATCTGACCTGAGGCAGGAAACATCTGACCTGAAGGACACATCTGACCTGAAGAAGGACACATCTGACCTGAAGCAGGAAACATCTGACCTGAAGGACACATCTGACCTGAAGTAGGACACATCTGACCTGAAGGACACATCTGACCTGAAGAAGGACACATCTGACCCGAAGAAGGACACATACGACCTGAAGAAGGACACATCTGACCTGAAGGAGGACACATCTGACCTGAACAAGGAAACATCTGACCTGAAGAAAGACACATCTGACCTGAAGAAGGACACATCTGACCTGAAGGACACATCTGACCTGAAGAAGGACACATCTGACCTGAAGGGAGAAACATCTGACCTGAAGGACACATCTGATCCGAAGAAGGACACATCTTACCTGAAGGAGGACACATCTGACCTGAATGAGGACACATCTGACCTGAACGAGGACACATCTGACCTGAAGGACACATCTGACCTGAATGAGGACACATCTGACCTGAAGGACACATCTGACCCGAAGAAGGACACATCTTACCTGAAGGAGGACACATCTGACCTGAAGAAGAGTACATCTGACCTGAAGGAGGACACATCTGACGTGAAGGACACATATGACATGAAGGACACATTTGACCTGAAGGAGGACACATCTTACCTGAAGAAGGACACATCTGACCTGAAGTGGGACACATCTGACCTGAAGGAGGACACATCTGACCTGAAGGGGGACACATCTGACCTGAAGGGGGACACATCTGACCTGAAGGGGGACACATCTTACCTGAAGAAGGACACATCTTACCTGAAGGACACATCTTACCTGAAGAAGGACACATCTGACCTCAAGGGGGACACATCTGACCTGAAGGGGGGACACATCTGACCTGAAGGGGGACACATCTGACCTAAAGTGGGACACATCTGACCTGAAGGAGGACACATCTGACCTGAAGGGGGGCACATCTGACCTGAAGGGGGACACATCTGACCTGAAGGAGGACACATCTGACCTGAACGCCCCACTTGACCTGAAGGACACATCTGACCTAAAGGAGGACACATATGACCTGAAGGACACATCTGACCTGAAGAAAGACACATCTGACCTGAAGAAGGACACATCTGACCTGAGGCAGGAAACATCTGACCTGAAGGACACATCTGACCTGAAGAAGGACACATCTGACCTGAAGCAGGAAACATCTGACCTGAAGGACACATCTGACCTGAAGAAGGACACATCTGACCTGAAGCAGGAAACATCTGACCTGAAGGACACATCTGACCTGAAGTAGGACACATCTGACCTGAAGGACACATCTGACCTGAAGGACACATCTGACCCGAAGAAGGACACATACGACCTGAAGAAGGACACATCTGACCTGAAGGAGGACACATCTGACCTGAAGGGAGACACATCTGACCTGAAGAAGGACACATCTGACCTGAACAAGGAAACATCTGACCTGAAGAAAGACACATCTGACCTGAAGAAGGACACATCTGACCTGAAGGACACATCTGACCTGAAGAAGGACACATCTGACCTGAAGGGAGAAACATCTGACCTGAAGGACACATCTGATCCGAAGAAGGACACATCTTACCTGAAGGAGGACACATCTGACCTGAGGCAGGAAACATCTGACCTGAAGGACACATCTGACCTGAAGAAGGACACATCTGACCTGAAGCAGGAAACATCTGACCTGAAGGACACATCTGACCTGAAGTAGGACACATCTGACCTGAAGGACACATCTGACCTGAAGAAGGACACATCTGACCCGAAGAAGGACACATACGACCTGAAGAAGGACACATCTGACCTGAAGGAGGACACATCTGACCTGAACAAGGAAACATCTGACCTGAAGAAAGACACATCTGACCTGAAGAAGGACACATCTGACCTGAAGGACACATCTGACCTGAAGAAGGACACATCTGACCTGAAGGGAGAAACATCTGACCTGAAGGACACATCTGATCCGAAGAAGGACACATCTTACCTGAAGGAGGACACATCTGACCTGAATGAGGACACATCTGACCTGAACGAGGACACATCTGACCTGAAGGACACATCTGACCTGAATGAGGACACATCTGACCTGAAGGACACATCTGACCCGAAGAAGGACACATCTTACCTGAAGGAGGACACATCTGACCTGAAGAAGAGTACATCTGACCTGAAGGAGGACACATCTGACGTGAAGGACACATATGACATGAAGGACACATTTGACCTGAAGGAGGACACATCTTACCTGAAGAAGGACACATCTGACCTAAAGTGGGACACATCTGACCTGAAGGAGGACACATCTGACCTGAAGGGGGACACATCTGACCTGAAGGGGGACACATCTGACCTGAAGGGGGACACATCTTACCTGAAGAAGGACACATCTTACCTGAAGGACACATCTTACCTGAAGAAGGACACATCTGACCTCAAGGGGGACACATCTGACCTGAAGGGGGGACACATCTGACCTGAAGGGGGACACATCTGACCTAAAGTGGGACACATCTGACCTGAAGGAGGACACATCTGACCTGAAGGGGGGCACATCTGACCTGAAGGGGGACACATCTGACCTGAAGGAGGACACATCTGACCTGAACGCCCCACTTGACCTGAAGGACACATCTGACCTAAAGGAGGACACATATGACCTGAAGGACACATCTGACCTGAAGAAAGACACATCTGACCTGAAGAAGGACACATCTGACCTGAGGCAGGAAACATCTGACCTGAAGGACACATCTGACCTGAAGAAGGACACATCTGACCTGAAGCAGGAAACATCTGACCTGAAGGACACATCTGACCTGAAGAAGGACACATCTGACCTGAAGCAGGAAACATCTGACCTGAAGGACACATCTGACCTGAAGTAGGACACATCTGACCTGAAGGACACATCTGACCTGAAGGACACATCTGACCCGAAGAAGGACACATACGACCTGAAGAAGGACACATCTGACCTGAAGGAGGACACATCTGACCTGAAGGGAGACACATCTGACCTGAAGAAGGACACATCTGACCTGAACAAGGAAACATCTGACCTGAAGAAAGACACATCTGACCTGAAGAAGGACACATCTGACCTGAAGGACACATCTGACCTGAAGAAGGACACATCTGACCTGAAGGGAGAAACATCTGACCTGAAGGACACATCTGATCCGAAGAAGGACACATCTTACCTGAAGGAGGACACATCTGACCTGAATGAGGACACATCTGACCTGAATGAGGACACATCTGACCTGAAGGACACATCTGACCTGAATGAGGACACATCTGACCTGAAGGACACATCTGACCCGAAGAAGGACACATCTTACCTGAAGGAGGACACATCTGACCTGAAGAAGAGTACATCTGACCTGAAGGAGGACACATCTGACGTGAAGGACACATATGACATGAAGGACACATTTGACCTGAAGGAGGACACATCTTACCTGAAGAAGGACACATCTGACCTAAAGTGGGACACATCTGACCTGAAGGAGGACACATCTGACCTGAAGGGGGACACATCTGACCTGAAGGGGGACACATCTGACCTGAAGGGGGACACATCTTACCTGAAGAAGGACACATCTTACCTGAAGAAGGACACATCTGACCTCAAGGGGGACACATCTGACCTTAAGTGGGACACATCTGACCTGAAGGGGGGACACATCTGACCTGAAGGGGGACACATCTGACCTAAAGTGGGACACATCTGACCTGAAGGAGGACACATCTGACCTGAAGGGGGACACATCTGACATGAAGGGGGACACATCTTACCTGAAGGACACATCTTACCTGAAGAAGGACACATCTGACCTGAAGGAGGACACATCTGACCTGAAGGGGGACACATCTGACATGAAGGGGGACACATCTTACCTGAAGGACACATCTTACCTGAAGAAGGACACATCTGACCTCAAGGGGGACACATCTGACCTTAAGTGGGACACATCTGACCTGAAGGGGGGACACATCTGACCTGAACAAGGAAACATCTGACCTAAAGTGGGACACATCTGACCTGAAGGAGGACACATCTGACCTGAAGGGGGGCACATCTGACCTGAAGGGGGACACATCTGACCTGAAGGAGGACACATCTGACCTGAACGCCCCACTTGACCTGAAGGACACATCTGACCTAAAGGAGGACACATATGACCTGAAGGACACATCTGACCTGAAGAAGAGTACATCTGACCTGAAGAAGAGTACATCTGACCTGAACACATCTGACCTAAAGGACACATTTGACCCGAAGAAGGACACATCTTACCTGAAGGAGGACACATCTGACCTGAAGAAGAGTACATCTGACCTGAAGGAGGACACATCTGACATGAAGGACACATATGACATGAAGGACACATTTGACCTGAAGGACACATCTTACCTGAAGAAGGACACATCTTACCTGAAGAAGGACACATCTGACCTGAGGCAGGAAACATCTGACCTGAAGGACACATCTGACCTGAAGGACACATCTGACCTGAAGAAGGACACATCTGACCTGAAGAAGGACTCATCTGACCTGAAGGACACATCTGACCTGAAGAAGGAAACATCTGACCTGAAGAAGGACACATCTGACCTGACGCAGGACACATCTGACCTGAAGGACACATCTGACCTGAAGTAGGACACATCTGACCTGAAGGACACATCTGACCTGAAGGACACATCTGACCTGAAGAAGGACACATCTTACCTGAAGGAGGACACATCTGACCTGAAGGGAGACACATCTGACCTGAAGAAGGACACATCTGACCTGAACAAGGAAACATCTGACCTGAAGAAAGACACATCTGACCTGAAGAAGGACACATCTGACCTAAAGAAGGACACATCTGACCTGAAGGACACATCTGACCTGAAGAAGTACACATCTGACCTGAAGGGAGAAACATCTGACCTGAAGGACACATCTGACCCGAAGAAGGACACATCTTACCTGAAGGAGGACACATCTGACCTGAATGAGGACACATCTGACCTGAAGGACACATCTGACCTGAATGAGGACACATCTGACCTGAAGGACACATCTGACCCGAAGAAGGACACATCTTACCTGAAGGAGGACACATCTGACCTGAAGAAGAGTACATCTGACCTGAAGGAGGACACATCTGACGTGAAGGACACATATGACATGAAGGACACATTTGACCTGAAGGAGGACACATCTTACCTGAAGAAGGACACATCTGACCTAAAGTGGGACACATCTGACCTGAAGGAGGACACATCTGACCTGAAGGGGGACACATCTGACCTGAAGGGGGACACATCTGACCTGAAGGGGGACACATCTTACCTGAAGAAGGACACATCTTACCTGAAGAAGGACACATCTGACCTCAAGGGGGACACATCTGACCTTAAGTGGGACACATCTGACCTGAAGGGGGGACACATCTGACCTGAAGGGGGACACATCTGACCTAAAGTGGGACACATCTGACCTGAAGGAGGACACATCTGACCTGAAGGGGGACACATCTGACATGAAGGGGGACACATCTTACCTGAAGGACACATCTTACCTGAAGAAGAACACATCTGACCTCAAGGGGGACACATCTGACCTTAAGTGGGACACATCTGACCTGAAGGGGGGACACATCTGACCTGAAGGCGGACACATCTGACCTAAAGTGGGACACATCTGACCTGAAGGAGGACACATCTGACCTGAAGGGGGACACATCTGACCTGAAGGAGGACACATCTGACCTGAACGCCCCACTTGACCTGAAGGACACATCTGACCTAAAGGAGGACACATATGACCTGAAGGACACATCTGACCTGAAGAAGAGTACATCTGACCTGAAGAAGAGTACATCTGACCTGAAGGAGGACACATATGACCTGAATGAGGACACATCTGACCTAAAGGACACATCTGACCCGAAGAAGGACACATCTTACCTGAAGGAGGACACATCTGACCTGAAGAAGAGTACATCTGACCTGAAGGAGGACACATCTGACATGAAGGACACATATGACATGAAGGACACATTTGACCTGAAGGACACATCTTACCTGAAGAAGGACACATCTTACAGTACCGCTCAGAAGTAACCTAACAAAATCCGCGGTTAACCTAGGATGATCCGCGGACGATCCTCGGGTCATCCGCGGTTGAACCGCTGGTCATCCGCGGAGCATCCTAGGTTGACCCGAGGATCGACCGAGGACCATCCGCGGATCATCCTAGGTTCGACCTCAACCGCTGCTGCGCGGTTCGTATGGCGTCATTTCACGAGTGTAGTGTCGGAAGAAGTCGGTTATTTCCAAAGTTTAGCGTCCTTCCTTCGCACGTTGTCTGCACTTCTTCGATTGGCGTTTGTCGTAGCTTGGCAAGTTCGTTTTCAAATACCGTTACCGTGTTTAAATTGATAATGGGAAAGCTATCTCGATACGTGAGGGAAAGAATCGTCTCACTGTCGTCCTCTTGGGTAAAAAAGTCGCTTATTTCCGAAGTTTAGCGTCCTTTATTCCTTTGCGAGTTGTGTTAATCGTTATAAGCAGTTATGTGTGTTCGACAATCGACAGTTTCAAGCTTTAATATCTAGCAACAATGGGAAAGCTATCTCGATACGCGAGGGAACGAATAATTTCACTTTCTTCTTCTGGAGTGTAGGTCACTAAAATTACAGATCTGCTTCAACAGGAAGGAATTAAAACTTCGAGATCTGCTTTAAACTTGTTTCTTTCCCGATAAGAATGAGATAAAAAAAGTCATACAGTCATACTCTAGAAATACCACCATTCGCGACAAACATATTTTTGTCTGAATATGTTAAGCTTGTGCCGCGGATAAATTATATTAATAGATGGTGATATAAACGCCGTGACCGCCACGAATGCGAAGCATTCCAAGCTCTGTTTGACAATCATTCTCAGGGAAACATGAAGAGAAATGTTTTGATAAAAATGTATTCATGAAATTTTCTATTCCGAGACTCGCTATTGCCACAGACGACAAAAAGGACACTTGCCTGCTTCGCTACTGGCACTGTTGACATGCTTCTGCCATCATGCATTTGGCCTGCTTTGCCACTGGCACTGTTGACACGTGGCCTGGTTTGCCACGCTTGAAACAAAACTGAAGCACTTTGAGTGACCGCGCGCTTCGATTGCTCAATATCAATTTTCAGGTAAAGTGATAAAGTTGGGCTATATGTCGACGCAGAATGCAAAAGTGGTTAATGAAGTTGTTAATTGTTACCATCTTCTAGCAGTACTATAGCAGTTTAGCCTGACAAAATAAATCGGACGCTCGTTGATTTGTTTACTTGTCCGGTCACTCACGGGTCACTCCGGTGGTACTCTCTTTGAAAAGTTGTACTCCCTCATGATTTTATAGTATATATTGCATATATTGCATCATTGCATTTATTAGTTATTAGAGAATTACTCACAGTTTTAAGTCTTTACAATGAGAGCGCCTGCCAGTCTCCAGGCATGCTCTTCTCACCGTGGCGAAAGCGCCACGTGCCGAATTAAACGGAAATTGACAATACACATGTCAAAAGCTCTGGCTTAACTTGAGGTTTTTTACGTTATCTTATGGTTCACATAAGAGCAATCAGTTACATACATGAGAAGCATGTCGGATAGCAATGCCAATGATATACAGTAGTTCATCAAACAATATTTTTTAACGTAGTACGGATTTGGAGTTTTGAAACTTGTCAATGGACCGTATTATATGCACGTGATAAGATCGACCGTATTATATGCACGTGATAAGATCGACCGCAATATTATTAAGTTCGACCGCTTTGGTCGGATATATGCTTATTCAAACGTCGAATTTGTCACTTATCTAGGTTCGACACATGATAAGTTCGACACATGATAAGTTCGACGTTTGAAACGGGATGAGTATAATATAATATACCCGATGAGTTTAAGAAACATGTTGGGTCAATAAACGGCTCGAAACACAACAGTTATAACATAATCGTAAATCGTATCAAGATGCCCGTTAAATTTTCTTCTCCTAAAATGCTTTCACGCAATAATAGTTATTTGGTAAGACTATTTCGGGAGATATTATTGTTAACGTTATTTGATAAATTCCAACATAACAGGCTTTCAGTTTGTGCATTTGTACCAACGTCGTCGTCGTTGTTAGGAGTTCAACCACGAAATCGTTATACATTGTATGCAGAATACAGAGACTAATATAAGAATGACTTCAAAACTGCTCCAATGATTACCAGTTAATAATTCCCTTTGTTTTGAACTTGATACGGCAAGTTATTTGACGTCCGCGTCATGTCTTTCTGCTGCCGGCTTTTGGTCGGATGAACTCGGAACCCGAAGCGTTTAGTCGACCGTTGCGGTTAGATGTGTAGACCGCAACCTAACCGCTACCTCACCGCTTCCTCACCGCTACCTCACCGCAACCTCACCGCAACCTCACCGCAACCTCACCGCAACCGCAGTGTTAGGTTACTTCTGAGCGGTACTGTACCTGAAGAAGGACACATCTGACCTGAAGGAGGACACATCTGACCTGAAGGGGGACACATCTGACCTGAAGGGGGACACATCTGACCTGAAGGGGGACACATCTTACCTGAAGAAGGACACATCTGACCTTAAGTGGGACACATCTGACCTCAAGGGGACACATCTGACCTTAAGTGGGACACATCTGACCTGAAGGGGGACACATCTGACCTGAAGGGGGACACATCTGACCTAAAGTGGGACACATCTGACCTGAAGGAGGACACATCTTACCTGAAGGGGGGCACATCTGACCTGAAGGAGGACACATCTGACCTGAACGCCCCACTTGACCTGAAGGACACATCTGACCTAAAGGAGGACACATATGACCTGAAGGACACATCTGACCTGAAGAAGAGTACATCTGACCTGAAGGAGGACACATATGACCTGAAGGAGGACACATATGACCTGAAGGACACATCTGACCTGAAGAAGGACACATCTGACCTCAAGGAGGACACATCTGACCTGAAGAAGGACACATCTGACCTGAAGGGAGACACATCTGACCTGAAGGGGAGGGGACACATCTGACCTGAAGGGGAGGGGACACATCTGACCTGAAGGGGAGGGGACACATCTGACCTGAAGGAGGACACATCTGACCTGAAGAAGGACACATCTGACCTGAAGGGAGACACATCTGACCTGAAGTTGGAAACATCTGACCTGAAGGAGGAAACATCTGACCTTAAGTAGGACACATCTGACCTGAAGGGAGACACATCTGACCTGAAGGGGAGGGGTCACATCTGACCTGAAGGACACATCTGACCTGAAGGGGGGGGGGGGCACATCTGACCTGAAGGAGGACTCATCGCCCAAAACGTCGTCATGGACATACTTAAGTACTTTCACTAACATATTTTTCGACATATTGAAGTTCTCTTATTTCTCTTTTTTATATTATATCTAGTTCTTTTGAGAACTTAGCATCTTTCGTATTGCTTCCTATTATTATAATATTAAATATTACAATTAGTTCTAATGTTATGTCGTGAAATTAAGCCAATTATTCGCAGCTGGTTCGTTTAAATAAAACGAACCATTAATGAAAAACCATTCTCATTTTAAAGGAAGTGAAATATCTACATCAAGCGTTGTATAAATTATATTTGTATAAATTATAAAACTTGTTTTGTGAGAACCTGACGTCATAAGTTCTGAGACCGCTGACCGGTGCGTTACAAGAAAATCAAATTGTGGAAATCAGCTTTACTTTTCCTAACTTATAAAATTAATAAGTATATAGATATTAAAAATGATTGTACGAGAAAATTTAGATTGTAAAAAGATGTTTATTGAAATAACATCACTTGGTTTAGTCACAACTCATATCGAAAACTTGAACAGTTTTTTAAATAAAAATGTTTTTTGACACTTTTAGCGTAAAATAAAAGGTAAGTATAATAAAGTATGTTAGGAATCTTTGACCATGACCAAATATCACAAACATTTGCTCACTTTTACAGCCAATCAAAATGCTGGCTATAGCGTTTCTCCTACGCTTGCTTTTGTTGGTAATTAGAAAGGAGTTTACGAAAGTCAAGATGGCGATGACATTGTCAATTAGATCTAATTCCACTCTGATGATATCATCCACCTTATAAACGATCGTTATATTTGAGTCTAGTCACCAGGGGGTTGTGAACCCACATTGTTTGGGGGGTGTCCAGTTAAATTTTCTCGAATATACTACATTTTATAAAATTGCATTCAGACGTCGCAATTACAAATGTTGTCATGCATATAGGTTCTATCTTACAGCAACCAAACCTCAAATCTCACAATGTAATACAATACAATACAATTTTAATTTACTACTCCTCATTGAGGCTTTTCAGTGAGAATATAAAATAAAATAAATACAATAAGTAAGATATTGATATATGATATGGAGTGTAACTGTGTAAAATATTTACAACATAGTAGCCTATGACGTCAAGATGTTTCTACATTTTTAGAAAACTAAGAAATTAGAAGTAGCAAATTAATTTGGGATCACTATTCCAATGTAATGATGTTAGGTGTCACGAAGTGTCTAACGGTGCAAAGTTTCAAGTGATTTCGTTGAATAATAATCTCAAAGATATACTTGATTATTATATACTATAAATGTAGAGTCTTCTTGACGTCATATAGGTTATTAGATGTGTGAAGTTGATCGTCCAGATTGTTGTAGTCTTGAGAAAGATTGTTGTTGGTGACTGAGGTTTCGACGGCTTCAGCGGCGGTCATCTTCAGAGTCAAGTAAAGCGAAAATTTGTCAGAGTTTGCCTATATATACGTCTGGTTCATTACGTCGTCGTTTTTTAGTGGGTGTCGCGCCATGCGTTAAGCGTTGGTATATTGTTTGTCGGTAGGTCTATTGTTCGTTGGTACGTGCGAAGAAGTCTTTTGTATGGTGCCGACACCATTCCTATTTATTTTCGGATTACATTTAAATAAGATAAACTTAATTTTCATTTCATAAGCACGTTAAGGATAAAACAAAAGACGTAGCGGTTGGCGTCGCCAACAGAGCGTGAATTTGCACTTGCGAGATTTGCTTTCGTAGATAAATTTGGTCTCCATCAAATGTCTCTCTAAAGACAAAAATTGAAAGAATCCAAAGACGCTTGACAAGATGGATTTTAAGTTAAAAAATAGGCGAAATTTCATATGAGGAGAGACTGCAAACTGCTCTGCTATGCCTATAGACAGAAAAATTCGAGACATATGCAACTATGTTAGTTTTATTAATCACGACCGTACACGACTTACTTTAAATCCTAGTCTTATACTTAAAGTTCCGTTATGTAAAACAAGTACATTCAAGGGCTCATACTTCAACCGGATTCTTCATTTATGGAACTCAATGTGTAAAACAGCTTCACCTACTAGCCTCCTGACATTATCTAGCTTTAAGAACTTTCTTCGTCGCACTTATTCATCCTTACTTACTTCAGTTTTTGATGTAGACATGTCATGTACTTGGTCTCTTGTTCGTGACTGCCCTTGTAAACAGATATTAATTAGTTTTATTGTCATTGTTTTTTATGTATATTTGTATATAAAGGGGGGTGCCTCGCATGGGCTATTGAGGCCCGTTCGCACCTTTCCCGTTTGGGTTATATACAAATGTAGTTTTATTTAATTTTCCCAATAAAGTTATTTAAAAAAACAACAAAAAAACATGCGCATACACGACATTAACCTTCAGCCTCCTCCTCAACACATCATCCAGTGCTATGAAGAGTGCAGCAGTCCATGTATATCTATCGTAGCGCAACAAGAAAGTTCAAGAGTTTATAAAGGTTTCGAGAAAGCAGTTACAAAGTAAAAAATATATGAAAAAGATAAAACACT
Source organism: Chrysogorgia sp. JL179-B06 (assembly GCA_035772405.1). Classification (NCBI taxonomy): domain Eukaryota; kingdom Metazoa; phylum Cnidaria; class Anthozoa; order Scleralcyonacea; family Chrysogorgiidae; genus Chrysogorgia; species Chrysogorgia sp. JL179-B06. The sequence goes on from JAYKKM010000428.1 coordinate 1,266,305, forward strand.
ATCGAGTGAAATTCGTACGTGATGATTTGAGAATTCGTACGTAATACCCACATAGCCATTGTTTTTTTTAGCTGGGTGGGTGGCCGCAACAGCTTACGCCAATTATTGCGGTCGCATGTATAGATAAATAAAATTATTGTGCAGAATTAATGATAGTTGCAGCAGTGGATCGCTTCGATGAGACCTCGGGTTGAGTTACATTTTAGACAAATAGATTTCCACGACCTTGGGACTTCAGGGTCGTATAACTGAACCACTGCTGCCATATATAATAAGAGCGTAGTTTTTAAATTTTGTAATATATATATATATATATATATATATATATATATATATATATATATATATATATATATATATATATATATATATATATATATATATATATATAAAGTATATATGTAAAATCTAAACTTTTACAGATGCCGTAACACTGTGTTTCATGCCTAAGGCAATCATCAGACGACGGAGTCTGATGATTGCCTCAGGCATGAAACACAGTGTTACGGCATCTGTAAAAGTTTAGATTTTACATATATACTTTATAACTAGCTCTACAAATTTTGTATAGAGCACTCTTACTTATTGGGATAGTGTCCATGTTTTGGTCTATTCACCTAATAATATATATATATATATATATATATATATATATATATATTATATATATATATATATATATCATCAACCAGCATTGTCTCCAAATCTGCTAGCATTCATTGACTAAAGTCAGCATATATTGTCCGACTTGGATCAATTATTTCCTTTATGATAGGCTTAGCAATAATTGAAAGCCTTAGCAATAATTGAAAGCCTTAGCAATAATTGAAAGCCTTAGCAATAATTGCACATACATGCATATATTACTAATAATAATTACACTTTTTATGACGCATTTTAGTACCTCAATGCGTTTACAATGATACTATCTATTAGTATCTATTAGTACTAAGCTAGTATTTTTCACATTCCACCGATTGTAGCAGAACATCTTAGTAAACCAAACTACAACATGATTGCTACTTCCATACTGTTTAAAACGCTGTTTTAAAAATGGGATATAAAATATATCAAGGTTATACATAATCAGCAAATAAAATACACTGAGATAAAATAATCAACATTGGATTCCAAATTTTACCTTCGCGACAAGATGAAGGTTACGGCTTTGCTTTCAGTTGGGATTTATGGTGAAGGAAAATTTAAGTGTTATAATAATATATACATTTTAAGACCAAACCGGGACCAGTTGCGAAAAATGCAACATCGAGGCCGAGAGCTTATAGTCACGAGCTTGGTCGGTGGCAACGACCTCCGTACTGCACGAAAAAATGGATTTACTCAAATTTACAACATGCACAAATATAGAGCAAATGTATTGAAATATTACATTTACCATAGGAGTAAACTTGGAAAATGCCGCATTTACTCACTTTTGAGCAAATATGAAGCAAATGCGGCATTTACCATGTTTACTCCTATAGTAAATATAACATTTGAATAAATTTGCTCCATATTTGAGCAGTTGTAAATTTGAGTAAATCCATTTTTTCATGCAGTATATAGCTCAGTGGTCAGAGCACTGCACTAGCATCGCAGGGTCGCGGGTTCAATTCCAGCCGGAAGGCCTGGATGTTGCATTTTTCGCAACTGGTCCCGGTTTGGTCTTAAAATGTATATATTCCAACACTCGAAATTTTCCTTCACCATAAATCCCTATAACATGCAGTTTAATCGAGTGAAATACCAGATATTACTTGTAAATCTATATAGCTCAATGCAGACACCAATATCTACACTTGGGTTTTTTTTTGTATGGAATCTACACAATGATACGCTACAGCAGCTTGGCTTCAGTAATAACAAATGACACGACGACTTGCTTTTACAGTAATTTATGACAACAGTTGCACAATGGTTTACAATTGCTTCAATAATAACAAATGACACAACGACTTCTGACACAACGACTTCCTATTACAGTGATTTATGACAACACAGTTGCACAATGACTTCCTTCAGTAATAACAAATGGCACAACGGCTTTTTTACTTGCAATAGCTTACCTCAGTAAATTATTTGGTAGTGGTACTTTGATAACATTTGTTTGATATTTTCGTGATCTCCAAATAGATACCATGGGTGCCAGAGCTTAGACTGTTGTCAGTGCAAACACAAATTATGTGGATGGCTTCGTAGCTCCCGTTTTAATATATATATATTTATATATACTAGTATTTGTACGTGATGCCAACACCGTCACACGAATATAGAACCTGAATAAATTGCTAGTCAGTGTAAACACAAGCTCCGAAAAACAAAACAAGAAAAACCAATGCCAATGGTGCAAAAAAAGTTCTCTTCGATCAAACGTACAGTGTCCGTCCGAAATCGACCGTATGAGCGCTAGCGAAACGAAATTTCGTATTTCCACAAACCGAAATAGTGCGCACAAATTCCTAATTTCATGCACGATATTTTAATAGGGTTAGTTGTAATTTAAAGATAAATATTAGAGCCCAGCAAATGACTTTGAGACAAGAGATAATAAAATAGATTTAATTGCTAACGTTTCGTTGCTTGCAGCGCAACATCATCAGAGCGGTTTAAGATAATTACAAATTATTGGTATATATTGCATATACACATAGATTCTAATATTAGATAATAATATACAAGAAAATGTTACTCGACTGTGATTGGTTGGTTTCAGTGCATTTAATCCCAAACAGCAGTGCAAAAATCTGTAACAACAGTGCAAAAATCTGTAACAAACTCAAAAATCTGCAAAAATGCAAAAATCAAATCTGCAAAAATCTGTTGTAAATATTTTAAGACGCATGTCGCGTGACTTTGTGTAAACCATTAAAACACGACCGGAAGATCAAGTTTTCTTGATCATCGGATGTTCATCTTATAATTGTCTCGCACATTTTCTTGTATATTATTAATAAGTAATACCATGGTTTCTCGTGCAATTTGGAAAAAACATGCACTCGTGAGTTTTTCAAAGACTTCAAATAGCACTCGTCCTTCGGACTCGTGCTATTTTGATAGTCTTTGAAAAACTCACTTGTGCATGTTTTTTCCAAATTGCACTCGAAACCATACTATTACCTATACTTACAAACGGTCAAAGTAGGATAACAAATTTGAAATTTAAAAATACAAGTAGTGAAAGGTAAATAAGATATCAGCGTTAGTTGTAACCAAGGTTAAACCAATGAGACCTGCATCTACGCACGCACTACTTGGTGATCGGAAAACGATGCTTGCATGGGTCATGCTCAAGGACACGCAATTTTGGCGCAGATAACAGCAAACTCACGAAGCTCAACGCTAACCGAATTCGCAACGTATGGTTTAATGCACTGCGGATTAGTAGAGAAATTTGTAAAGAAAATGCATCAATGACAGTAGGGTAGATTTACTATTATATCTTAAACGATCTCCAGTTGATGAAAAGTCTCTACATTGCTTATTTACAGTTCAGAACAACTCACGATACATTGCCCCGAGACAGCAGAAAATTAGAATAACAACAACTATATTGAAACGATTTATTACTCACAATTTTCGAAGATATTTTTACAAGTTTCAATATCTACACTTATAAAGAAGGCAAAATCGGAATATTATAAATCGAAGGCTGAAGGTCAACGCAAACACGACTCAGCAAAATGGCACAAGACAATATTTCAGCTTGCTGGCTCTGATGGGGAAAATTCAACTAATAATTTATCGCCAGATAGAGCTGCCAATACAGTGGAACTACTGCAGAATGCATTCACTAAACCGTGGCAAAACCTTCCTGAAATCATATTACCAAGCCTTAACGACGTAGCGTCATTTTTGAGAAATGATAGCCCACCGATCCCCTCAATTGGACAGGTTAAATCTATTCTAAAACAACTCAACCCCAAAAAAGCTACAGCTAGGTCCGACAAGATTCCCGCCTGGTTTCTTAAACGATACTGCGAAGAACTTGCGCCTGTTGTCCATAACATTATTTGTACCAGTATAACGCAATGCAAATATCCAACTGCATACAAACATGCATTAGTCACTCCAGTTCCCAAGGTTACACCACCAAGAGATATTGAAAATGACTTCCGTCAGATCTCCATACTCCCCCAAATGGCCAAAGTGCTGGAAAAGTTACAACTCAAAATGAACATTCCCAGCTCAAAGATCAATGACAGCCAGCATGCCTTCACTAATAATCGATCAACAGTGTCTGCACTTACTCATATCTCCCAGAATTGGTTTAATGTTACAGATAATTCAAAATCCATCAAAAATGGAATCCACGCTCTCTTTATAGACTTCCGCAAAGCCTTCGACCTTGTCGATCATGGTATTTTGCTAAATAAGCTTGCCGAAATGAATGTAACCAAAACTTTCTGGCTGTGGACACGAAGTTTCCTGGAGAGTAGAAGTCAACAGGTTAAACTTGCAGGAACATTATCATCGCTTAAATCGTGCCCTGCGGGAGTTCCACAAGGTTCCGTGATATCACCCACGCTCTTTAACATTCATGTGAATGATCTTGAGACCTCAATCCCAGAACAACTATCGATAAATACATGCAAATATGCCGACGATTGCACGCAATACGAAGTTGTGACACAAGGTTCATGCAGTCATATGCAAGATGTTCTCGAAGCATTGCAACAATGGTCCACTAGGAACAAGATGACGATAAATCCGAAAAAAACGAAAGATATGTGGATCTGTTTCAATAATGCGGTCCCAGAGCCTGCACCATTAGTTATTGACAATGACGTAGTGGAAAGAGTTGAGTGCCACAAACTACTGGGTGTATGGTATCAAAACAACTTGCAATGGAACCGTCACATTGAAAATATAGTAAAGAAAGCAAATAAATGTTTATACTCTTTGAGAGAATGCCGTAGAGCCAATTTACCTCTAGAGGTCGGCATTACATGTTACCAATCCAAGATCAGACCTATATTGGAGTATGCCGCACCAATATGGAGCGGATTGCCCCAATACCTTGTGGATGAAATAGAGATTGTACAAAATAGGTGACTGGAAATCCTTGGAGCTTCCTGGCACAATTTCGAAACTTTGGAAGACAGAAGAGAAAATCTTACTATAAAAGAATTCCAAAGATCCAAAGTGACCCGACCAATCCATGCAACAAATTCATCCCCCTACTATAAACCACCATTACGAATTAAGAAGAACAAATGAACTGCCATATGTCGTATCGCATACTAAAAGACATGAACAATCTTTTATTCCTAGAGCTATATCACTTCTGAAAAAGTGTTAGACATTTTTAAACATTTTTTTAACTTTCTAAATATTTTTAAATTTACTTTACATAATATGTAAATATAATGTAGTATATTGTTGTATAAAATAGCCTAATTCTCATTTCTTTGTAAATCCATTGTACTTTTTACACCAAAGATGGATAATAAAACTATTATTATTATTATTATCGAAAGAAAACTACCGCGTGAAAAATAAGCCAATAATATCCTTTCGCAAAGCCCTCCATCTCGCAAAATTTTTGTTGCGTCTCTTTCTGTATAGAATTGTTCGCTTCTATCGGGTCCTATATTCGCTAACAGTACTAATCTGCAATCTCTGGAAGGTAATATTATTTTGACGGCAATATGTTCGACGGTACGTGTCGGATTCGGATAGCGTTGCCGTATACGCCGCTTCCGACAACACTAATTTCGCGAAGGATGCACTCGCTTGGGTTTTATTAATCGGTTTACGATGCTATAGGCCGACAGCGTTATGCCGCTTCCCGCAAGACTGACTTCGAAGGCAGTGGCGTTTGACCCTGTTTGTGTTAATGGAAAGAATATTGAGCGCGTTAAGGAAGTAAAAATCCTTGGCCTTGTTTTAACTGACGACCTCAAATGGAATACGCATGTAGACAAAATAACTACCAAGGCATCGCAACGTACTGTATATATCTCCTAAAAAAATCTGGACTTGATGAAAGTGATTTAATCTGTTTTTGTGTTGCGTGTATAAGATCTAATTTTATCTAATAAATTAATTAATATTGTTAATTAAATTAATTAATATTTTTTATTAGCTTTTTAAATCATGTAAGTCAGCAGTTTATGCTGCAATCAGTTTTAAAATAATCAGTTAAAATAATCACTAAATAAGTTTTAAAAATGTATTTTACTGGACTAGAATTAAACATATACTACAGAAATCGGCACCAAAGTGTGGAAATATGCGGCTTTCTACGATGGGACGTGATCCGCGCCTTTTTTTCTCTACGCGGCTTAGTTTTTTTCTCTACGCGGTTTTGTTTTTTTCTCTATAATAATAATTATAATAATAATTTATTATTTATATAGCGCTAATTCCTAAAAAATCCAAAAGCGCTTTACAATTGAATGATTATAATAATAATAAAAACAAACCTAAAAATTACAAATTTACAAGTATAAGCAATAAGAACAAGTTTAACTACCACAAGCCTTCCTAAAAACAAACGTTTATTTGCCACTTCTCTACACCGCTCTGTTTTTTTTCTCGACACCACTCTGTTTTTCTCTACGCCGCTGTTTTTTTCTGTGCTGCTCTGTTTCTTAATCTACACCGCTGTCCATAATTTGTCCTATATGTACATTAAGCCACAAAAAAGTCAGAAGGGTATACAGATAGGTATCGTTTTCATGAGCTTTAGTATATGCTCTGTTGCTGGAGTACTTCCCAACTATTCTCCGCCGTAATTCAAAGTAATGGATTAACCCAAGACGAAATAATTGAAAAATACTTCGTCCCGGATTTATTGTGAACGTTCATAGGGTATACCTTAGCTTGAAACAGCTGAAAAGAATCCTTAGAAATAGAGGTTGTAGTAGCGAAGATCTCCAAACAATATAGACGAGGTTGTAAATGCAGTGGAGGACGAGCTTAATAGTGTCATCCGATATCGAGCAATGCATCAGCCACCAACTATAGTCATGAGGCGAGATGCTGTTCGTTTTAAAATTTTGGATTCTGAAAGCGTTGATATAAGCTTAAAACAGCGATTAAGACTCATACAACGCAAAAGGCCCCAACTATCTGTGGAGACGGCTACGACAAGCTTAACCCGTTCGGATTCTGCGGCATACGCGAATCTTTTCAGCGATCTCAATAAAGATATATATGACGTGTGGAGCATTTAATCCCAGAGTATTTATATACCAAGAAATAATTTCCCAACGCAACCAGGTGATAAATCAGACATAGTTTGACGCTACTCTGGCTTTAAAAGATTTTGAACGTAATCCCATTTAATATCTATTTTCACAATAGATATTTGCGTTAATATGACAAAATCCAAAATAAATAAAAACTGCGCTCTAAAATTTTATGTATAACAGAATTAAGCTTAATTTTTTATTGTTTGCAATTCTTGAACAGTATATGTGTTATCGTGTGTTATCGTCCATTTCGGTTACTTGGCTCCTGACGGTTGTTATGTTATGTTATGCTAGTAAACGAATACGAAAGATTGAAAAAGACTGACTACTAGCTAGTTTATATTTGTTGTAAATAAAATCTTGGTGCTGGCTACGCTGCACTGTTCGATTTAAGGGGAATATTTGAAAGCACTCGCATGGGTATTATTAAAGTTTACGATGCTCATTCTTTGGTGATGTTCTTTCTATATCCATGTCAATAAATGCCCACAAAAGCATATCCAAATAAGTGTTTGATCAATTATGTTTGACAGATGAATCCGTTGATATGAAATCACAAGTCATTATCGTAGAAATACAACACTGTATCAGACCATGATCAGACCTGAGACCTCTAGTATTAGGACTACGACGACGGAAGACTCTGCAATAAAAGGACCTTGTAGTGTTAACGTCAAACCTATAGCTGTAACTGTTAAACTGTATACAAAATGACTCCAATATAATCAAACAAGAAACGACAGTAGTAGTACACCAAGGACATTAAGAACACCAAGGACATTAAGAACACCAAGGACATTAAGAACACCAAGGACATTAAGAACACCAAGGACATTAAGAACACCAAGGACATTAAGAACACCAAGGATATTCAGAATTTTGAATTAGAATACATGAAATTAATTCGTGCTGCCCTCCATTAAACACGGTGGTTCTATCAGAAATAACATTTGTAAATATTAAATTATTAAATCTGGTCTACCTATAGAGGTCGTGTACATTGTAACAAAACTATGTTTACATTATTTTGTGTTTTTTGGTATAATAGATTTTAAAATATTTACATAATATATTTACAGCAAGATGTAAAATTTATAGGTTGTCAATGCAGAAGTTATATTTTTAAATTTTTGTCTTAAATTTTGATAAACTTTTCTCCTCTTTAAGTTCAATTGGTAAGGAGTTCCAAAGTAAAGATCCAGATACTGCAAAACTTCTTTAAAACATTCAGTTCGAACATTATAGGTAGCTCAACATTTCGACCAAATTGCTTCTCAAACATTTCTGATAAATATGATGGTGAATATCTTATTTCTAATTAGAAATTTTAGTAGTTATATATTTGTTAGTTATTGGATTCTTTATTTTGTATTTATATTTAACAAATAAAACATAAAGCTCCGTGCATATGTACTCTTATAAAGACACGTTTGACGTCATTTGAACACGAACGAAGTTGAGTAGAGGCACGAGGCGATAGCCGAGTGCCTTTACACTTCTTTCGTGTTCAAATGATGTCAAACGTGTCTTTATAAGAGTACATATGCACAGGAGCGGTATGTTTTATTTGTTTTATAAAATAAGAAGGAAAAATACAAGTAAAAAAACACAAACAGAAATCATGACGTCATTCATGAGCCAATCAGAGCGTGCGTAGAGGACACCTTATTTTATAAAGCATTTTGTAAACGAAAACACAGCCTTTCGAAAACCAGGCAACTGAAACGCCACCGTGGCAAAACGCTATGGTATAACGCTACTCTGGTTATAGAGATAAATTCAAATCAAGTTACCTATTTCAAATGGGGAAGGCTAAAAGGGATGACTCAAAAGGACCTTTCTGTTTTTTTCTGTTTCGTTAGGTTATGGATAGCTACGGTTAGGGCTAGGTTTAAGATTGGGATCAAGGTTATGGTTAGGATCAAGGTTATGGTTAGGGTTAGGACTGAGATTATGGTTAGGATTAGTAGATCTAAAAAATGTAAAGGTCCTTTTGAGTCATCCCTTTTAGCCTTCACCATTTCAAATAGGGTCACCACAACATGTCCTATCCTTTGCCTGGTTGCGAACCAAAACCGTTTATTTAGTGTAATTTCTGAAAGCTAATCCTGCACTTGTCCCAATTGTCATACATGGCCAGTCTCTGGAACTCGTCAAATACTTTAAATTACTTGGTGTATATTTCACATCTAATCTGTCCTGAAACACCCATGTAGAATATGTGTCGCAAGGCCAATAAGCGTCTCCTTAAAACGAATTGACTTTTCCGCTAATCATCTACGTATAAAGTCAATGTATTGCTGTTTTACTGGACCAATTTTAGAGTATACGTGGCCGGTGTGTATTTCTCTTTGACTTTGTCGCAAACAGCTACGATGTTGAACAAATTCAGAAGCGAGCCTTGAAAATTCTCGCCCCAGGAAAACATTACAATGAAGCTATCGTCAAATTTAATCTTCAATTCAAATCAGAGACAAACCGGGTATTCTCTGCGGCACCCGCGTACATTTGAACTTTTTAAGAGTTGCACTACGCGTTTTAAAAACAGTTTTACACCTATGGCTAGGTGTGTTAAAATTTGGGATGATCATGCCTTTAATTTTCCTATTTTACTTTCTACTTTTCTTCTTTTTAAACTTTTCTGTATGTAAACACGCGTTTTTCAAATATTCTAGGTAATATTTGCCATGCATGTATTTTTAAATAAATAAATAAATAGTATATAAGAAAGAGCTAGATTCGCAATCAGATTCAATAGGATATATATCAAAGACAAGAAAAGGCAATTGAGTAATTTTGTATCATCAGATGATGTTATTCCTAATAGCGTAGCGTATGGCTGTTATTAATAGCTCAAAATGCGGACAAACCACGGACAAACAAACCAAATTTGACTCACAAATGATTGCAAATGAGCTATTTTCTTTTGTTATGGCCGCAAGAATTATGGGTAAATGCGGACAAACATGGATACTGACGTCATCTCGACGGAGTGCTATTTTAAATGTTCAATATTAATACTGTAAATTTGTTTATATATCTGAAGTGATATTTTCAAACTTTGGTAACTTAGTCACCTTGTAAATTCGGTGTTTGTTTCTAATTTTACATTTCCATATTAAAGCTGTCCTGATATTGAGGAATGTATTTCCCACACAGACCTTGTTGTAGACATTGGTTCAGTTGTCAAACTTTTCATATGTCAGATAATATGTCAGATAGCTCATTGCATTTGACACATGATAAATTACCGTGTTAAACGGGCCTTCGCTCAGGGAACATCGTTCTACCGTTGGATACGGGCTGTTTTCCTGTCCAACCTATATATATATACATATATATATTCATGTTTGGAATATAGTGGCAGGTGTTCACTTGAACAGGAAGAGAGCTCAACAAAATGGAGCAAGAATATTATGGTAAAAATGGTTCGTTTACAGTTAAAACCTTTACTCGACTTTCACGCTGAAGGCGATCATCAGACTAAAAGTTATTGCCTGAGAATAAGGGTAAATTAGAGAGTGCTGTCTTCGTTGCATGCCGGCTTGGTACGTTCCTTTCTCAGGGATGGGTATGTTCTTCAAGGCATAATCAAACTGTATTTTCTCCATTTTGAAGGTTGGTTAAACAAACGAGAGCTCTCTACCTACCGGGATCGTATAATATAATATTCTAACTAGAAGTTACTATCGCAAGGGAAGTGCTGCCTCAAAATCTAAGGCAGTCGTGATATTGTGCAAAATTGAAAAAATAAGCGGTGGCCTTATTGAAGTCAAAGTTGCAGTGGAGGCAGTACAGCCTCGTGCCCATGCGGTTATGGTTTAGGTAATACCAGAGCAGTGAGTTCTATATATATATGGAGCTCACAATGAGCTTGCTGGACCATTGCTTCATCTGCCCCGGGCACATTTGCAGATGTGTCGCGTCTGCCCCAACCTTGTAGAACCCCCTTGTGTTGTAACCGTTCTCAACAGCTAGTTCATGAACATGTATAATAAAGTGGTAGGTGTTCACTTGAACAGGAAGAGAGCTCACCACAATGGAGCAAGAATGTCGGTGTCCACAGAGAAAGAAACAAAAACCTACATTGGCATGACGGAAAACGAACTTAAATTCCAATTTAAAAACCACTCAAGCACACAAGAAGCATGTAACGAAGAGAGCTGCACTCTCTAAATACAAAGCATTAATTGGTCAATTTTAAATCATGCAAAACCGTGTTGTAGCGGCAGTAATAACTGTAATTTATGCACTTCCGAAAAACTTTGTATTCTGAAGGCAGACAAACGGCTTATTTTTTTCACGCGTCATTGAGGAGGAGGGCTTAATGGAGAGGCGGGCTTATTTCATTATAGAGCTTGTAGGACATATGCCCATTGAACTGTTGGTGAAGGCTGAAAGGGATGACTCAAAAGGACATTCACGTTTTCTATAGAACTACTAATCCTCTAACCCTAACGCTAACCTTGATCCTAATCTTAAACCTAACCCTAACCATAGCTAACCCTAACCTAACGAAAAAAACCCAGAAAAAACCAGAAAGGTCCTTTTTGGGATATGGAAATAGATAAAAGTAGTCATCTGACGTGATTTGACGTGAGCTGACGCGATCCGTGCATCTGTCCTCTAACAGATCACGGCCAACAACCAATGAGAATGCGCATAGTAAACAGGTTATTGTGTATAATTATATACATATATATATATATATATATATATATATATATATATATATATATATATATATATATATATATACTGTTGCACTCGAGTTTCACGCGAGGTGTTTTTTCAAGTCTACAGAAGTGAGGTATCGAGCACTCTGCAACATATCGTGAACATACTATACAATATACTGATATACCATATTTGTATATGAGAAATACTGTGTAGGATTAGCGTATATGATTATCAGTATTTGTGTCACACATCTATAGTAATCAAATTTTCTTTGAAAAGATAAGATAACTTCAAATAAGCCCCATTGTTTCATTCCTTGATGTCTTTTTAATGACCGTTAAACGACCCTCCCGCACATGGGCACAGGCTAACAATGTAACGCTAAAACACCAGTTGGCATAGCAACGCACTGATATTATAACTTCGTAATTGCCCGAAGGTGCGAGTTCAAATCCCACTCCATTCAACAATTTTACGTCGACTTGGTTGCACTCAAAGTATTTTCACGTCTTCACGACGACGTCAACTCAAAGACGGATAGAAGTTGTTGATTAAGATTGACTTTAACTACCATAATCCACTTTTAGACTTCTAGAACATGCTTGGAGTATCAAATACGATATCAAATACGATAAAAAGATAGTGATTTCCTTTATGCGCAGCACTTTAATAAGTATACTACTACCATAACGATTTTGCAGGTGGTTGCAGTTGAAGTCAAGCTTTAGCAAACAGGGACCCTTAAGATTTTACGAGGCGTTCATCATGACGACGTCCTTCAAATAAAATAATTCTTAATGTAAAACAATGAAAATAAATAATCTTTAGTCCTGAGAGTAATCACAACGTCGTCCACGTCACTCAAAGTATTTTCACGACGACGTCAACTCAAAGACGGATAGAAGTTGTTCATGATTAAGATTGACTTTAACTTGGTCACCACAATCAACTTTTAGACTTCTAGAACATGCCTGGATTATCAAATACGATATAAAATACGATAAAAATTCTTTAAATTCTAAAATTTAGTTTGTTTAGTGACCGGCGTCTTAGATAAGCGCGTCATAAAATATTATCTGGGATGTGTTGACATTATACTCTTTGACATTTGACATTCAACCTCTTTGTTTTCCATGAAGAATTATTTTGTTTGAAGAATGTCATCGTTAAGATTGTAAGTAAGCCGAAATAGGAAAAAGAGTAAGGATTATGAACCCACAAATCATTACATTGACAGTTGCTCATTTAAAATTCGGCCGATTAATCTTAACAATAAAAACAAGACGTCTGTCGCCAGCATTCACTCGCGGCCTACCTATAATAAAATCGGCTGCTACTTCGCGTACCGGACACAGAATATTAGTACATCATTGAAATATTTAGTTCAAAAGTAAGGTTAATATTCCTTTATTTCAGGGTTAGGACTAGAGTTTTTATTTGGCTTATGGTTATGGTTATGGTTATGGTTATGGTTTTTGTTCTTGCATAATGTAGTCTATGACGTAGTCTGTGTACATTGTGTGTGCGGTACACGAAGAAGACGCCGTAGAATTGCTGAAAGCACGCTGAATCTATGGCAAACTATAATGAAAAGGAAGCCAAGGACCAATTAAATGATTAGAAACTGCACTGTATACGGCTGCGTTTCATCAAAACGCCATTTTATATTCCTGTATGATTGTCCGTATCTATATACGTAATCCTCGTTGCTGCTTGTATTTCTGTTCTAAAGCAATTTAAGTTGTGTTGTTAAAGTGCCACTACGATCAAATTTTTACCTATCGATATTTTTACGTATTTATAAAGCTATTATTTTTCTTACTCCGAATCTGGAGTTGTTATGTCCGCCATTAATCGTTCATGTTCTTGACCAGCGTAACGAAGTGACGTCAGATTCTCAACGCGAAGACTCCACGTAGCTAATTCTTCAAGTAAATCAAGGTCGTTTTTTCAAATTCTTCGTCTGAAAGGCTGAACATTTCATCTACTTCTCGAAGAAAACAAGAAAACAAATAACCTCGACCGAAATTCAGGAGTAGCATTGAGAATCTGACGTCACAAACAATATTACCTTTTGAAATTGCGGGCTCACTTGGAACACGTTTTTAGTAATGGTGGCCTAAATAATAGTGATTTCAGAGCTCAAAATACTTACTTCAAAATATCATTTTTTAGTTTATTTTTTCATCGATGATCACTTTCGACCCTGAATTACTATTCTATGCTAAAGAAAATTTATAAAGACGGGGGTGAATTTTCATCGTAGTGGCACTTTAAATCATCTATGTCACGCTCAATGATCATCTGGCAACGTTAAGCAGACACAACGGTAATCTAAACGACGACGCGACCTTAAACAATACTGATTTATTCATACAAAACAATTGAGAATGGATAATTTGTAGTCCCAAGAGTAATGCTAACGTCGTCTTCAATACAATTTTCCTTCCAAAACAAAGGAGAGGAATAATTTCTAGTCCCTAGTATTTTCTCAAGGTCGCACTGAAAGCATTTCTTCGTTTTCATGACGACGTAAACACTTAGAAGTCAGAAAGTCATCGGTTATTTGCAAGGCGAACGTACGGACTCGAATTTATTAAAATGTTTAAGAGGTGAAGAAATAGCAACGGAAGGTCAATTTGTTTGTCGAGGTCGCCGTTCCAGTTTGCTAAAACTCCCCCACGAAGCCCTTAAATATAATCAGGATCAACGCACGGAGCGGTGAAACTTCAAGACTTCAGAACAGTAAATATAATGTTTTTAGAAAATTTAAATTTTTTTAGTTCAAAAAGTCATTAAATGTGTATAAGTAAGTATACAACACGTAGTTATCCATGGTTTCGTTTAAATATAAAAAATTAGATTGTTGATATATATATATATATATTCCGCCGTCGTCACATCCATAATTTTGACACTGGAAAATGCTGCCGATTTTACAACAGTATCCCGCGCAAGATCTACTTGATTATAAAGAATACAAGTTTAAAATATTTTGTACAAGAAAGGTAACGTTGTATCGACTTAAAATCTCTTCCTGTAATATAACAGTATGTTTTAAAAAAATCACACTAATTAACATACAGAGTCTGCAAGTTTGTAGTAATAGAGCTTTCCCGAATTCGTTTCAATACGCGTGGGAACAAGAACCGTGCATGTTTATATATATATATATATATATATATATATATATATATATATATATATATATATATATATATATATATATATATATATATATATATATATATATATATATATATATATATATATATTATATATATATATATAGAAAGGGGATTTATGGTGAAGGAAAATTTCGAGTGTTGGAATACATACATTTTAAGACCAAACCGGGACCAGTTGCAAAAAATGCAACTTCAAGGCCTTCAAATATTACCTATAATTATATATATATATATATATCAGTGGGCAAAAGCAAAAATACATTTGTTGTTGGTTTGACATGGCTCAATTTTGGTTTTCTATTTTAGCTTAGCAAATACATGCATCTATATATTATCTAACATCAAGCAACAATTACATGGAATACCAAATTTTTCAAAAAAATGTAAACACTAAAACAAAACACCTTCACTCTTACCTGTATGTTCATGACACCATGATTTCAATTACGATACCTAGTTTTGAACACCTCTGCACTACTGTTTCAACAAACTAAATCTGACAACCTTTTGACAAACAGTAGCTAACTGAGTTTTTAATGCAATAGCGTAGAGTCTGGCTGCTATTAATAGCTCAAAAAGCGGACAAACAAACCAAATTTGACTCACAAATTATTGCAAATGAGCTATTTTCTTTCGTTATGGCCGCAAGAATTATGGGTAAAAGCGGACAAACATCGATACTGACGTCATCTCGACGGAGCGCGATTGGAATAGCAATATCACAATCAGCACTTAATCATGTGCATAAAATTAATTTGGGGCAAGCGCTGCACATTTGAATTCATTTTTAAAAAGACAGCTGCAAACACGAGATAAGTCAATCTAAACCTCAATAAATCTCGACAAAGTTTTGTAAAAGATAAACAAATTCTATTCATAATATACTATTAGGGAAGGTGTATAATTTATTAGGAGCTGTTTATATGAAGCAGACTAGCCCGGCTAACCAGGCTGAGTTGTGTCATGAAAATCTTTCCTCAACCCAAAATGATAATTTGAATTAACTTTATGTTCTTCCAACAGCCAAACTAAGCTAGTTCTACTTTAAAATATCATTTTGGGTTTCTATAGTAACTGTGATAAGAACTTTGTTAAGAGAATCAGCCCGGTTGACCCGGGCTAGCTCATATGAACCGCCCCTTAAGATAGTCTATATATAGATACTGATTCAAAATTATGTGAAACAGGAAATTGTTGGGAATTTAAATTTCAAAAAAAAACCCCATTTATTTATCCATCTTGATTTCATGCAGTGTGCAAGTGACCGTGAAGTGTGCAAGCGATTTTGGACATGTTTAAGCAAGGTCTAAATTTTGTACATATTTAAACATGGTCGGCATTTAATATAATGTATATACGAGGTGAGGTTATTTTATCAATTTTAGAGACCTGATTTTAGGACTGAGATTCAAATTAACTGTGTGGATTATGATTTAAGTAAACCATTGAACAAAGCTAATACTAATCCTAACCCCTAAAGTCTTTAAAATCGGTAAACATCACCTCACACTGTTATAAGTGTCGATCTTTAAACAAATGTTACGTAGGTTCAAATCTTGAATAAGTATATATCATTTAAGGTCTGGTGTCTAGTAGATATAATTATTGGAATTATTTTATCAATTTAAAAATGATTTTATATTAATTTAGCACCTCTAGATGATGGATCTTTAGTCGAAAAAATGGAGGGGAAAAATCGTACATGATTCAAGAAATGTTTTGCCGTAGGATGCAGCCTTCAAAACAAATTTCCATTACTGTAATGATTTCCGGATAGCGCGTGTAAACTGCAGGGCCCACGCTTAATACCCACTCAAGTCATGCACAAAAACTATAAAGCAAAATGACTTAAACCAAACATCTCTCCGACAATGTGTTAATATATACACTGCTGTAGTGAATGTGGGAGAGCTTGGAGTAGACAGACGATACATGGGCGATCGTCAAGTGCATATCCTCAGAAAAGTTCCGGACAGGAATCGAACCTGTAACCTTCTGATTGCCGGTGAGACGCTCTAACCATTGAGACTCAGATGCTACCGAGACTCAGATGGAAAGCGAAGGTTATAATGATGTATTGGTTCGATTGGTTATAGAGCGTCTCATCGGCAATCAGAAGGATACAGGTTCGATTGCTGTCCGGCGACTCAGAAGCGTTTTTCTGAGCTTGACGATCTATATCGTCGTATCTCTCACAATGATGTTCAACATTTCAATTAGATACATATTTTAATAATCATCTTAAAACAAAGGTTAAACGAAGAACGTTTCTGACACATGTATTGTTTTCCAAAAGCATTGTTTAAATTGTATATATGAACTAGTACGGTATATAATTATCGTGCACGAAGTCTATAATATGGATGCATTTTCCCCGTATACTCGCTATCCTATTTGATAGATTGTAAAAAATTTCCTCTCATTAAGTCATCACACAACTTAAAACAATGTAAAATAATAGATCAAACACGAGAAATAGTGTTTCATCCGATATCCAGTCCCCGAGAAGTAGGTTGAAAAACGAGGTTTTTAACCGAATTCGAGGTGACTGGATAGAGGATGGAACACTCTTTCGAGTGTTTGATATTACATCTCGAACGAATCAGTATTTTAAGAGAAATTTGAGGTGGAAATTGTCAAAATCCTATGCTAATTAAGACCATGCGGTACTGATTTTCTTTGTTTTCGGCTCATGAATTATTAATGAGTTTGAGGTTTTTAGCATGATGATATGTCCTTTCACTTTGAAACTTTCTACTAATATATATATACGTTGTTGAAAACTACTGAATTACTAGAACAGTGGTTCGAAAATCTTTTTTGGCGACCCTGCAGAATTACTTAATATGCACAATGCAGGCTAGCAACACCATGCATGTAATGTGTATACCATAATGCATAATCTACAAATCCTTCAGAGTAAAGCAGCAAAAATAATTTTGAACCGTCCACTGTATTCGTCTGCCACTGAAGCTCTTAACAGTCTGGGCTGGATGGATCTCTCCCAGCGGAGACGTTATCATAGGTGTCTTAACATATTTAAATGTATTAATGTATTGACTTTCTCTAATTTAAACATAATTGCAGTTAAACGCACAGTTATAATACTAGATCGAAGAACAATTTGCGTCTGCCTAGAGTCAAGAGAAACTGGGGTAAGCAGACACTAGCTTATCATGCTGTTAACGATTGGAATAGCCTGAATGAAAATATTAAAAATTCTGAGAACCTCTAACAGTTTAAAACCAACTTTAAAAAGCATGTTTGAATGTATTTTTATCTGTATATATATATATATATTTTTTTACTTTTTTATTTTATGTGTCCTACTTATAGTACTGTACTTATAAATATTTTGTAATTTATTATTTGAATTCTCAGGACCTCTCTGAAAATCACTAATGTGAGAGAGTTTCCTGGCAATAAATATTATTATACAACAGTGACCGTTAACATAATCTGAATCTATTTTCAGTACAACCGTACCATGAATATACGCATCACATGCATATGTGTTTAAGATAAGAAGGTTGGTGTACTGCCGAAATAGCGTGTAAGTATAGTCTAATGTTTCGAGCGAATGCCCTCTGACGAAGGGCGTTCGCTCGAAACGTTAGACACCAACCTTTTTAGATATTTTATTTGTATCTCTACACTGCGCCTACGCAGCACAACATGTTTAAGGTAGGGTTTTTTCTTCTCGGATAACGATGTTAAATCGTAGGTCCTCAGAGCCTTAGTAATTGGACATTCCATCTTGAGGTCTCCGTTCATCACAAAAGTAATAAACTAATAGTTGAGCTTTTAAAAATACGAGCCTCTGGCTTGGATGAAAAGGACAACCTTATGCTGCGTTATTGACTTTAAATAAATAATACAGAAATAAAGGTAGTGTCATGTACCTCAATACTGAAATGTATAACACGCAGCACTGCAATAGCCAATGATGGAGAGAAATTGACGGCGGTGGCCAGACACGGTGAGAACTTGCGACCAGGATATTTAGCTGTGTTTAGAAAAAGCAGAAATTAATGGTTAGACAGAACGTGTATTGATTAACGACTTGTTTAAACATGTTTCGAAATTGGCGGGAATGTCATTATATATATATATATATATATATATTGTGTCGAAATAGTGTGTACATAGGGGAACTAACGTTTCGAGCGAAGGCCCTTCGTCAGAAAGTGAAACGTGAAAATATAACTTGAAGGACAACTCTAGATTTTTGGTAAAAAAATCACAAAAAAATTCATACATGCAACTATCGTAAAACGAAAATGTGAGTAAAAACGAGTTCAGTAAAACCAAACCCATCAATATAGGGCAAATGTTATTGTCAATCTATCATCTAAGATATATCAATCTACATGTCAAAAGAACTCCCACCCAAACCACAATGAATAATACCTGGAAAATATTAAGCAATCCAATAAGGATTTAAAAAGATTCAGTGCAGTAGGAGGACCAGATCACTTCGATATTATGCACTCTCAGCCAATGTAGTTGAAGTTACAGAAGTTATCGGAAAATAACAATTTACTTTGGTCTTAATTTTCTCTTAGGTAAAGTGTATGTAAATGAAAGTTCATTTTATTTATAAACTTGACAGCTGTGCTCACACATGCATAATTTACACTCAATACAAAAGACTTTGCAGTCAGCCTATGGCTATGATCACCCACCTGACCCACAGACACGGCTTATGGCAAGAAAAATACAACAAGTTCGCTGCTACTCGGAGTTTCACGGAAGGTGCAATCTTCAGGCAACTAAAGAGTTCAACTATGCCTTTATACGACATCCCGGGGCTTGAAAAATGTGTTTTATTTATGGCACACGTCGTCGCACAAGAAAAAAATGACACCTTAGTTTAAAATTAATACAAAACAAAATAATAAAAATAATATAATAATAAAATAATAAAATAAAAGATAAGTTAATAATCTTTAGTTGCCTGAAGTGAAACTCCGAGTAGCAGAAAACCTTTAAGTTAAACTTTCAATTACTCGCACTACCGGACACAATATATTCTGTGTGTTCTGCCGATAATGTATTAAACCGGATGCGTATGCGGGCAAGTAGTTGTTTATTTTTGCCATACAGTAAGAAAACAAAACTTGGTAAACAAAATAAAACTTCATAAGGGAAATAGGCAAACAAACCGACGCCAGCAAAATGATGGCAAATAACAATAAAATACTACAATGCTAAGTATTTTATTACCTTTTCCTTTTATTTGATTGTTCAGCTTTTTAAAACAAATTATAAATAGTAATATTGAGAAAAGGCTGTCGGTGTTAGTTGAATTGCGCTTGACGAATTGGACGTTAAATTTGAAAGATCAACATGCTCAGACGTTGCGTATTACGATTTACGTACATCTTAATTGTGAGAGATATAACACATGGCAAATGCACAAATAATCTGAGTGTGTTGACCCAGAAGCGGGTTTTGATTTAAAGTGGCTTATTTTTTCAAGGTGAATTGTGTACACGTTATGCTTAGTGAAATAATGTATTAACAGATTTTTATAGGAAGGTTCATGCGAGTCTCGTTTACACTGATCACAGTACACAATACGTTCATCTGTTGTGTGCCATCAATTCACGCTAGCTGCAGAGACGGAGCACAAAGGAAAGTGCAAAATTTAAAAAAGTTCAATTACACGAGCAATTTCCGAAATGTAAAGTAAAACACACAGGAAATATGAATTAGCCACCTGCGTATAATGAACTTTCACACCTCTCACTTCAGCCTGCAACCTCGTACCCAGACTCCCGCCCGCGTACGAAGCAATCTCGTACCCAGAGCCAAGCACAGCTGAAAAGGATGAGTGAATCTTTTCTCCGAAATATTTTCCTTAGCGCAAGTGTGTCACTTTTCTCATTCAACCAGGGGCAAATCCACAAGGGTTTGCCCCATTCAGCCACCCCCTGAGTACATACATCTATATGTGAATATCATCTATAAATACGTTTACGCAATAACCCTTCACAAGCAAACACAATTTTTATATTAATATTTAATTATTTCAAATAATATATTATGTTTCGCAGTCAGAATGGTCCTCAGTACCCCGTCGTAGAGCGAAAGCGTTCTGTATTTTATAGTGGTAGTAATGCCGCGAGAAGAATTGGGTGTATCACTAGTAATATTGGGCATTTCACTAGATTAAACCGCATATTCTATATATCGTGAAGGAGAATTTCGGAAAGCTTAAGAGAAGAAAAAACATAATAATAATAATAATAATAATAATAATATATAGAATAAGAGCGGCATTTTGAAAGGATTCTAAAGTTAGAGTCACATTAGGTTTCACAGCGCACTGTTCATTAGACAAAAGGTGTTTGGCAACATTTTATAGAATAAAGTTTATACATTTACTCGCTCTATCTCTTTTGGTAACGAGCCCTCTTGTTTATCAACTAACAATTTTAATTTTTGAAGCAGCGAAGGTCGGCGGAAAGCGAATTTCAGACTGAATCCGAGCAACTACAGTAAAAACCCACATATAAGGACCTAGATTTTTTCAAGATAGCCTAAAAAGGTTCTTATATAAATGGTGTTTGCTGCAAAATTAGGCTATTTAGGTTCTTAAACAGGTTCTTATTTTCTTAAGAAAAAAGCGACTTGGTTTTGGTATAAATCATGCATATATTTTATCCAAATGAATGGAATCTAAGCAAATACAAACCCTATGTATGCACTTTAAAGCTACACTGTATGTAATTTACAGCTTACTGTGTGTAAATGCAATGGAACAAAACAACATACATGTATATACAACTGTAGACATATATACACTATATTTGTCTGGTTATGCGGGCTCATTTTCATTACTTTGTGAGTTTATTTTCTTTGATTTATACATTTTTAGTTTTGACTCTATTTGATAAAATAAGAACCTGCTTTTAAATTTTAGCCTAAAACAGGTTCTTATGTAAAGGGGGTCTAAATGGAAAATCTTAGCCTAACAGGTTCTTAAAATCCAGGTTCTTATACGCGGGTTTTTACTGTACAGTATAACTAAAGCTAGTATTACTTCCAGAACCTCGAAAGTGTCACATCTCGAAAGACAACAAAACTATTACGTGCCACATCTCGAAAGACAACAAAACTATTACGTGCCACATCTCGAAAGACAACAAAACTATTACGTGCCACATCTCGAAAGACAACAAAACTATTACGTTTCACATCTCGAAAGACAACAAAACTATTACGTGCCACATCTCGAAAGACAACAAAACTATTACGTGCCACATCTCGAAAGACAACAAAACTATTACGTTTCACATCTCGAAAGACAACAAAACTATTACGTTTCACATCTCGAAAGACAACAAAACTATTACGTTTCACATCTCGAAAGACAACAAAACTATTACGTTTCACATCTTGAAAGACAACAAAACTATTACGTGCCACATCTCGAAAGACAACAAAACTATTACGTTTCACATCTCGAAAGACAACAAAACTATTACGTTTCACATCTCGAAAGACAACAAAACTATTACGTTTCACATCTCGAAAGACAACAAAACTATTACGTTTCACATCTCGAAAGACAACAAAACTATTACGTTTCACATCTTGAAAGACAACAAAACTATTACGTTTCACATCTCGAAAGACAACAAAACTATTACGTTTCACATCTCGAAAGACAACAAAACTATTACGTTTCACATCTCGAAAGACAACAAAACTATTACGTTTCACATCTCGAAAGACAACAAAACTATTACGTTTCACATCTTGAAAGACAACAAAACTATTACGTTTCACATCTCGAAAGACAACAAAACTATTACGTTTCACATCTTGAAAGACAACAAAACTATTACGTGCCACATCGCGGATCTGGTTCATTCGTTTTCCTTACACTGGCATAGAAGTAGATCGACGAAATATCGAATCTCAAGGTTTAGAGTGAACTCCCCACCGCACCAGGACGATGATGAAGTGAGTGAGAGTGACTTTTTCAGTTTTCGAAAATCAAAACACGAATCATGCACTTACTTTTACGCTTCAGAGCCATAACGTTTACCACTTCTCGACGAGTCGTTCGTATGACTTTCGAGGATGGAAATTAGGAAATATTGTAGTTCCGAACAAAATAAAACCCTGAACTTAAAGATCGAATACTGTTTTACTATTTTGAATAGGTTTTAGAGTCAAATGAAACTCAGAATAAGAGGATGGAATGAGATTGCTATACAATTTTAATTAGTTCGCGTATTTTGTTTTCTGGACAGGATGTCTAAAATCAAACAATCGCGTATGCGCATTCAGTTTGGCACTGGGTGTTCGGACGTATTTAGATTGAATGAATGAAAAACTTTATTTTAGTAGGTTAATCCAATCAGCATTACAATAAATACTGTTATCAATAGGAGCCCTACAGGACACATCGTCCGAAACGTCGCCATGAATATACTAAGTACTCTTACTTAAAGTGCATATAACGTCTGTGGGAATTTAAAATATATGTAATATATGGATTCTCCTGAGAAAAATTGTAATATATCTTGTCAGCCGAAAATTTCATCTTCATAGACTTTTTGCTGTTAAAGTTGACAGAAATGACGTCATAGCAGGCATCTGTAAAGAGGTTTTCATACAGACAGATGCCCGCTATGACATCACTTCCGTCAACTTTAACACCAAAAAAGTCTATGAAGATGAAATTTTCGGTTGACAAGATATATTACAATTTATCTCAGGAGAATCCATAGATTACAAATATGTTAAATCCCCACAGACGTTATATGCACTTTAAGTATTTTTCGCCACATTGAAGTTCTCTTATTTCTTCTTTTTATATTATATTCAGTTCTTTTGAAAACTTAGCAGCTTTCATATTTATTCATAATAAATAAATATACATCATATTAAATAATAGTTAAGATCAATAGTAAATTATACTGTATATATAAAACTCAAATTAAAATCAAATAAATAAACGACTATATATATATATATAGAGAGTCTATAAACTAACTGTTCGAAGTGTTCAATCCTTGTATAAATTTATTAAAAAGTTAGCGGTCTCGAACTTTAGGGGCAAACAATAGATTGCTTTGTCTTGTGCGTCTTACAATCCTATCACAATTAAACGTAAAATAATCACTTAAAAATTGTGGTACATATCTCTTTAAACTTTTATTTACTAAGTTAAAAACATGAAAATCACGTCTGCGTACAAGACGTACTCCATCGTAAGCTCTCAATGGCAATATTACTATTATTACGTTTTAAAACAATTGTTGCCGCTCTTCTTTGTAGCCATTCGAGCTGGTCAGTATATCAGTTTTATTGCAGCATGCCCAGACAGAGTTAACAGTAATAAAAAAATCGGAAGAATAAAAGATTTGTAGACAATATTTGCTGCATTAAGGTAATGTGTTGTATTCTTCCCAGCATCCCAATCCTCTTGCTGGATTTAGAAAACATGCTGCTAAGATGGCTATTCCACGTACGACAGGGCATCCGCCAAGCAGGGCCGCATTAACCAATGGGCACACTGGGCAAGTGCCCAGGGGCCCGAAATTTTTAGGGGCCCAAAAAATAATCAACAGTCATACATAAGTCATTCAGTAAATTCAAACAAATATTTACCTAAATAATACCCAAAATAATTCTATAATCACCTCACGTATTTATACTAAAATTCTATATTGATTTTTCTGTAAATTACATATTAACTGAACTGAACAGACGCGAGCATGAGAATAGTCACTGTTTTCAGAATGTTCAAAATCACTGTTTTCGTAACGCATGTTTTATATTAAAGTTAGAATAGGAAATAGCCTAAAATGGCCGCCTGCCCGTCTAAAAATTCAAAATTTTCTGGAGAAGCTTGCCCCCAGGATCAACTCGTAACATAAGAACGTATTCCTTTTGTCCTTGACGGGAAAATGCGCCGTCCTTTGTTTTTAATTATTGCAAGCGACGAGCGTCGACCTTACAGTCCATCTTAAATTTAGCTTTAATAAATGTTACCTGTGGATGGTTACAAATTTATATATTAAAGTCTAATTTGGACAAAATTTATATGTTAAATATAATAAAATGTGCCATTGAAAACATGTTTTAAAACTTTTAAGATTTTGCTGAAAAGTGTTGTCAGAATAGACGAAATGCCATTTCGGATACATCAATTTCAAAAAATTTCCCTCCTACAGTCTACAGACGCCGACCCATCACAAGGGCCAAAATTTTTCTAGTGCCCAGGGCCTCACCAGAGGTTAATGTGGCGCTGCCTCCAAGACCACACCCAAGTACTTGAAGTTTAAAACACGTTTTACAAGATGGTCTCCTATGATGATATTACAGCTTCCAGCAATCGAAAGTTTTGCTGAGGTACCAAAAAGGATAAGGAAAAGTTTCTTATTAAGGAAAAGATTATTGTCTAACAGCCACATTTGAAGAATGTTCAGCTCGTGATTTAAAAGCAAAGAAGTGTCGTCAGCATACACCAAAACTCTGCAACAAGTAGTCATGATGCTGGGTATAGGTCGTTGACAAAAAATTACAAAAAGCAGCGGTCCTAGAATGGAACCCTGTGGGACCCTAGAGGATATTGAGCTTTGTCTGATAAAATACCTTGATACGATACTGAACTAACTTGATACTGAACTAACTTGATACTGAACTAACTTGATACTGAACTAACTTGATACTGAACTAACTTGATACTGAACTAACTTGATACTGAACTAACTGATACTGACTAACTAGCATTTGATTTGTAGTGTCCATACACTGTAAAGTGTTAATATTTGAGTTGATACGTACGTTTTAGAATATTTTATGAACTGTTATTTAACAATTATTCACCGAAGTGGAGGTGAATAGTGGTAGTGTTGGTGAATAGTGCGAGGTAAAAATGACGTTTTTAGTATAAATATACAAGTGATCTTTTTGGAATAGCGTTTTCTTTAAAATTGGTTATTTACTCATCTGTGACACTGACAAATCGGCTGGCAGCCATTTTGCCTAAACGTTGTAGGTATCACGCGATCGACTTTATTTGATGGCTTTCCTTTGAATTGTGAGCCCTTTAGTGCTGAAGTGGCTACCCTGTATAAATAAAGCTTACGTTACCTTACCTTTTGAGTAATCCCTTTTGAGTCATTCCCATGTAAATTAGAAAAATCCTTTGTTTTAGCTCATTTACATTAGGTTCTCATGAAAACTTCGACGTCTAAACCAAGTTTCAGACAAAGTAAAGAGATAAATATTATTCTTCAAATCAGCAAGTATGATACGAATTTCATCCATCTTAGGCACTAAACTCCTAATATTTTGGTGGGTGAACTTCATACCACGACAATTCAACATACACCGTTAAATACAGGCGACAAATTACCATGAAAGACTGTTCCTAGAAGCGTGCCATTCCCAAAGAAATCCAAATGCAGATAATGATCACATTGATATAACTGAGATTTACATATCCCTCACCGACCTCACGTAGTTTTTACTGATTTACATAATTTTTAACTTATTTATATTGCTTTTTACCTTTTTTAACAGACGAAGATCGAAGATTTTTGATCGAAACGACTTTAAGAACATTTTAAAGTGCCTATCCGGGTTTGGGTATTTTACATATTTGTGATCTTTGGAATCTCTTGAGAAGAATTGTAAAATATGTTGTCGTGCGAAAATTTCATCTTCATACCTTTTACCACTGCTAAAGTGATTTACTATTCACAGTAAATGACGTCAAAGCAGGGACACGCAAAAACATTGCACACTGATTTAGCAGTGAAATACAACGAAAGTTTGGGAATTGAGCGAATTTTGTCGAAACAGGTGTGTTTAAAGTTCAGAGACAAACTTTCTTTGTATTTTACTGCTAAATCAGCGTGCAATGACTTCGCGTGTCCCTGCTTTGACGTCATTTCCTGTGAATAGAAAATCAACTTTAGCAGGGAAAAAAGGCATGAAGATGAAATTTTCTAACGACAAGATATGTTACATTTCTTCTTGGTAGAGCCCAAAGATTACGAATATGTAAAATCCCCAAACCCCGGATAGGCACTTTAAAGGTTGTCATACGTTTTTAGTTAGTCAGAGTCAAGTCAACTCTGACGTAAGGGAGTGGATGGGTGGGGTTAGGGAAAATTTTGCCGGGGGTTAGGGTTAGAAAACACACTAGGCGGGGGGTTAGAAAACCCATTAGGCGGGGGGTTAAGATCTTTGTTGTGGTTAGCAGCTCTATGTTGTATCTCATCATACAGGCATGTTCGATCGTATGACGACATACATCATACGAAATGAGAGAATATACTGTGATATATATATATATATATATATATATATATATATATATATATATATATATATATATATATATATATATATATATATATATATATATATATATATATATACTGAGTCCCGGACAGGATACATGTAGCCTTGGAAAACACTATAGTTTTGAAAAATGTCTATCAAAAACACGACTTCATGCCTTGACTGACGCGGTCTAGCTGGTGAATTATGAAATTGGTGTGGCCAGGTTGTGTCATAAAACATTCAATTTCACGTTTCTCCTTCGTTGTAAATAATTGAACGTTTTGTAAGGATATTCCCCCTCCGTTAATAAGAAATCTATAATCTTTTTGGCTTTGGGAAATTTTGTAATGAACTTTATTTATCCGAAAAAGTTAAACATTCTGCGTCCGGTAACCTGCTATTCTGCGAAGAGCTTCAGCAACAGGCTCTTCACATGTGAAAATATAACCAATGAAAAACAAGAGAATAATTTAAGAGCCAATCAGGAGACGCTTGCGAAAAAGCGCGGGAATAATTTTCCTAGTTGTTTACTTGTAAAAAAATGAAAAAGATGTGAGCAAAACGTTACTTATATTATCTCTCTTAGTTCTATATTATACTCTTAGACGAATTATCAAAGATAATGTTAACCCTGTGAATATTCTTTATGGAAATTTTCACGTTACCATAGCTGATAGCTAAAGTCTAGTTTAATAATAGCGAAGCGCGGTAATGACATCAGTATGTATGTCTGAGTTGCTATTAATTCTTGCATTCCCAACAATAGAAATAGCGTCGTTATAGGAATCCCTTGAGATTCAATTTTAGTTTCTTTGTTGAGTTTTGGTTTATAAATAGATTAACGCGCTCCCCTATTGTCCTTTTAAAATAGAATATATTTCTTGTGATACATGAAATAAACAGAAAACAACACGATGTATGGTTTTATATTCACGCTTATTCATATCTACTTATCTATATAAATATATAATTAGTATAACCAAGGTTAGTGAAGCTGCTTCCGTACGCCGGCTTTAACTGCTTCCGTGCAGATGTGGAATGAAATGGCATTGGATGTGAGCTTGTGCGAGAAAGATTTTTGAAATGCAGAAATACTGAGCTATATAAAATGCAGAATATATAAATTATATGAAAATTAAATGTAAGTAATATGAGAAAGTGAATTTTGGTTATAGTTGAACAAATAGTGAATTACATTTTAATTCAGAATCATTCTCAGGGAAACATTGAGAGAAACCTTGCATGGCTGCATGAAACATGCATGGCTGCGTGATAAGTTGAAAAAGGAATAAAACAGAAACATGAACAAAACGGTTATAGTTGCATGTATCAGTAAAATTAACGATAAGGTTTCTATGCATCAGTTACTGCTGAGTGCTGACTAACTTATAATGTCATTTATTTTACTCATACACTATAATATAATAACGTCAGATCCCACTAATATGCCAAATACTGCGGACATTAGCCATGGATTAACTATGACAAAAGAGCATGAACATAAACAAAATGTCGATAGTTATACTTCCATTTCATTTGTGACATGCACGATACCAAGGCTCATGAGCGTGCCGTTTTCATCTCGTACCACCGCTTATAGAAATGGTTTTCAAATTGCTCCAGATAATTAGGTGACGGTTTCGCACATTTTCAGTCTTGTATCGCGTGTAAACGCAACGGCTAATATAAGCTAAAGCGCAATACATTATGCCGATGGCGATTACGGAATTAAGATTACGGAATTTTCAGTCTTTAGCTGAGTAATTTGTCCGGTCATAAAAGCGGTATGTCCGAGCTAAAATTGACTTGGCCGGCGGTCATCTTGACCGGCGACCAGCTAGCAGTTATTTCGCGCCCTGTACTGTATCTCCATAAGAATAAATATGAAAGCTGCTAAGTTCTCAAAAGAAATGGATATAGTAATATGAATAGGAAAAATAAGAGAACTTCAATGTGTCGAAAAATACTTAAGAGTATTTACGTATATTCATGGACGACGTTTCGGACATTAAAATTCGGTCAACAATGTCAATGTCATAAAATTCGGTCAATGTTAAATTTCAACTGAACGACAATGATGACACAGTAATTACCGAATTATTGAAGGCACGTATGAAGGCACGTTGCTGACCTCTCGATATTTCAAGAAAAATTGCATGGCCTTAGTGCTTCGCAAAACTGGAATGCTTCGCAAAACTGGAATTTCAACAACAGACATATAATCACAACATAATATATGAAAGCCTACCTTGAATGACCAAATGTGTCAATTGCAATACTAAAGCATCACTAAAGTGTGACTAAAAAAATGCAATACTAAAGCATGACTAAAGTGTGACCAACCTCACCACAACAACCGTTCGAGTGTTCTACTCGAAGCATTCCAGAAATCACCCCGACAACTAAAATCAACTATTTCCGTCTCAGAGTAGAAGGTTGCCTAGAGGCAGCAATAAAAACAGCAGCAGAGAACTATAACATTGTTCTCCTCCATGGGGTTTTTCTTACATTGTAACGTCTTTCCGTAGTGGTTAAAAGAAATAACCCCCTATCATTGACTCGCTAAAAGACTGCATCTTCAAAGGTCCTTTCGGTTCATCCATTTTAGCGAAAATCCTAACTGAACACAGTATAATATTTTATGCTCATTTTTCGAAATTACATGCTTGGGTAATCTTATTAAAAATGGCCGCAATCCTGATAACGACTTGTGGCTACATTGTAAGTACAAGAAAGCTCTGGTTTTTAATTGGTTCCTAAAGAGGGCAATGTCGATCATTTGCTCCAATCTCGATTATACTGAATCACTAACATGTATATGAACATCGTCCCTCTGGCTGACCATAATAATAATAATAATAATAATTACAGTTCTTGGCATTGCCACGCATTTTGCAAAGCCTCAATGCGTTTACAAGATAAAGTTACAATGAGTTAAAAAGTTAAAATATACAACAATCTAAAAAATTATTCCATAGTACATAAGCTAAAAAGATGAGTTTTTAAACGTGATTTAAATATAGTAACTGACTCTGAAGTTCTAATGTTGGTAGGAAGAGCGTTCCAGAGTCTGGGAGCAGCTATTGAAAATGCGCGGTCCCCATAAGTTACAGAAGTAGACTTGGGGACTATAAGAAGTCCCTTAGAACTGGAGCGCAAATTACGAGCTGGAGTATAACCAGTAACAAGACTTTCTAAATACAATGGTGCGAGAGCATTAACTATCTTATAAGTAAATAACAAGAGTTTAAAGGAGATGCGTTCCCTTATCGGTAGCCAATGTAAAGAATGCAATATTGGTGTTATGTGTTCTGTACGTTTGACTCGAGTGACTAGCCTGGCTGCAGAGTTTTGAACACGTTGGATCTTGGTTATTACCATCACAAGGATATATGTAATACATTGTTTACTACCATTGTTAATGATAAGAACCATCGACTACATAAATTATTACCACCTTCTTATGAGACTAAGCACAATTTGAGACATTCGCGAGAAGACCAACTTAAGAATACTTACATAATGTCTTCATGCCAATATGAAATAGTCAATCTCCAGCTTTTATAATTAGTTTTTAGTTTAGGTTTGACATATTGTTATAGCTATTTTACGTAAGTTCATGTAAATATATATTACATATTCTAACTCTAATATTATCCCTAGTTAATGCTAACTGTAATATTATCCCTAGTTAATGCTAACTCTAATATTATCCCTAGTTAATGCTAACTCTAATATTATACCTAGTTAATGCTAACACTAATATTATCCCTAGTTAATGCTAACTCTAATAAAAACTCTAAAGGTGATGGATTTCCGCAGACACTGAAGCACATCCTCGACGAATGCACGATAAATAAACCTCCTACCGAAGCTGCTGACATCACTAACTCCGATACAAGTCTAATTAAATGGCTCGAAGATGTCCCTTTATGACTATATTAGAAGAAATTCGTATCAACGACGACGACGCTAACTCTAATATTATCCTAGTTAATGCTAACTCTAATATTATCCCTAGTTAATGCTAACTCTCATATTATTAGTTAATGCTAACTCTAATATTATCCTTAGTTAATGCTAACATTAAGGGCTGCTTTATACGAATTTAATTCAATTGCAGCAATCAGACTAGTCTACCGAGCACCTAGGTTTTCTCATGTTACTCCTTTTTTCTGGAAACTATAAGATCCAGAATTGAAGATTATTAGTCTCATTAATAAAGCTATCCACGGTCTTGCGCCCTTTGCAAATCTAATATCTGTCAAATCTAAATCCCGATACAGCTTACGCTCTGACAAAGAATTAATGTTATCTACCCCTAGTATAAAGACATCCTAGCTGGGTGAACAAGTTTTAAGCAATGGCGGACAAAATGTGGGCGACTTTGGAGGTTAAATTTCTTGTGATAGAATGTTTGTTGTTTATTATTTTTGGCAAATGCGAACATTTATTAACCTAAAATGTTCTGTAACAAAAAATGCCAGGAAACGTAATGTGATATTTCGTCGTAGGGGAACTTTAAATTCGTCTAAGACGTTGTATTTGTCATGGTAAGACGGATACAACGTTTGAAATGCGTGTTTGCTTTAGACGACGCCGTAACGTCGCATCGAATGAAATGCATAAATTACTAATGCTGCTAAATTGATTATTTAATATAGCTGTAGTCTTTTTTATGCACCAGAATATTGGCTGACGTTTCATATAAATTTCCCCAATGCAAAACATAGTTCTAACCCCAAACATTGCCTTAATTGACGGTACCGAAAAAGATGGGGACTGGTATATTTAACCATAATTCCTTGCACGCAGTAAACATTGAATCTCGTAGAAATAGCAGAAGATAGATTTTCAAAAAGATTAAGTTTGGTAAAAAGGAAGCTTTTACGTATTTAAATAATGTTTACAAGGCAAACAATGTGTATAGCTGTTGTTACAGGTGATCTAAGGTCGCAAAGCATTCTGGTAAAATGTACAGCCGCCATCTTTTTCGGTACCGTCAATTCTAACCCTAACTCTTAAGGCAGGTGGGCAGGCAGGCAGGCAGGCACGACAAGCGAGCAAGCAAGCACACGCACATGGGCTATCAACGCACCAAGCAAATGTATTAAAATAGATGAATAAAGAATCAAGCAAGCAAACAAGCAGGTGTAGGCAAGCAAGGATTAGGCTAGTCCGGCTATGAAGCATGCATGAAATGTTAAATTATAAAAGCAGATACTGTACGATAAAAGTGATAATAATAAATATTTTATTATTATACCTTTGTTGTTTAGACCTAGTCTGGCTTTGATAACAGAACGTAAAAAGCTATAAGTGCTCTGAAATGCGTGTTAGTTTTAGACGAAGGCGTAACGTAACTAATGCT
This sequence comes from Chrysogorgia sp. JL179-B06, assembly GCA_035772405.1. Lineage (NCBI taxonomy): Eukaryota > Metazoa > Cnidaria > Anthozoa > Scleralcyonacea > Chrysogorgiidae > Chrysogorgia > Chrysogorgia sp. JL179-B06. The sequence goes on from JAYKKM010000428.1 coordinate 1,299,058, forward strand.
GCTAAATTGATTATTTAATATACTGACGTTTCATATAAATTTCCCCAATCCAAAACATAGTTCTAAGCCCAAACATTGCCTTAATTCTAACCCTAACTCTTAATATAACGCTTTATTTTATAAATAACTTTATAAATAATTTTACTACCGATAGTCTATGCATGTGACGTCATTTTGGGATTTATATGAAACTACACTTGTTATTTTGTTCAACAATTAAATTCGACTGAATTAAAGAGTGAGTGTCAACCGTGACGCATTGCACGCTCGATCGGCCATTTTTCGAAGCACCAAATTACCTTGATGGACTCATCCGTAAATATCTTGTCAATCCTTGATATAAATTATTCATTTTGTCTTTTAATTGAAAGAAAACATACCTTAGAAGGTAATTTTTCTGCATTTTTCACAAAACTCAACGTTTTCTTGACTGACGCGAAGCTTGGAAGACCAAGTGACGAGGTTCAAACAAAAAAAATCAGGTTCTGAGTGGACGTATTTGGATTATGGATGAATAAGAAAGCCTATATAGGGTTTTCTGAGAAGACTCGGCGAATTTCCGGAGTATTTACAACGTGTCAAGTTGGCAACGAAGCACTTCAAAACACTTTGTTATCGTACGAAAAGATAAACACAAACGCGCAATGCACGACGGTTGACACTCACTCTTTAACGTCGACTAATCGACGAAGTTAATATAAATTAAATTCAACAATTGCGCGACGTATAAACCAGGCCTTATACCAACATTTATTTTAATATTTGGCCACGGAATACGCCAAGGAAACAAGATTTTACTCAACAAAAGCCAAGTGGATACCACTGACGCACGTAGATTTGAAAATAGACTTTTTAAAAAAAAATTATTGAAATTTTAGCTTGTTTGTATTTTTATGTGATGTCTGATCTGCACGCGAAGTATATTTCGTTTACGATAGTTTTTAACTCCCATAAACATTTTATATTATAATCACTAAAAATGTAATTATATTTACTTTATATTAACGTACTCGGTGTGATGCAAGGGAGAACAGATTTATCGGATAGTATTTTCCTGATTAAAGTGCCTATGACACGAAAATTAAGTTTTCCTTATTTGAAAGAACACTTAAAATGACAGAGTAACATCTTCTGTAGTTTTTCGTTTCCTTGCTTCGTTCTTGAGATATTTCAGTTTGTATTATATGCAAATGACAATGGTGTGACGTACACATGCATAATGACTTATCTTTGTTATTATCACACAAAATCACTGAAATTCTACAAGTTCCATGATTTTGGAAATACTCACGCACATGCTTCATTCAAATTTGGTTTTATATTAGCCAAGATAAATAACCTTCTCCGATAAGCCGAAGACTGAGGCGGATGACATTGATCGAGGTCTGGATAATTCATGATATCACGCGTCATCTGAACATTGTATGCTAATTTGCGCTTTATAAATACATATATTATTATTATTAGTATTAAGCCGAATCCAAGAATTGTTCTAGTGATTCGTTTGTGCAATGAATTCTTCTAGCTGAGAGGCAAATCTATCGCAACCATTTGTAATTTTCACAGCTTTAGGGTAATGACGTCATCGACGTTTAACTTTTTTTTTTTTGGATCACTCTAATTCTTCGTATTCGGTGGAAATGACATCACAGATACCAGACATTGAAAATTAGCTGGAGAATGTTGTCCAATGAAAAACGAGCATGAAGTTTGAATATATAATTAGTAAATTAATATTATCATACAATTCTCATACAAACTCGATTGTGATTGGCTAAAAAACCTACTGACAATTCTTGATGTTTAGTTTAGTTTAACGGCTTTATTGGGTACTCTACATTAAATAAACCTACACAACAGAAATTACATATAAAAGATACGCTAAATAGGTTACCCAAACGGGAAGAGCGCGAACGGGACTCAGGGACCCATGCAAGGCGCTCTCCCGTTGGAAATTAAAAGTAAATAAGAAAACTATATTACAAAACGGAGGCCCTGTGACAGGGACAGTCACGCACTAACGACCATGTACATGGCATATGAATGTCAAATGTTGAGGTTAGTTCTAATTTATAAGTTTTTGAAAGGAATCTCTTGAAGGTGCTAAGACTGCAGAAGCTACTGGGTGGTGCTGTTTTACAAATAGAGTTCCAGAGTGGGACGATTCGGTTGAAGTAGGAGGATTGAAAAGTTTTTGTTTTACATGACGGAACTTTAAGCATCAGGTTGGGGTTATTACAAAGACGGGTACGGCTATGACTAACGAAAGAAACAAAATTGGAAACATCGAGGTCGGTGAGTCCGTAGAGAGTCTTGTACAGGAAAATTAAATCTTTAATTTCCCTGTCATAAGAGAGGGGCAGCAGATCCAGTACCAGCAGGCGTTCCTTATAAGGCATGTCCTCTATATATATTGCTACCTACAAAATATCAAAAATTGTCTGTAGGTGACGTAATTGTCTTTACGTGGCTTACTTCGTAAATTCCCTAAAAGCTTCTACATTTATAATTGTATAATAAAATAATTATTTGGATTCGGCTTACACATGATATCAAGAATTATCCAGACCTCTGTCAATGTTATCCGCCTCAGGCTTCGGCAGATAACATTGACCTCGGTCTGGATAATTCTTGATATCATGCTCAGCCTCATCCAATAATTGTTTAATGCTTGTTGTTGTTGTTGTTATTATTATTATTATTATTATTATTATTTAATTTCGTAGCCAGATCAAAAAATAAAGTCTGGCCAATGAAACATTCCCACCAATAATTGTTGGGACGTTAACTGATTTTTTTACTCCGATTGCACCAATCCACCCAACACTTTCCGTATAATTGTCTCCTTCCATAAGTACTGTCTGTTGCATTGTCCTCACTATTCTTGTTACGTTCCTTTCTCCCTCAATCACTTTTGCCACCGCTTTGCTCGTCTTCTTCACACCACCACCCATACATCCAATATTATTATTATTATTATTGACCATATCACGGATTGCACGGGAGCTCTGCTAACGTTAGACCGAATATATTTAGTGTAACAACTACTAAAATAGAGTTTAATGAAATGTAGAATTTAGTACACTGGTGAAATGATTCCTTAATCAGCCTTAATACGTCCTTTTTTGGTTTTTAATTTAATTATTACAACAAAAGCAAAGTTCAAAAAATATTTAGGAAAATTAGACAACTTAATTAGACAAGAATATGTAAAGCAATTGTATTTATTTTATATTTATTACTTTTGAGGACGTTTCGGACAGTGTTTATTTCATCAAGTCATTAGATATTAAGTATACATGTAGTTATCCTTACATCTCGATTGACTCACCATCTGCATATCCGAGTATATATCTTAACGATAACATCATTGGTTGAGGAACGGGCACACAAAATCCTTGGTACAATTTTTAAAACTTTTAATGGTCCTAGCCCAGCCTGCAGCATACGGGATTTAATACAATCTAGGAACTCACCGTACGACCTGAGAGGTAAAGACATTCTTAAAATACCTAAGGTTAATTCCACTAAATATGGTCTTAGATCATGGCGATAACTTTGGAACAGTCTGTCTGATGATGTAAGATCTTCTGCTAGCTATACAGCTTTTAGAAGAATCCTACATTCTATTGATATTGATTGTTAATCATTAAAATGTACCGTAGTTTTACATGTATATAGCTTAATTTATTATTAGATTAGGGTTATTAATTATATTCATAACTGTAAATATTTTCCATTCTATTGTAATTTTATATTTTTAGCTATAACTTCAGATTTTCTTTGAAATAATTTAATTTATTATTATTTGTGGCGTACCTGTAAATTAGCTGGTGCATTCTCGTCAGATGTGTTTGTCTATTCTGCGTGAATTGTGCCATTTATAGCTAAGTGTATTGACCACGTTAAATAAATTTATGAATTATGAAAAAATCATCCCCAGTCCAATGCCCCCCAAAACGTTCCGAACAATATGTAGGTAGACAATCGTCCTCTCAAATAAAACTATCTTGGCTTTGCATTTCAAGTGATCAGGGTAAGCCATACTGTGTTATATATACATTACTGCAGTGAATGTGGGAGTTTGGAATAGACAGATGATACATGGATGCAGATCGTTAAGCTCGAACCCTAAGAAAATGTTTCCTGAGACCCTGTCAGGCATCGAACGCTGGCCGGTGAGATATGCTCTAACCTTTGAGCTACACGGAGACTCAACTGATTCGATTGATATATTTTGCTCCATATTTGTGACAAAACTATCGGTTTTCTAATTATGGGCTGCAGTAATTGATGTACACTGTTGCGGCGTAATTCCTGTCGGTTTTCGTTTATTAATTTCCATTTACTGGAGAAGTATAATAAATAAATAAATAAAGGTATTGTCAATAAAAAATAGGGAGCCATTAACATTATTTACGGTTTCGTGTTTCTCAAATTTTCTTGATGGTAAAATGAGAGTATAGTCTTTACGACTTTGTTGATCTAGCACATGGCAGATAATGCCGTGGGACTAGCGTCTTCCTATCATCATCATCATAAACACCTGCTTCATCTAAGGATCATAAGGTGTTTTGCATACTCTTTCCACACGCTGTCTGGAATATAAACTTAATTCCCCTCGAGGTTCGTCGAGCATACATCCCACCCTAAATGGATGGATGTACGGACGAAAGGAAGCAACGGACAAGAAGAAGGAAGGAAAAAGAACGGACAAAGGGAGCAAGAAGCAAAGATACGGGCGGGCACGCAAATATATAGGCAGGCAGGCATGACAAGCGCGCAAGCAAGCGCACACGGGCTATCAACGCACCAAGCAAATGTATTAAAATAGATAAATAAAGAATCAAGCAAGAAAACAAGTAGACAAGCAGGACGAAGCATGCGTGAAATGTTAAATTATAAAAGCACATGCGATAAAAGTCATAATAAATATTTTATTATCATACCTTTGTTGTTTAGACCAGTCTGGCTTTGATAACAGGTGCAGGTTTCAGTTTGGTAGGGCTGGTAGCTATAAGTGCTTTCATGAAATTTGTAAATTGCGTTTACCAACGTGAGAAAGTGGTCCGTCCACACACTATGCAATTGGTACTGTGGATTTAGTTGCGATCTTGGTTATATGCTGCAACACCCGATTATTTTGACCTTTTTTAGAGCTGAGTGAATCTTATTATCAGAATCGGAATGTTTTAAAGCCCCCAGCAGTTACATCAGTACAGCTTGGAGGATTATCGCTGGTTAAATATGCACGTGATTTCACTTAATGCTTAATCTAAATTCTTAAGTCTCAGTTAGCTTTGATAACAGCAGATGTATATTAATACATTATTCACAAACATTGGTTTATGAAATGCAGTGGTTAGGGTATATATAGGGCATGGTAGTAGGAGATAATGAGAAGAAGATTGTCACTCCGTGACTATAATACTTTCCGTTCATACATGTACCAGATATTAGACACCTCGACAACTATAGAAGGTGGGAAATTTCTAACCCACTTTCCACTCAATGTAATGACAGATTGTTGGCAACACAACGCCTTTCCACTTGACGGCTAAGTACCCATGAAGTTCAGATTGTCATACCGGATGCTCAGGTGGTCGTTGTGTATCAATGTCCAAACAAAGTTTAAGCAATTAATTTTCACCTCGTAATTTTTCACTGTTAAAAGTCGCATGCGACGAAGGGCACATGAAAATGTAAATATAACGTAGGCGACACATCAACAATAGTCAAGCTCAAATCCTCAGATCTTTCTGAGTCCTAAGACAGAGATCGAACCTGCTTGTAACCTTCTGATTTCCGGTGAGACGTTCTAATTGAGCTGATGTACTGGTTTGCATAGGCAATCGTCTTTAGGAAGATGTTATGCGCGCATCTTTTGAAAGTTTGATTCCAAAGCCGGAATCGAAGTGTTTGTTTCCAACGGGGCCAAGTACACTGTAGGTATTTTAAGATTTGCCTCGGTCAAAAGAATGCGCGCAAAGCTAGGAGGCAACAGATTTGGCCGCGGATGAGGCCATAACGCTGCATCCGGCTTGTACGAGGTACCAAAAAATTAAAATTAGTGCCCAGGAAATTCAAAGGGCATGATTAGACGTATGAATTCGAAAAACAATTATGGCACAATCAAGATTTAAACTGAATTAATTACTTAACCAATATTTACATTTGCAACATGTCTCCGAATTTTTCTCTTTGGCAACTCGGTGCGCATGCGTACCTACTTACACGAAACGTTGCTTATCGTGTAACCCCCCTTTCAATATTAACAGATTAAGCCGTTGAGATACAAGTTGCATGAAACATTGCACAGAGTAACAGCGGCTTAAATAAAACAGTCTCTTTGTAAGCTTTTCCATTTTCGCAATTACACTTTCTAAAGTAGGGCATCACCAGGCAATAGAAACAGTTGCTTCGCGCGCACATATTCCACTAATGGCAAACCTGCACGCGTGCACGTCAGAACACTTTATCACGCCTTCAAAAAGCTGCATTTTCACACTTAGTGATCACTTAATTTATATCCGTACAATGTCATTTGATGTCACAACTTTTTCTGAGTATTTTTTATCATGACGTTACCATATGCAACATACAAATGCCTTGTGTAATCACACTAAGCCATCTATCAAATAGAGATTTTTCAAAAGGAATAACGCAACCATTAGTGGACATTACTAACTCTAAAACCTCTTCACACTCTACTCCTCTACGGGTTCTCAACGTTGTTTACATCCGGGAATACCACCGAGGTAAAATAAAAGGTACATTGGATTTCTCCAACAAAGGGGTCTGTGAGTCCCCTTCATACTAACTAGCCTATAGTATAGTACATGATCGCGGCTTGGCAAGACTCACGAGCCCACGAGAATGTGAGTGCATGTGTTAGTGTAATGTATTTGTGAAGACAGTATTTGTAATAAGTGATATAAGTAGATATATCACTATATATCGATGCTACACATGTTTGTAGCATATAGATTTTAGATTATAAATTTATTTCATACTATTATATTTTAGAACTGTTTTAACATTTGTACATATAGATTTGTATCACTGGCCACCGATTAATACCAGTCAATCTATTGATTGACCGTTTTTTTTTATCAGTATAAATCAAGATTTAATAATAATAATAATAATAATAATAATAATAATAAAGATGTGATATAGTCATATTATCTCTTTGATGTACCGTGGTTATTATATAGGTTAGTGACCTTGAATATTAATCAGGTACTAAATTTCACTTAAACTACCTTAAATATCACGGAATTATCCACTTCATTTTTGTTAAATCACCTAGCATAACAAAATGAACTAAGTAAGGTCAGTTGGCGCCTCGATTAATAACCAGTTTCGGTAACTAACCTATATAGTATATATGTAATTTGATATTGTTAATTTTTATTGAGTTAGACACCTTGCCTCGTGTGTGTGAACATGAAAAAAAACAAAAAAAATGAAACCTTCGCTCGGCCATCTTAACCCTTCCGGAAGTTGTATACACGACCTTTTCTCTTTAAAAATTTCTGATATTAATTCTCGGAAATGATTCCCAAATTATCGTATACGTGATCACCTAAACTACGTGCTGCCTCAGTGTGAGGTTAGTGAGAAGCACCAGGACCGAAACAAGCGGAGCAAGATAAGGAATGAAAAAACTCCCGCGATACGACATAAGTAGTTGATTGCATTGCACTATAGAAATATAATAACGACGCTATTATAATAGACATCCTGCACTAGATATTAGCTATTCTGCAATCTGATTGGTTCTTATACTATAGGCTTTAGCTAGATATCAGCTCATATCCTATTAGTAAAGAAAAAAAAAAGGTGGAATGTTTTGCTAATATGAATGAAAAAAAATATGGGTATTTGCCATCTCCTACATTATCAGCAGGAAATAATAGTGCAGGAAATATTGTACAGGAGACGTGATTTAAAGCTAAGTGATACTGATATAAATCAGTGGCGGATCCAGGGGAGCGCACATTAAGATTTAGCAAATTGACACTGATGCAGCAAGTAGGTTGTTGTTGTGTAACGTTCGCGGCAAAGCCGCACACCCCTGCACTAGGGGGTCTGGAGGAAAATGTTCAATTTCGCAAGCCCAGAAGTGCATTTCCGACGAATTCTGAAAATAGTTTTTGCGAAAATAAGGTACCAACCATTTTTAAAATATGTAAGATTACAAAGCCCCATCAGAACTTAACTCTGAACGCATTTTTGAACATTGTTTTATAAAAGAACTACAAAAACTCGTCCTGGTTTTAAATTTTAACGGCTGCAAACGGAGTTTGGAAGGAAAATTGAATAAGCTAACAAAACACCCTGCTTAATTAGTGTGTTTTAATTAATCTGTGGAACAATCATGCAGTTTAAATATGTTTTTCTTGCTAAGAGCTTTAGTCCAGTGTCACTCACGCTGGATTTCCTCAGGATGTTCCGCCTGCTCTAACACTATAAGCCATACACACGGAGCTACGGTCATATAACAATTAAATTGTAATTCTAAATTAAATACTATATATCTCTCGTAGAAATAAACTAAAACAGTTAATTCATTAATCTCATGCACCTTCGCCGATGCCCAGATGAGGAGCCGCAAATAGCCATGGGAACAAAATTGCTAATTGACCAAATACCCGTTATTCTCTGCAAATGTGTGTAATAATCACTACCCGTTATTCTCTGCAAATTGTGTGTAATAATCATCCTGGTAACCACCATTGGTAGTGCAGGACAAACAGCTTTAGTGAAAGTAAAGAGGAAGCGTTCGAAGGAATTTATCCCTTTCAGAGATTAAAAAAATACCAAATAAAATAATTGTGTGATATAACGCCCTCTAAAATCATTATGCGAGGCCGTGAATCGAGTGCTGGAAGTTTTCCCATGGTATTTAAGAAATCTGAATGAAAAGCTCCAAACGTTATCGTCACGTTGCTTGTATACTAGTCATTCCTTCCAGAACATTTTGTAATAATCTCAGATTAAACTAATCGCCTTTTCAAAAACTAAGCTAGGAGGATAAAACGTATTATAGTGTTTATTTTACTATGGTAAGACTGTTAATTAAGCATGCATAGTGAAAAATTCACTACTTAAATAATGGATTGAAAATGCAAGTTCTAATGCATATTTGACGATTTAGTTACGTTTTAGGAATAAATCATCAATTCAGTGTGTCACAATCGGGTTGGTTATAGACAGTGCCCGGTGCCCCTAACCTCAAAATTTGTTATTGTCTTATTTGGAAGAACTTTTAAAATGATAAAGTAACTTATTTTGAAGATTTTCGTTTCTTCGCTTTCTTTTTGAGATATATCAGTTTGTTTGATATACAAATGTCCGGAATTTACGTCACACATGCATAATGACTTATTGGAGAAATGTGTATCTCTTTCATTCTCAAACGAAATCCTTTAAAATCGAGAAGTTTGGTGTTGTGGGAGAAACACGCACGCGTGTTATTCACACTTTAGTGTTTTTATTTGATGAACGCAAATATATATAACATTCTTCAATAAGTCATTATGCATGTGTGACGTAAATTCCGGACATTTGCATATAATAAAAACCTGATATATCTCAAAAAGAAAGCGAAGAAACGAAAATATTCAAAAGAAGTTACTTTATCATTTTAAAAGTTCTTCCAAATAAGACAATAAATTTTTTTGAAGTACCATCACGAACAGCGAGTACAAATTCAAAATATTGATTCGATATATTAGATTTACCGACACACATGACCGATATTAACAGCATCATATTTTATATTTAAATAATAGAATACTTTTTCCCGGGTCTCTATAACGTGATCGAAACCTGAATGAGAAGTGTAGGGAGAAGCACGAGCCGCCGAGGCGAGTGCTTTCCCAACTTCTCGAATATTTTTACTTCACGAGAGTTTCGATTACTTATAAAACCAGACAAACGTATTCTATTATTTTTATAAAACAATTCAGGATCAATTGCTTATGAAGAATTACGATTATAACGCTTTTGATTTTATGCAATTAAATTATCATTAGTTACTGACGTCATTCAAGACAAGACAAGACCCACAAGCTGACCAATCACAGCGTGCGTAGAGAATCTCGCCAAAGGCGTTGTTAAATTCCGAGGCCTTGGAGTTGCATTTTCGCAACTAATCCAGGTTTGGTCGAAATATGTAGGGAGTTTTGCCTATTGATCGGAGGTCACCGTGCTTATTTGCCAAACACGTGAAGAGACGTGTTTGTTTGCCAAACACGTGTGTATCGCCATGGCAATGGGACCCAATGTTACTGAAATTAACGGAATTCAAAAGTAGACATATTAATCTGTCCGTATACAACTCAGTGTCTGCTAAAAAACTTTCTATGCGCTAAAGTGGTTGTGAAAACGTGAAAACGGAGTTGACGAAAGTCAAGGTGGCGACGGCATATCGTAGTATTCTAAACCCCAGGTTCAGTTGCCGTTATAGACCACTTTCGAAGTATATTTTCAGATTTTTTAAAGCTTGAAACCTTTCATAGTTACGGCACTTAGTGTTCAGGGTAAACGTAACTAAAATTCGTTGTGGTTGATGTCGTCTACAGAGTGTGAAAATGCTTTAAAGCCTTGGCCAAACGAATGTGACACCATTCAACATTGTTGGACTGGGTGACCAAACGAATGCAACATGTTAGGTGATGTCGACGCGAACTGTGGCCGAGATTACTAATCTCGGATCTGGGACGAATATTGAGGGATCGATCCGGGACAAATATTGACCCCGAATGTTGGGACTTGTTGTGCGCGCGAGAGTCATGTAATGATGCAGTGTACGGCAAAACGAGTTCAACATTGTTGTTCACACCCGAGAACAAAAGAAATGCTGAACGATGTAGCCTGCGTGCAGATTCTACAATCCAGAATATCAAACTTTCAACACCATACAATATCATGCAACATGGTGGACAAACGAGTTCAACATGTTGCATTCAATGTTGAACGATGTTGCATTCAACATGTTGAACGATGTTGCATTCAACATGTTGAACAATGTTGCATGCAACAATGTTGAACATTGTTGCATCGCGATGTTGCATTGCAACAATGTTGAACAATGTTGCATCGCGATGTTGCATTCAACATGTTGAACAATGTTGCACCGCGATGTTGCATTGCAACAATGTTGAACATTGTTGCATCGGCGATGTTGCATTCAACATGTTGAACAATGTTGCATCGCGATGTTGCATTGCAACAATGTTGAACATTGTTGCATCGCTTCAACATTGTTGCATCGCGATGTTGCATTGCAACAATGTTGAACATTGTTGCATCGCTTCAACATTGTTGCATCGCGATGTTGCATTCAACATGTTGAACAATGTTGCATCGCGATGTTGCATTGCAACAATGTTGAACATTGTTGTACCGCGATGTTGCATTGCAACAATGTTGAACAATGTTGCATCGCGATGTTGCATTGCAACAATGTTGAACAATGTTGCATCGCGATGTTGCATTCAACATGTTGAACAATGTTGCATCGCGATGTTGCATTGCAACAATGTTGAACATTGTTGCATCGCGATGTTGCATTCAACATGTTGAACAATGTTGCATCGCGATGTTGCATTGCAACAATGTTGAACATTGTTGCATCGCGATGTTGCATTGCAACAATGTTGAACATTGTTGCATCGCGATGTTGCATTCAACATGTTGAACAATGTTGCATCGCGATGTTGCATTGCAACAATGTTGAACATTGTTGCATCGCGATGTTGCATTCAACATGTTGAACAATGTTGCATCGCGATGTTGCATTGCAACAATGTTGAACAATGTTGCATCGCGATGTTGCATTCAACAATGTTGAACAATGTTGCATCGCGATGTTGCATTGCAACAATGTTGAACATTGTTGCATCGCGATGTTGCATTCAACATGTTGAACAATGTTGCATCGCGATGTTGCATTGCAACAATGTTGAACATTGTTGCATCGCGATGTTGCATTGCAACAATGTTGAACAATGTTCATCGCGATGTTGCATTGCAACAATGTTGAACAATGTTGTATCGCGATGTTGCATTGCAACAATGTTGAACAATGTTGCATTCAACATGTTGAACAATGTTGCATCGCGATGTTGCATTGCAACAATGTTGTATCGCGATGTTGCATTGCAACAATGTTGAACATTGTTGCATCGCGATGTTGCATTCAACATGTTGAACAATGTTGCATCGCGATGTTGCATTGCAACAATGTTGAACATTGTTGCATCGCGATGTTGCATTCAACATGTTGAACAATGTTGCATCGCGATGTTGCATTGCAACAATGTTGAACAATGTTGCATCGCGATGTTGCATTCAACAATGTTGAACAATGTTGCATCGCGATGTTGCATTGCAACAATGTTGAACATTGTTGTATCGCGATGTTGCATTCAACATGTTGAACAATGTTGCATCGCGATGTTGCATTGCAACAATGTTGAACAATGTTGTATCGCGATGTTGCATTGCAACAATGTTGAACAATGTTGCATTCAACATGTTGAACAATGTTGCATCGCGATGTTGCATTGCAACAATGTTGTATCCGATGTTGCATTGCAACAATGTTGAACAATGTTGCATCGCGATGTTGCATTGCAACAATGTTGAACAATGTTGCATCGCGATGTTGCATTCAACATGTTGAACAATGTTGCATCGCAATGTTGCATTGCAACAATGTTGAACAATGTTGCATCGCGATGTTGCATTGCAACAATGTTGAACATTGTTGCATCGCTTCAACATTGTTGCATCGCGATGTTGCATTCAACATGTTGAACAATGTTGCATCGCGATGTTGCATTGCAACAATGTTGAACATTGTTGCATCGCTTCAACATTGTTGCATCGCGATGTTGCATTCAACATGTTGAACAATGTTGCATCGCGATGTTGCATCGCGATGTTGCATCGCGATGTTGCATTGCAACAATGTTGAACAATGTTGCATCGCGATGTTGCATTGCAACAATGCTGAACATTGTTGCATCGCGATGTTGCATTCAACATGTTGAACAATGTTGCACCGCGATGTTGCATTCGTTTGGCCAGAGACGTCCTCTATAGGACGACCTTTAGATTACTCGCGTGGTGCTAATAATTGGACTTAGTCTTTGTCTTAGATAAAAAATTGCCGCATTGTTAAGAGATGTTCACACATTCTACAATTACGAATGCTCTTTATCCAGTGGCATTTACGTAAAATCCTAATATAACTTGCACGACTCGAAAACCACACCGGATACACCAAGCGGAAATCGTGAATATGAATGCGCAACACACGAGTATTCTCAAAACAGCCATAAATACGAGAGTAAAGCGGAAATAGAATTTAATAAAATCCAACATTTCGTCACTGAACACGCAATTTCTTCATCTCTGTATCTTTAGGGAACTACAGTATTTAATACAAAAAGATGAAAAACCTCGTTTTAAGTCCAATACTTTCACCTCCTTAGAGTTACACTGAATAGCAATCTTTCATGTGATGATCAGGTGCGCCGGATCTACGCTAAAGTTTAATCAAGTGTTACCTTCCTTTCTATGCTAGGAAAGTCTTTTTTAATTCCCTAATTCTACCATCATTCGACTACTGTGATATATAGTGTGGGGTGATAGGACCACAAACATGACTATCTACAGATATTACAGAATAGAGCTGCTAAGGAGATATTGTATCACCCTTATCATTCATCTGCATCTGATGCCCTGGATCGTCTTGGTTGGAAACATCTTATGATCAATTGATTTATTGTCTGAGTTAGGCTGGTCCACTCTTGAGGAGGAGAGACGTTCTCAGCACTTTGCTGTGACAATGTATATAAAACCTTCAATAATTTAGTTCCTGAATATCTTTTCCAGAAATTTGTTCAAACAAATGCAATACATATTCATAATCTACGTGGCTTAAATTATAAATTTTTTGTTCCTAGATCTCAGTCCGAGGCAGTTAAAAATAGTTTTACCTGCAGGGGGAGGGGGGGGGCTGTTCTTTGGAATAGCTTCAATCAGGAAAAACAACAGCTCCTTTATCTATTTTTAAATCTCTAGTGAGAAGTTGATTACCAATACTTGATTTCTTGTCTCTCTTTGTATATAGTTATTTAAAATTTTTTAGTTAGTCACTAATGTATACGGCTCCAAGGAAGAGCACTTTTGGTGAATTGGACTCCGTATTGAAATAAAGTTTTAATAATAATAATAATAATAATCAATACTCCCTAATATTCCCTAATATTCATCAATACTTCCTAATGTTCCCTAATATTCATCAATACTCCCTATAATATTCCCTATATTTATCAATACTCCCTAATATTCATCAATACTCCCTAATATTCATCAATACTCCCTAATATCCATCAATACTCCCTAATTCGTCAATATTCCCTAATATTCATCAATACTCCCTAATATTCCCTAATATTCATCAATATTCCCTAATATTCCAAAATATTGATCATCAGTCATCACTCCCTAATATTCAATCTAGAATCATTGACAAAATTAGTCATAATATTCAATCTAAAATCATTGACAAATTGGTCCCAGTTTGGTCTTAAAATGTATATATTCCAACACTCGAAATTTTCCTTCACCAAAATCCTTAGAACCTATATATATATATATATATATATATATATATATATATATATATATATATATATATATATATATATATATATATATATATATATATATATATATAATATATATATATATATATATATATATATATATATATATATATATATATATATATATATATATATATATATTTAAAATGAAAAGTTTCGGTTGCTACTCCGAGTTTCACGCGGTTAAGCGATCGTCAGGCAACTGACAGATCGGATTAAGTTACTCCTATTATACACTGGCTAATTAAGTGTCGTGTTACGTGTCTACACGTGGAAAACAGTTCTGATCGTTTGTTTAGCATGTCTTTTGTTCGTCTTTTCATCACTTGAAGCTTTTCCTCCAAACATAGGTTGCATCTTTTAGCTCCGGGTTTGTACGCAGGGATTGTCTTAATGATGGACCATTTGATGTTGTATTTTTTGTCGTTTTCTTTTAGCCTCCAAACGTATTTTGACAGCTCCGCGTGAAACTCGGAGTAGCAACCGAAACTTTTCATTTTAAATATATTACCTCGCTCTACCTATAATGGTATTGAGCGCTCTTTTATATTATACCAATGCTATAACTTTTTCGTTATACTCACTACTTGGAATATATATATATATATATATATATATATATATATATATATATATATATATATATATATATATATATATATATATATATATATATATATATATATATATATATACCGTATATATATATATATATATATATATATATATATATATATATATATATTATATATATATATATATATATATATATATATATATATATATATATATATATATATATAAAACATATAATATATATATAAAACATAGCGAAAGAAGGAGACATTCCAAGACTACCATAATGGAATACCAAAAGCATAGCGGTATAATACGTTACTTTTAGACTTAGAAACCATTAGAGGCGCTATACTTTCAAGAGACTGTTTATACTTTCTTCGGAAAAGCTACGTTGTGTCTAGTCTACGAGACTACGGGGGTCACCGTCACAGTAGGTAATTATTTAGACGTTTTCTTTGTGTGGTTTAATTTAGGTCAAACATGCACTCAGCCACTCTCTTCAGTCGAATTGTTATATGTCGAGAATTTCTCCCCTGCGCTATAAGGAGAATCTTCTCTCGTGCTGGTTCACACAAAAAAGGACTGTACCTTTCTTTCCTTCTTAACTTTATTTCAACAATTCATGTTACATCGTTCATACTGTAGTCTACCTGGTTCTCTCCACTATGATAACGTTTATCCTGTATAAGTGGCGACCCTCTATTAAGCGGTTGTATTATTGTATTTGCTACCGGTATTAAACGGTCACCTCTATATTAAGCGGTCGCACCATCCATTAGCAGTCCCATTATTGTCTGTCTTTGTTATTTGTATCTGCATTAAGCGGCCACCCTATAGAGTTATTGTTCAATACTGCATAGTTCATTCACAAATACATCGTAAATAGTAGAGGAATATTTAGGATTTCGCGTTTACGGGTTTGACTGCATATTTCCATTTACAGTTACAAAGTATACATTTGTGAATGGTAGAGATCGCTTGATTGTGTTATTGTTAGCTTGAATGAGTTGCTACTGTATAATACGCTTATAAAATTCAGACATTTAACCTGCAGGCACACTAAGTATTTTTGATGAAATAGTTAATATATGTGTACCTACTAATTTTGAGGTGCTCTTTCTGATCTAGTGGTTGGATGGGCAATTTGGATACTCGTCCCCAGTCCTCTGATCAACTTCGGAATAGCTAAAATTACTTACATTTCACTTTAAGTTATACTTTAGGTTACACTCTCTGACGAAGGACCTTCGCTCAAAAATGTTCGGACCTCCTCCTATTCACTATTTCCACAGCACACCAACCTTTTAGTGTTTTTGAGATTGTTTTCAATCTAGTGCTGTCATCAAACACCAAAGATCTGACACCATAACTATTAGGGTGGTCCTTATTCTAATTTTATTTTATTTTGTATAGTCTGACCCTCTTAAATGGTTCCAATTGGGTTAAAAATGCTGTGTGTAAAATTGTATTAAAAACTATTGATATTTAGGGATAGCTCAAGGACCCTGAAATTTTTACTATAGTATCCCTATGAGAAAAATTAGCCAAATTGTCCAATATGCTATAAGTCCTCAGGGGAGTGTTGGATTGGTTTAAAAATCCACTAGTGAGTAGTTTAGACCAGGTTTCCTATTTGACTTTAAGACAAACTTATAGCCAAAAATGTATGGTTTCCGAGATATAGGGCTACACGTATTTGCTACTGTAACTACAGTCTACTCCCGATAACTAGAACCTTCAAGGGAAATAGAAAAAGGTTCGAGTTATCGGGAATTCGAGTTACCGGGAGTTGAGAACAAATGACCGGTGTTTACTGTGTATTTCTATTCACACAGTGTCATTTTAATTTTAATATTTCTATTCATACAGTGTCATATTAATACAGTGTCATTTTAACGAGTTAAGCGGGATACAAAGCTAGCAAATTCTGAACTTGGACTAACACATTTTTTGTAATGCAAAAAAGACAGAATACACGGCTGCTTCAAAATAAATTCATTTTTTTGACTAAAGTACTGTATTTTTTGACTTGTCATGTCTTGACAAACGTGGTTCGAGTTATCGAGGGTAAAATTATATAGAAAATGATCTGAATTAAGGGAAACGAAAATTACTTCGAGTTAGCGGAAGGTTCGAGGGTTCGAGTTACCGAGGGTAAAATTACAGTAAATGTATGACGGAAATCGAGGGGAAATCGATTTTGGTTCGAGTTAGCGCGAGGTTAGAGTTAGCATGGGTTCGAGTTATCGGGTATGTACAGATTTTCCGAAACAAAAAACCAGGATTTTCAACAAGCGTAAGAGCTCAGTATTTTCAAAAGTTAACCCAAGTAGAATAAGCGAAAGCACTGATAATTTCTCAAAGTTTCGCTAGTCACGTGGAACAACGTTCTACTTAGTTATTCACTGTCAACTGTGGACAGAGTAGTATAGCGCACTGTCATGGGAAAAAATTAATAGGTGGTGAAAAACTACCAAAATTGCATGTTTTTTATATCATTTTAAAACACAATAGTGGCATATCGCCAGATCGTTGGGCATGAGGTTTGATTCAAATCTGTTTAGCTGAAACTGCATGATCGCATTAACTAGGACGGACAATATAAATGCTCGATGAATGATACACTATACAATGAACATGTGGTTATTGTCTGCCATCCTAAATAAGCCTTGAAGATTCGTATACATTTTTGACATTCCGGTTTTCACCTATCTGATATTTGTCATTCATCATCCATTTAATTGCCACGACAAACATAGTGGCATACACAACCAGATCAATATTCAGATTATAAATATTCAGCACGCGATAAAGCAACTTTTACGAGTTGGTTCAAACAGAATTGGTCTTTAAAGACAAATCGAGACACGACCTAATGTCTATAGCTAAGACAAAAAGACGGTAACGCTTTTTCTAGTAGATGATTGGGATATTATGATAAATAGTAAAGTTGATTTTCTTGATTAATAACACAAGACAGAAAACAGTAATCAAGGATTATTTGTATACTGTCTCGTTATTGTTCACGAATACACCAGTGGTAAACGAATTGAAGGCTACACGAGTTAGAATGAAAAATTCGTTCGTTACAGGGTTTTTACAAATTCGGTTCCAAAACTGTATATATTATTGCGAAAAGAATACCGCAGTGTATACATCTGCGCAGAGTACATCAGTGTGACCTTACACCTTTCTCGACTGAGGCGTGATTATAGTAAAGTGAAACTTTCGTCAATATTTAAAAGAAACAACGCACCTGGAAAATTGAGAAAAAGTCGCTAAACGATCCAAAAGTTGATTCCTTCAGGCAATGTATGCTTCAGCAAAATATTCCTTTCGTCTATTGCTTTTATGCCTCTCAACACATCAGTTCACTGACCAACAATCAAGATAATATATTATGTTAATTAGTCTGTCTATTAGCACAATTTGATAGGTCACTGATCAGAAGAATGGAACAACCATCACCAGACGTACATCGTTAGAGTTTAACTTAGTCACGCTTGATTAATCTACAATAAATCGCATAACCGACCTAGAGAAAGTAAGAAAAAAGTCATTATAATCACAAATCTAAACAATGTTCTCACCTTAGGCTTAGCTTGCGTTAATAATAGATTAATAGGTAATGTTTGACTGCATATTTAAATGTTTTTCATTACAAAGTTAAGAAATATGCTGCATATTTTGCAACCAGATGTGATTAAACGTTGACACAGTGCGATTCGTGGTAAGTAAGGAGGAATTAGAACTATGAGCCCACAAATCTTTCCGCCGCCATTTTCCACTTGACCGCCGTTTATAGCGAAAACATTTCGACAATGACGTCATGATTTTTCGCCGTCTTCGCCGTCAGAGTAATATAGGGACCTTAAGATCTATTACGGCAACATCGACGATGCGGTCTTCAAAATAAAAGAAATCTTCATGTGAAACAAAGAGAATAAATAAATTGTAGTCTCAAGAGTATTCTCAACACCGTCGTCCTCGTTATGTTTACAGCGTTACTCTGAGCATTTTCACGTCTTCAGGACGACGCGAACTCGCTGACAGGTGAGGGCGTTTGAGTGGCTTCAAACATCAAATACTGTATAGCGTAGTCAATTTACCATGGTTTTTTTGAAATGCTTAAATTCACACTGCTTGTTAAAGTTTCGAGGGCCGCGTCGCGTCGTCCATCATCCATGTTGCCGCGTTGTAGATCTCAAAGTCGCTATAGCGAAGCGAATAGTTACTATTTATAAACCAAAACTCAGACAAACAAACCAAATTCGAATATCAAGGGGATTCCCAAATAGCCATTTTCTGTTGTTGGGAATGCAAGAATAAACAAGAATAAATTATAGACTCAGACAAACATGAATACTGACGTCATCTGTGCGTTTTCGCTATTTTTAAAAGTCCCGCGAAAGTGGACAGCACAATAAGCAAATATTTCACCGCGATTTCTTCTCTCTGGTGGCGTGATAAGTGGTGGTTAAATGGGCATTAAGAAGTTGTTTATACACAGAGGGGAGTTAAATGGCGCAGCACGGCTGAGACGCAGGCGGTATAGCCATTAAGCCGCCGTCTCGAAAGTGATTGTCCGCAACGAAAATGGCACAAGGTTATCATTCCAACAAATATAAAAAAATCACTATGGCATGTGATGTTACCTGGGGAAAAGTGTTTACTTGGGAAAATGTTTGATCACCGCTGCAGTACGCAAGACGAGTTGCCCACCAGGCACCATTACATTTTAACTTGACTACACCGGAAAACATATTTTTATAGCACTCGTCTGCTTGCCAGAAAAAATAAGGCCCTGTGGGCTTGTTTATATGGAGGCAAGTTTAATGGTCTTATTAACAGACATAACAGACGTGTGTGTTTACAAAATTGTTTAGCTCGAACCATTGTTTGGGGGGGAGGGGCGACCCATGTAAGTGTTGATTTTACTTTGGAAAACTGGAGACCCCGGAGGAAAACCCTCAAAGCACGAGAGAGATCAATAATTCTTCACATGAGTTCCAAGCTCGCGCGAATCAACACTCAACACGAGGTTATTCCCAGATGGTCACCCAGCTCTGGGCTGGACTTAGCTGTGACCCGCACCTACCACCATCTCATCCCTTATTATCACGCAACAGTATCGCCATTTTATGTAATAGATAAATACCGAGAACGAGGGATTTATGCGGCATACATCCCCGAGGACGCGTAGCGTCCGAGGGCTGTATATCGCATAAATCCCTACGTTCGAGGTGTTTATCTGACTTATTATTACATTGAGGAGGTTTCCAACAAAGTTTTGTCGATTTTGCCACCTTGGACAAAGATTTTCCTAGTTTTATCTTCGTTTCTTATCTTATTAGTATTCATAGGGATGTATGGCGCATACATCCCGCGGTACGTCAAAGGAAACCGACTCAATGTAATAATAATAATAAATATGAACCGTGCTCGCTCTACGACAAGTCGCATTAGAGATCGGTCATTATTTATGGTCAAGGTGGGGTCGAATAAACTTTTACCCAACCAAAAACGTTTTTACCCAACACAAGAAGAAAAAAGTTAGATAAAACCCAATTCCCAGTATATCGTCGATACAAGTTTTAATAACAAACCCAAATAGATATACAGACAGATCCTACTGTAACTTTCAGATTATTATCTCCCTATACAGAGCAGGAATCCAAGGAAAACAAGGAGACGAATACAATAACAAAAGCTAATGTGAAATGATGAATGATGACTAAGCGAACGGATGACGAGATTCCAATTTTAAATGATGAACTCTTAATTTTTTATGTAAATAGTCATGAAATTTTTACCCAACCATTTAGGTCTTAGAATTTTCAGTTACCCAACCATTTTCTCTTCGGCCCCCACCTTCGGCCCCCATCCCTTATGTTCAAAGATGGACGAAAAAAGACATACAGGTATGGCAGGCATTAGGAACGAAAATAGTAGTCAATATGAAAAAAGATAGAATTTCTCTTCTTGCGATGATAGTTATTTCACTATAGTGTGAAATTCTCCCATGCAAACCCTGTTTAAAAACATCATGCAAAATCAAAATCATCTTGGCTTTTTCGTTATTTTAACAATTGATTATTGATGTTACATCGTCCATAGTCTAACTGGTTCTCTCCACTATAATACGTTTGTCCTGTATTAAGTGGCGACCCTCTATTAAGCGGCCAGTTGTCATAGTCCGGAATTTTCGCCCATAGTAACTTTGTATATCGTCTTTGTTATTTTTATCTGTATTTAGAGGCCTCCCATGAATAGAGTTTTTGTTCAATACTGCACTCATTCACAAATATATCGTAAATAGTAGAGGAAAATTGTTTTCAATCTAGTGCAGAGTAATTATCATCAAACACCAAAGATCTACCGCCCTAAGAATGACAGACATTCCAGCGACGGAAAAAGTACAAATGTATATTTTCAAGTGCAAACACATTTTGATGAAGTAAAAGCTGTTCGCATACGTGTAGAGTTACCATATCATAGAAACCTAGAAAAGTCTGAAACCTTCAGAATAACCCAGACTGACACCAAATCTTCAAGGCTTTTTTCTTTGTCCGGACACCCGCACAGAGACTGCGAGTGTCCTACATAAGAAGGACATCCACAATATTTTAGCAAATTTTAAATAAATTTATAATTGGTGTTGTTGACGCGAAGTACATATTTTCGGATTTTTATACATAACTATTTTACATAATTATTATAAGGTGACGCATTGTATGACGGAAACTATCTGTAACTCTTCACAAATTGTTCAGTATATTGTTCAATAATAAAAGTTCTTGAAGTTGTTGTGATGTTATCTTGTATGTTATGTATATATAGTTATCTATTATATTCTCTGGTGGGTGTGGCCCTGTTTATGGCATTCTGTGAGACGCAGGACACCCATAACTTTGAAAAGCTTCCAGAGCCCCTGGTAACAGAAGAAGCAGTTCTTTTTCGGACTCAAAATCATTTTAACACGCTATATCGAACAAACGTGGGTGGGCTTACTGATTTATCGTGAGTGGCAGAGTGTACGATCAGTTTAGTGTAACCGTACGTCATTATAGTATGGTTATTATTTGTCGTTATCGTTATTGTTGTGTAGTGCGACCTGGCCTAAGGGGGTTGTTTATATGCGCCAGGCTAGTTGTGTCACGACATTTTGTCTCTGATATACAATTAATACACCTGTCCATCTTTCCTCGACACAAAACGATAATTTGAATTAACTTTATGCTCTTTCTACAGCCAAACTAAGTCAATTTACGTCAATTCTAAATATGATTTTGGGTGTCTGTAGTAGCCGTGATAAGAACTTCGTTAACAGAATCAGCAGCCCGTAAGTGCAAGGATAACCAGCCAAAAAGAGATTACAAGAGATTATTTATAAGTACTTATGATTGAGGAATATCGTCGATTTCTCCGCTGCTATAACAGTCCCTACTGCGCATGTGCAGCGTTTGTTTGTATTAAAGGCACACAGAAAAGAATGCTCCAAAGAAGAGCACAACATTGTGAGTTGGATTCCGTATTTAAATAGAGATGCATAACATTACCCTCTCGACTAAAAACAAACGATTTTGCCATTTCTACATATAACGTGACTCCTCCATCGAGAACACAAAAAGGTCGTAACCGAGAAACGCGGGTTTCAAATTTCACTCACCCGAGAAAACTATGAACATTTAACAAAGAAATATAAACAAACTAGATATAGTTGGCTACAATCACAATCGAAGTATATCGAACGCTAATTTCTAGCATTTTTGGCAACTGGTGCCGGTTTGGTCTTAAAATGTATATATTCTAACACGAAATTTCGTTCAACCATAAATCCTTATAACATTTAGTAACTATAGTTGCAATCCGTAATTGACCAACGACAGCATCACTATTTTGTCAGTTTTTAGCACCAAGAAAGTACATCAAGGCCTTCTGGCTGGAATTGAACCCACAACCCTGTGATGCTAGTGCAGTGCATTGATCACTGAGCTAAGGAGATCGTTGACTACAGCCTAGACCTAGTCACGAGTTCTGTATATATAGGTAATGCCGCGAGAAGTGGTAATGCCGCGAGAAGAATTGGGTATATTACAAGTAATATTTGGCATTTCACTCGATTAGACTGCATGTTATAAGGATTTATGGTGAAGAAAACTTTTGAGTGCTAGAATATATACATTTTAAGACCACACCTGGACCAGTTGCGAAAAATGCAACATCACGGCCTTCTGGATGGAAACGCGATGCTAGCGCGACTCGCAACTCATGGTCCAGTTTGGTTTTAAAATACATTCTAACACTAGCATTCCTTCACCAAAAATCCTTATAACATGTATACTTGGTGGGTTGTTGCGACCGAGACCAGCAAAGGACTTGTTCTCTTTGACGTTAATGTTTTGTATGGGGTTAGTATTCGAGTACAGTGAGAGGATTAATCGCCATGGGGCAGATGGAGTGGCGGCTCTAGGCCACCGTCAACTGGCGATGACGGACATATGTGATATGGACACTTTCCGAATTGCTTCAATTCCCACGAAACAATGTCCCAAGGGGAGGTTGACAATCTCAATGCTGACTTACTGTTATCTTTCATATCCAACCTCAAACCATTGTTCATGGCCATTGAAACAAATTCTAAAAGTGTCTATTTATCACTGATAAGGTTGATAGGAATTAGCCCAAAGTATTTCCCCGGTACATTATATAGCCTCTGATATACAGTATACACAAGGCTCTTCTCAAACAATCAGGATCCTCTTTTACTCCACACAGCGCTTTTTTAGAACAATGTTCGTGTATCGGCGTCATAATCTCGTGTGGTAATATAAACATTGTTGACATTACAGTGTCATATTTGTTTACTTGTCTGCCGGGATTAACTTGTTATTTGTAGTGAAATAAAGCCGAAAGCTTTCTACGTCCCTGCGTTAACGTTGTCCTAAATCTTAAATACGTGGAAATGAACTCAGTAACGTCGCATATGTAGACAGCGTTTAAGTGATGTATTCTCAAAAAATTAACATATGGATGGCTAAGTGGACCTATACCGGTGTTGAATATTGCAAATAATTACAAGCAAACAGTTTATTAAACGGATATCACAACAATTATATCTTTATTATCTTACGGATAACACCTGATGATTGACATGGACAATGTACGGAGGAGGCGCAGGGTGTGTATGCGAATGGAGAAATTAGGATGTTTGAATAGAAACGCGTGTAAATAGTTGTGGTTGTACGTGTTTTCTGAAACCCTCGTTCGACTTAACAGTCTTCTTCAGGAGGGGGATTTTTGAAGTGGTAAAGGTGTGAGTGCAAGTGTGTTGTAGATTTTGCTTGTGGTAATGGATATTCGGTTAACAAAATGGTGATGTATATACTAGGTTTGTATATGAGAATGTGAATTTGAAATGAAAAAATTAATAAAAAAATATGTTTGCTCTCACCAACTGTTTTGTTGTCACTTGATATTCCGACACTCTTGCACATTTAAATTGAATTGTTTTTTTGTTTGATTCGTGCTCTCTGACTGTTGCCGTGTAGGATCACTGAATACAGTAGACTGACCCAGACTGAGACTGACCACAGTTGTGAGTTTTAGTTTTTAAGTCACGTGATGAGATCAAGAATTATGACGTGCATCAGCGGAATGTCTTTTTTGTATGCAGTAGATTAGATGAATTTATCGTGCGTCATTGATTTACTGATTTACTGTAACTTTATTTAGAGAGATTATCAAAACAGAGTGTTTAAAGAGAGCTATATCGCACATATAATACACGTGCCCATAATATAATATAATATATAATATCTAGTATATAGTATATAATATCTAGTATATAGTATATAATATCTAGCATCTACCATCTAATATCTAGCATCGAATATCTAATATCTAGCATCGAATATCTAGCATCTAATATCTATTAGTTCATATTGAAGACGATTCTTTGATGTACCGTGGTTATTATATAGGTTAGTGACCTTTGAATATTAATCAGCTACTAAATTTCACTTAAACTACCTCAAATATCACAGAATTTGTTAAATCACCAAGGCAAAGCATAACAAAATTAACTAAGTAGGTTCAACCGACGTCAGGTGCAGGGTAGAGAATTTTCACTCATTAAAATGTTAGTTTGTTCCAATTGTTTGCCAATGTCCTTAAGTTAATGTAAATCGATATTCATTGTGTTGGAAAGATTTTCGTAAAACGTCTCAGCCCGGCTGACCGAGATAAATCGCATGATCACACTCCCACTACGCCCAGGATATATAACGTTTCCCTTATTTTCAGATCTACAACGTGGACGATGATGTCATTCAAACAAAAGGATTCTCCATGCCAAATACAAAAAGAATGAATTGTTTTTATTCCCAATATTTAATCTCGACACCATCCTCATTTTGTTTACAACGTCATTTAGGCCCATTTCAAACGTCCAAGCACGGGGGTGCAAACCCCCCAAAAATCTTTTAACGAGATTTAGTCGGCAGAAGTTATATTTTAATCGGCAGAAGTTATATTTTAGACGTGTTCGATTTAACACGGACAAGTAGAATCATTAACTTTTAAGGCACTTATCAGTTTAAATTAATTTCAAACTACCAAATTTAAGACTCATGCACACATCTAATAATCAACGAGAGACACCAAAGTAATAAATGTATTAAAATGTCATCATGTTTTCATTTCGTATTGAGAGTGCGTTATTAACGCTAATTAACCATTTTACCAGCTGACCAGGGTCATTTTAGTATAGGCACCCAACGGAAAGACAATATTTTGACAAGCTTCGATCGATAGGATATGTAGTCGGTACAAGCTTGTGTGTCAGTCGGTTGAAGTGAGCTTACACCCCCCTGTAAAATTTACTGAGCCAAACCTAATGCAAATGAGCTAGAACAAAGTTGCTAGTTCACATTAGGTTCGGCTCATGAAACGTTCGACGTTTGAAAAGGGTCTTAGAAATTTTTATAAAACAAGCATCAAGTATCAAATATAAGATAATCAATCACTGAACTGTGGTTTCTTTGCTTTTGTGTAAATGTAACAAAACGCATCAAAAACATACATCAAAAATCGCATTTATATGAGTCACATACAGCAACCAGGTGTTGTGGTCTATTGGTTATAAGACTATAATACTGAAGCTGCTGCTGCTAAGTTCTCAAAAGAACTGGGTATAATATGAAAAAGAGAAATAAGAGAACTTCAATATGTCGAAACATACTTAACTTACGTAGTTCATAGACGACGATTCGGAATCCTCCTTCAGATCTGACGGCTGACCTGAACAAGGACACATCGTCCGAAACGTCGTTCATGAAAATACGTAAGTACTCTTACTTAAGTATTTTTCGACATATTTTCATATTATATCCATGGTCTATTGGTTACCACATATGTCTATAAGCTGGAAGACCCGCAGGTTCAATCCTTTAATTGGTCGGACCTGCCTTTGCACAACACCACCAGCAAATGGTAAGACTTTAGGTCATGTCTTCTCGGAAAACGACCTTAAATTGTAGGTCCTCGGAATCCCTATCAGTTGGGTTTTCCGTTCACCTAAGAGTGACAAACTGAATAGGGCTCTTACTTCGGGTAACGGACACAGAATATTACATCATTGAAATATTTAGTTTAAAAGTACGGTTAGTATTCCTTTATTTCAGGGTTAGGACTAGAGTTTTTATTTGGATTATGGTTGGGGTTTTCTTGTTGTAAAGCTTCTGAATCCCGAGAAAATAACCTTGATGTGAAGATGTGTCTATGACGTAGTCTGTGTCCATTGTGTGTCCGGTACACGAAGGAGATGCCCTGAATAGTCGAGCGCTTAAAACATGAGGCTCTGGCTCGAATAAATAGGGCAACCTTATCCTGCGTGATGGATTCTAAATATATCCTACTCATGACAATCGTGAGGAAAAATCGTACTGGACCACATTTAGAGTAAAATATATAACACTGTAGTTACAGTCAAGCTCATTCCATAGACGATGGAAAAGGAAGATGTATTAAATTCTTAGGGACCGGTCCGCCATTATTTATGGCTGGGGTGGGGGCCGAAGAGAAAATGGTTGGATAACTGAAAATTCTAAGACCTATATGGTTGTGTAAAAATTCACTTCTCTGAAGGGTTGGGTAGCAAGGTTTTATGACTATTTACATAAAAAATAAAGAGTTCATCATTTAAAATTGGAATCTCATCATTAGTTCTCCTTAGTCATCATTGCACATTAGCTTTTGTTATTGTATTCCTCTCCTTGTTTTCCTCGGATTCCTGCTCTGTATAGGGAGATAATAATCTGAAAGATACAGTAGGATCTGTCTGTATATCTATTTCGGTTTGTTACTAAAACTTGTATCGACGATATGCCGGGAATTGGGCTTTATCTAACTTTTTTTCTTCTTGGATTGTGTAAAAGATTTTCATTACCCATAAATGGTTGGGACGGTTAAATTTCTGATCTTAATTTGGTTGAGTAAAATTTTTTTTTTCAGGACCAAATCTATTTCTCTTCGGCCTCCACCCCGACCACAAATAATGACCGAGAGCGCGGTCATTACGGAAAAAATATCAGACCGAGGTCTTGACATACGCCGGAAATGAGCCTCCAGGTACACTTTAAAGTTTCAATCCTTGACCTGGACAACAGAATGACATATCAGATGAACCGTTGAAAACAATTAAAAACCGAGTTATATCATATTTATTATATGGCACAAGTTACTTCCGGTAACTTGGAAGTAACTTGTGCCATATAACACTTCCTCTGGTACTTCATCTGATTGGCTGAGACGCTGACTGTCGGTCGTTACTTCCCGTAACGGATCGGTGCGGATTACGGGTTGTGACAATAAACGTTTTCCTACAACAAATTATATAACCCAAAATACGATATAGCTTCTGATATAGTTTCCACATGCAGTTAATATACAGTTGAATGCCAAAATATTTTTTTTAATTCGAGCTTTGCGTTGATAACTTGATGTTCTTTTAAAAGGTTTTACTGTATTGTTCGGAATGCTAACGAGTATGGAGTGATACAGTCATCATGATATATTTGAACGCTATACTAGAGATTTTATCAACTTTTCGGCTCAAATTCTCAACTAGTCTATCAACTTCGCTCAGCGAAGAGTATGGGTATGAGGTTGCTGGTCTATCACACGTAAAGCAGAAATGAACGCCAAATTCCTGATATGACGTCACACTCATTAGCATTTCAGACAAACAATCCTTTATAAAACATCAACACAAAGCTTAAATCATAAAACATTTTGACATTCAACTATTCACTTCATGTAGAATATATATATATCATTTTTAGGGTAGCCTCCTCCGCGGCTGTGCGAGCAATGTTTTGGTTGGGATTGCAGGGAAGTATAGGGATGGTGTAGGGATTGATTGACGAAGAGGGGATAGCAAGGGATTGTGGAAGAGAGAAAAGAGAGAGTTTCTTTCTCTCTATCCTTTTAATTTTCGCCTCGCCCCATTCCCCTCCCCTGGCGCATTTCTCTGGCTCGGCCAAAAATGGCCAAAACAGCGTTGGAAGCTATTTGACTCGGGAAAAAGAAGCCACTGGAGGCTATATTTAGGGTTATAGGCATTTTAATAATTGCCAGTCGGAAATTTAACTGATAACGCCGGCCATATGGGGGAGAACATAAACTGTAAAGATAATTAGACGGATTGGATTTCGATAGATAGATGTACTAAATATGATAAGAAATCTAAGACATTTGCTCGACGTTTTAAACGTAATCTTTTAAAGTATGTTTTAGATCTTTAAAAATCTTCTTTATTTTGTTAAAATTTAGATTGTAAACTGCAATTGCTTGTATGTATGTGCTAGTTAATTATCATTTGAGGGCGACGAATAAATCAGATTTTACTGTCGAGTTTCACCTAGCCTGCGTGCAGACTCTACACTCCAGAATGATATAGATGTCATACAGATGATGATATCATTCTGGATTGTAAAGTCTGCACGCAGGCTAAGTGTCACCTTCATTAAAAGAATCTTTTTTCAAACTATAACACACATTAATTTGCTTTAATTTCACATAGACTATACGAGCATATGCTAGAGATAAATTGTATAAAATCATCCCAATTCTCTAACTCCGAAGAACTAGCCATACTAGAAATACGTGTACGCAACAACCCCTCGCCCGCTTACTGTTTGAGGCTTAATAGTGTAGTAAATAAATCATTCATTGGCCAATCTGAACAGATTTTCAAACTGCTTAATTTTTGGGTGCAGTTTGTGGGTGCAGTTTGTGGGTGTAATTTGTGGGTAGTGCACTGAACAGAACATGAGTGGGAAAGTCTGCCAACACTAACTTGTCTCGCAGACAGGGTTAGAAACCAATTGTGCAACTCTTAAAGCGTACACAGCATACGCATGAAGAATGATCATCTAGTAAACGTTGGCATAATTTGTCATAATTTATCAAAATTTGGCAGTTTGTCAATTTGCCAGCAAAATAAGTTCGACCTTTCCAAGTGTTTTTCTCTTTGCGAGTCTGTGATATCGGGATCTGTGGAATCCTAAAACGAAAAATTATTCTGCAGATCTGGTTGGAGTTGAATGTGGTTGCTCATGGGTGAAAAGTCGGGGGCTGTCAAACAGGCTGCGAACGTTCCGCTTGTCCAGAAGCAGTGTTCCCACGATGGGAAACTAATAACTATCTGTCAACAAAATAATTCTCATTCTCAATGTTCGCCTTGTTGAATTTATCATGTCAAGTGAATAATGTTGGAAAATCCTATATAGTTTATTTTAGTTAACTTTTTACATACTCAGTATAGTACAAATTCAAGGCTGGCCCAACAAACAAGCTGAATAATAATCTCTTTCGACATGTGTTTTCGATATATTAAATTATAATCCATCATATCAAGAGTCACAGCTTATCGTAGGGCAAGACACTTCATTAAACAATTTGGTCTCGTCACACAAGAATGTAAATAACAGTTCAAATGTGCACAGAACTACAGACTTAAGTGCACCTGGGGATTCAGTGTTACCACTGTCTTGTCTAAATTTCTCCACTGCGTTAAGGAGAATCTTCTCACGCTGATTTGCATACACAAACAAGGGACTGTATCTTCCTTTCTTCTACTTTTAGTTCAACAATTCATGTCACATCAACATCGTTCACGATTCCCTGCAATCCCAGCCAAAACATCGCTCGCAGAGATTTGACTAGGAAAAACGAAGCCACAGAGTTGCCTGCGGAGAAGGCTAGTTCACGATCTAATTCTCGTTCTCTCTCTCTTTCGCAATCTCCTTGCTTATCTACCCTATATACTTATACGGAAATACATACCTATATTTACAACGTCACTACATTTACCACAACAGTGTTCCGTTTCCTATACTTACTACAACCGATTTCTCTAGACTATATCGATAGCTATAAAAATTTATCTTGCCATTGACTATGCCAAGTTCGTTCAATAACCTAATGACATGTCATTGCGGTAACTAACTAACTAACCACGAAATTAATCTTATACACCCTTTTTCTATGCGAGGAACCTAATGATGCGTGAACCTTGTGGTATGGACAACTTACAATTTACATGACTGACAACTTTCCTCAACAACGCTTTCCTCACCACTTTAAAAATATTTTTTAAGGAAATGTCGACTTCAAAAGGAAATTTTCAAGATACTTTGAAAAATCTAAGCCAAGGAAATCTCAATATTCGTATAAGCACGATTTTATATATCTCAATTGCCTATATAGGCGCAAAATAACGAAGCATAATGCAAGTAATGCAACATTACAGTGAATTACGGAATACATCATGTATGAGGCGCGTGTAAATTATTTAGCATTAATATATGTCAAGTTTTTCTTGGTTTGTAGTTTGGTTACATGAAATAACCAAATTCGCTGCTATATTTAAGTACCGCATATATCAAATACACAAATCAATGTGTTTTGGTTATTTCAAATAAACTACTTTTTCTACCATCAGCATTTAAGTTGGTTATATCAAATAACCAAAATAATTTATTTTATAACTTGGCACGCAAAGGGACTCGGTTCCCGGTAGCACTTGTCACGAGAGGTCTCGACTATATGGCGTGCTCCGAATCGAAAAGATCTCGCAAGATCTTTAACAGAGTAATCAAAGAATCATTCAGTAAGCGCCACAGAATCATTCCTTTTTAAGGTTTCGGACACAAAGGTGGAATAAATGTTATGAATAATTACTCGGGCTACCTAATCTAGGTTTCGGCTTTCCTACTATTTTTCTTGTTTAATATATATAACATTAATCCACCTTTGTCGAGTACCTTTAATATACAAACTGTAAGAACATGTTTCATTGATTTCACGGCACTAGGCTCTGTTAAAGCATGATTAAAGATCTTGCGAGATCGTTTCGATTCGGAGACTCACCATGATAACGCCTGCCATGTATGATAGTGACAGGTACCGTGGGTCCCTTTGCGTGCGAGTGTAGAGAAATTATTTTGGTTATAGTATTTTATATAACAAACTTACTGTAAATAATGGTTAGATCAAATAACCAAACCATGTTGATTTGGTGGAAAAATATTTTTTTGAAATAACCATGAAATCACATTGCTTCTCTTATTTGATATAGCTGCAAACAGATCAGGAAAAAAGTGACACTATTAATGCTAATTATTATTACATTGAGTCGGTTTCCTTTGATGTACCGGGGATGTATGCGCCATAAATCCCTATGAATCTCGCTATGAATGCTAATAAGATAAGAAACGAAGAAAAAACTAGGAAAATCTTTGTCCAAGGTGGACAAAATCGAAAAAACTTTGTTGGAAACCTCCTCAATGTAATAAGTCAGATAAACACTTCAAACGAAACGTCGGGGTGTATGCTATATACAGCCCTCGGACGCTAGGCGTCCTCGGGGCTGTATGCCGCATAAATCCCTCGTTCTCGGTGTTTATCTATTACATAATAAATTTACACTTGGGGCGCCCCATATATACACCTGGCAGACTGGCAGTAATGATTTGTGAAGGGGCTTTTGATGCCATCAATGATGGACCTTCTGACAAGTGAGCCTGGAAACCAGCGCTTATCTTAATGTCCACCATATGTTTGCCACATCATCACGCAATAGCAATGTCTGATAACACAAAAATGATAAATAAAATAGATTTCTGTTTTCTGTTTATCAATCATTGTTTAAAATAAATAGTAATCAGTAAACTATATGCAGTTAACACATTCTATTTGATATGTTTGAAATGTGACAAGAAATGGAAATGTTTCAAAATCGTGATGCATGATTTGCATGATTTGCATACAAGCTCGAGCCGCGAAGGCGAGAGATTTTATATATCCGATACAACACGGACATTGTAAAGTGCTTAAGATACTTATACATCTAATGTTCGTGTTAAGTTTACCGACAATATTGAAGTTCAAGCTATTTTAGCCGAGTAAATTATGGAAGCTCGATATACTAGATACAGTATGTGCTTCGAGAAAATTCAAATCCAAAAAACATTTGGAAAACAATGAAGCGATGTTATCCTACAAAATTCAATGGGGTTAATCCAAATAAGTAATTTAATATAAATGGTGAAAAGATTGGTGATAGTAAAAGGCTTTCTGCACATATTTCAGCACAGTTGCTAAAACGTTTAGTTTAGTTTGGTAGATTTATCACTCTTAGATGAACGGAATACCACAGCAGGCTAGAAACCCAATTAATAGGGGTTCCTAGGGCCTACGATTTAAGGTCGTTATCCGAGAAGACCCGAAAGTCTTACCATTTGCTGGTGATTATTGTAGCATTATTATTGCAAAGGCATCACTTTCTCCTCAATTATTTTTAAGACCCTGAGTGGTGGTCCGACCCAGGACTTTGAACCTGTGTCTCCCTGCAGCGAATAGACCATGTGTGGTATAACCACTAGACCATAAAACACGTCAAGGTATCTGTTGTTGACAGAGTAAGGTGTGATCGTTTTGATTTAAACTATGTGAAGAGGCAGGTAAATCCATCTTCATGAAATTCTCACATGTCATTTATTTCTTTTGTTTTTCGTAATGAATTATTTTAACTGGAATGTACAGAATGAATATGGAAACACAAGTGTAATAGCCTCCTCCTCTTAGTTGTATGGGCAATGTTTTTCCGAGTCAAATACTGTATTAATACTGTTAACATACCACGATACAGTACAGTAAAATACGGAAAACATTCTCTTAGATATTATGGCCCCTATATATGGTCTAAACTAACCAAAGAAGATAAAGATAAACCTAGTTTAGAATCTTTTATAAGGAATATATATTAGAAAACAGGACTTAGAAAGTATACTTGATAACAACTGTAGAAATTGTATTTTATGTTCAACTTAATTTTTTATTGTTATTCTATTTATTGATCTATTTATAGGTAACTTAATGTAGATAAATTTTGATCTTATAGTAGAATTTGATAGGTAAATTATTGTAAAAATAGCGAGATTTTGATATAAAGTTGTACATATCATCTATCTTAAATTCGATTTTAGTTTAAAAACTTAATATATAAATAGTGCCCCCAATTAGCTGTAATATAGCTAAATACATTGACACTTAAAGTTATTCATTCATTCATTCTTCCATGGCTGTGCAGCGAGCAATGTTTTGGCTGGGATTACATGAGGCTTGGCCAAAACATCCTAGGAAGCTACTTAACTCAAGAAAAAAATTGCCCACTCAACTAAGACGCCACAGAGCTGCCTGCGGATGAGGCTACAAGTGTATTAATAGCAGTTCCCATAATGCATCATGAAATAACTCAAACAGCGTTCAAAACTACAAATATATGCATGTAATATTTCCAAGCCATCAATGCGGACTCATGGACCGGATTTCAAGTCCGCGCAATTAGTTACAGTCCGAGCCGAAGCCGAGGACTCAGGACTGTAACTAATTGCAAGGTAACTTGAGGTTGAAATCGTCAAAATCCTATGCTAATTAAGATCACATATCCAGTTGTCCGTCACGGAGTTGATTTTCTTTGTTTTTGTTTCATGAATTATTAATGAGTTTGAGATAAGGATTTCCACCACTAATAAATTCGATAATCAGGCACATGTGAATTATTAGTTATAATCAATCTCACATGTGCCTGATTATCGTGATTCAATGCTGTAATGTTTGTTGGGAAATGGAACTATGGGAGTAACTTTTATATAATAAACAGAACAGTACATGGATGCTTGGAAATATATGGAATTTATATATGGCATGCAGCATGTTGAATTGGATATGAAATTGAGATTGATGAAAATGTAAAAAAATCAATAATCAGGAAATCTCAGGGGATTTTAAGATGTGAAAAAGGAAATCCATACTTAAGAGTTTGAAACCAATGATTTAAGGATTATTTCGAATGAATTTAGATGGAACTGTTCAACACAGGAAATAAATTTCATATTCCGCACACCATGTGTATTATTCGATATTTAATCAGGAACAATATGCGTCAATAATCAGGAAATCGCAGGGGATTTTGAGATGTGAAAAAGCAAATCCATGCAGACTTACAGTTTGGACTTTGGAAGTGATGATTTAAGGATTGTTTTGAATCGTTTTGGCGCAAGTTTCAGAGTCTTAATCAGTCCAATTACACTGTCCGGTTAGAGGTGACAACAGATAGAGATACAAAGAGTGTATATAGATACAAAGAGTGGGGTCCATCTCAGTGACAGGCACGGGGCTATGCACATTTTGAATCTGTAGATAGTCGGTAGCATCAACCCAAAAATTAATACTAACCCTATCCCTAATTTCGGCCTATTCGGTTCCGGCCTATTCTCTACATATAATACCACCGATCATCAAAGATGCTACCGATTTGACGTATTCCAAATTAGTCTAGTCGGCTATAAAAAGTGACTGTGAAACAGATAGTATCAGAGAGAGCTAGTGACTGGTTTCAAATGGAATATTACTGGGACACCTTAAGACTGTAGTTAGTTTGTAACATCATATACAAGCAATTGCCAAATAAAAAGTTTTCAAGCTACGAGTTACCAACTATTAACTACAA
This sequence comes from Chrysogorgia sp. JL179-B06, assembly GCA_035772405.1. Classification (NCBI taxonomy): domain Eukaryota; kingdom Metazoa; phylum Cnidaria; class Anthozoa; order Scleralcyonacea; family Chrysogorgiidae; genus Chrysogorgia; species Chrysogorgia sp. JL179-B06. The sequence continues at coordinate 1,334,404 of JAYKKM010000428.1, forward strand.
TCATAATATACATTATATATTACATTATAATATTGTAAAGTTATGCGGCAATCGGAAACAACAAGGCCTGTATAGGATTATACAGCTAAAATAACATCGTTTTAGATCAGCAATTACCCTATAATAAGCTTTACACCTAAAGAGAAAATACAATGTTGTTACTGTACCACTACGGGATAAACTGCACTAAATCTCTTATAAGACCGTTGTTGACGTCAATGTTCTGAACAGAGATTCTCTCAACATGACGATTGAAGGCGGATAATATGTTTTGAATCTTAACATGGATAAGAAATCAGACGGTGTTATTGTTTTGGATAAAAATCGTATCATTCACTGTTAGTGAATATTGTTATTGGAGAAATCGTTATGAACATTTATTGAACGTTAATGTAGTTGCATAGACTCTCTAGCTGTACTAAAAAAAATAGTGTGTTAAACCTCCCATAATTTTATCATATTAAGACTATAAAATTTGAACCCAGCTTTAAAATACGTCGAAACCATGGTGAAATGGTAAATATAGTTCTTACAAGAACTGTTTAAGAACACTACTAATATATTATTGCTGCCTCCCCTCAGGGAGGCAGCACACTATTCTTGACGTTCCTCTGTTAACTCGTACCCAGTTCCTTTACCGAGCTATGTATAGCCGACAAGATCTCGATTATTGAAAATTTTTCATATGTGTTCGCAAATCCGGGGGGAAACGGGGGGGCACTCACGAAGCGGTCGCGAAACAGGTAAGATTGGTTTACAAACATAACATTATCAAGCTGTATAGGTATATTTCCCGTTCGTTTGTTCGATTTGAAATATCTGAAGTTCGATTTGGCATTGACAAAAGTGTCGCTTGAGTGGAAATTTTATAACTTCGCGAGGCTTGCTCGTCAGAACACGGCAACAAACGACAGCGTCTTAATTCAAGGAGAAACTATATAAACCTCGATGTTTTTAACAACGGTGACATCCCGCATTCCCGTTCGTTACTTCGATTTGAAATATGACCGCTAGATAAGTCAGCAAATATTATAAAATATTATATTACAAACATGAAGTTCGATTTGGCAAAAGTGTCGCTTGAGTGGAAAATTTATAACTTCGCGAGGCTTGCTGGTTTTGAGTAAATGTTGTTCGAATAAGTTCAAATGCTCATATTGAATTTTGACATTATAAACGCGCCGTATGTTATTTTAATATTACGAGGCCATATGATCGCCTTTGATACGTGGTTTATATTCTACAATACATTCTATTGATTTGATCCTCCATGCTATAATCCTTGAACACTTCTACACTACAGTCAACTTCGTATCCACTCACTCCCTGTGTCAGTCCCAAGGCAGCATTTCACTTCTGATAAGAACTCCTAGTTATACACGATAATATGTATAATAACCGTAAGTTCTGAAAAGAACTGTTTTTAAACTAAAGATGAGCACGCTGCATTTCAGCAGACAACTTATCAAGTGCTACAGTACGTAGTGTTTTCAAACAGTTCTTGTAAGAACTATATTTACCATTTCACCATGCAGGTTTCGACGTATTTTAAAGCTTTGTTCAATTTATTACCACGACAAAACCTTTTTCCTACTATAAAATTTAGTTGAATTGAGTTTACAGTGATGGATCCAGCTTGATCTGGTAGGGGGTGACGAGCGAGCAAAGTGAGATCAGGCCTGCGGCGTGGGGCGCGACCGAGGCTGGGCGGAGCGTCGCTGAGGGAGCTACGGCAGGGGTCTGGGGACACAGCCGCCGGAAGGGGCCAAGCTGGTGGTGGTATTAATACCTATGAATCATATGATAGCTAATATATGAATCATATATCTATGAATTATATGATAGCTATGATACCTAATACCTAGGTCCTATGAAGTTTACACGGGCAATCATATGATAGCTATGATACCTAATACCTAGGTCCCATGAAGTTTATACGGACATTTAATGTACACCTAAATCCTAATGTTTGGCCAAGTCCAGGGGGTGCGCACCCTCCTGTAAATCCATCACTGAGTTTACCCAGTAATGAATATCCTTACAAAAATTATTGAATTTAAACCAAAGCTTCGTGCATAGAAAATATGAATAGCGATAACCTCAACAACGACGTCTTCCAAACAAAAACAATGAATAATTTTTAGTCTGAAGAGGAATCCCAAATTCGTCCCCGTCATTCTGCATAAGACCACTGAGACCATTCTTCGGGATGACGTCAACTCAAAGGACGGCGGACAAAAGAGATGCATATGATAATATGATTGACTTCAACACAGCCACCACAATCATTTTAGAAGTAATTGAAGCGTTGTTGAAGTCTGAACATGCTTCAAGTATCATATATGATATTAATCGTCCTTTCGTCATTCATTGCTAAAATTTAATTTCTTTATTAAATATAAAATTTTAATTTCTTTATTTATCGACATGCTATCTAGCATCATCTATAAAGCCGGTCCCTATAACTAAATATAAATACAAACACGTACTTACATAAGCGTCAATGGCGGCATATTGCTCTTGTGTTTGTGATAAGGGGAAATTCTCCCAGTCACCGCACCTTACTTTGGTATCTTTGGTTATCCTGCGTTTAAACTAGAACAAAAATAAAAAACTTATAAACATAGCTAACGGATGAAATCCATTGTATACATCAATATTAAGCTCTGCCAAAACTTAAACACCAGAAGGAACACCAAAAAAGGTATAGGTTATCTAGAACTCAACGTGAATAGTATAACAATAGTATGGGAACCCAATATATGACAGTGGCGGAAAGATGTTTATCTACTATTGTTATCAGCTAGTTGTTCCCTGCTGAGTATAAGCTTCGATAAAAGATTTTCTCAACCAAGAAGGTGCTTAGTCAATTGCAATATTATTAATTGTTTTATTACTAAAACAGAACTGTACACGCAATCTGTACTAACAATGCTGCTCAAAAGTCAAATGTGTGTGCTTAGTAGTCAGCAAGGACATAATTTCCCCCACCTGCATCCATGCACTTAAGATCAATAACGATAAACTGTCGCCTTTTTGTTTTAATCTGTCTAACATCCAGGAAAATTAAGCCAAATTAATAGTTGGTACATATTTGGTAAATCTGGTATATTAATATAAGACTGTAACCTTTTGTTATACGCAAAAATCTGTACATACATTTATAGTTGTACGTATAATTTGTACATTTAGTTGTACGCAGAATTTTTACATTTACTATGCAAAAGTTGATTAATTTATTTGCAACAAAAGTTGTACATTTAGTTACACGCGCTTGCAATTCCGCTCACCCTGTGAGCCCAATAAAAGTGGATAGCCCCTTATAGTATATATAAAAGCAATAAAAATGAATAGCCCCCTATAGTATATATAAAAGCGCAAGAAGTCTCTGCGGAGGAGAGTGAAGTAGCACGTAAAAGTTGCACATTTAGTTGCACGCAAAAGTTGCATATTTAGTTGCCTGACGCAAAAGTTCCATATTTAGTTGCATGCAAAGGTGCACATTTAGCCTGGCGCGTAAAAGTTGCACATTTAGTTGCCTGACGCAAAAGTTGCACATTTAATTGCATGCAAAAGTTGCACATTTAGCCTGGCACGCAAAAGTTGCGCATTTAGTTGCCTGACGCAAAAGTTGCACATTTAATTGCATGCAAAAGTTGCACATTTAGCCTGGCACGCAAAAGTTGTACATTTAGTTGCCTGACGCAAACGTTGCACATTTAATTGCATGCAAAGGTTGCACATTTAGCCTGGAATTGCATATTTAGTTGCACGTAAAACGTTGCACGTAAAAAGTTGCACATTTAGTTGCACGTAAAAAGTTGCACGTAAAAAGTTGCACATTTAGTAGCATGCAAAAGTTGCACATTTAGTAGCACGCAAAACTTGCACATTTAGTAGCATGCAAAAGTTGCACAGTTAGTTGCACGTAAAAGTTGCACATTTAGTAGCATGCAAATACTTCAAAAGATTGGTGTTCCGCTAAAATAATGTGTAGGAGGTCTAACGTTTCGAGTAAAGGTCCTTCGTCAGAAAGTGAAACACGTTTCACTCTTTTTTATGAAGGCCCTTCTCTCGAAACGTTAGACCTCCTATAACACACTATTTCGGCAGTACACCAACCTTTTGATGTACTCGATTTGTATTTTACACTACTTACGGAACACAACACGTCTATATTAATTTTGAGAACATTGACATATGGCATCAAACGACGTCTATCTCGAAGTCTCTGCCATTTTAGCCGAACCATCTCACCGATCAAGTCACCATCTCAGACAACGAGCAGCCGATTCCAAACAAACAACCGCCTCAATGGATCTACGGAGATGACATCAAATCCGCAAGGAATAGCCTTTCAGCTCTTGAAACCAGAAGAGCGAAGTGCAAACGGTCATATATACCGACCAAAGCCACATCTGCGGTTCGATAAAGAGTTCCAGAATGTCCTAAACAGGATTTTCAACCGTGCCCAAACTGGTAACACTCATGACGATCCAACAGCAGGAGAAATTAAAATGTACACCTGCCGACAACAAAGCAACCGAGGCTTGCAACTAAGCTTTATTAAAGGACTTTAACCAATACGCTATAACAATGTGCCTAAAATATATCTTTGCTGATAAGTAAAAAACCGTGCCAAACAAATTATATGTAAAATACAACTAGCAACCACAACCATGAAACATATACCTGGAAGAGACTAAACTCGAACAGATTTTATTCTAAAACTTGATAACATTCTAAAAAACAATCACAAACTCAAATAAGCGGACAAAGGAACATCCACATGCAGTCATAATGCATATACACAACAGAAAAATTGAAGCAGGCTTATACGACATGAGCCACTCTCGTCGACGCCCATGTATACATCCAATACCGCCCCATAAGAAAACGAAATTGTGTGCAAACTCTCACATTCGAGTTACAGTGATAAAATTACTCACAAATGGTCAACGAATGGCCAAAACCAACCACGAATACCGGAAATTCAAAAAAATTCACAAAAATATACCAGTCGCCAGACCAATCGTGTCTGGTGTAGCAACGGTCCACAGAGCCGCGAATCTCAAGTTTTGTTGACTCGCTGCTTGTAACCTATATAGCTAGCAAACAAAAGTCATATCTATAAAAGGACATCACTGATTTCATTAACTTCAATGGAAACACCACATTTCCAGACAATATAATTTTAGCTTCACTAGACGTCAGCTCCTTATACGCCAATTAACATTCCTCACGAAGAAATCTCACAGCATTCTTGAGGGAACTTATGGGACTCATCCTGATAGAATTTCAAGTTTTAGAAAGCAACTTAAGGCTTTTTGTCGGTTGAAAGACTAAAATTTGATTATACAATTTGTGTATCATGTTATTATTTTTGAGATATGATCAGATGTATACTATCTAGTATGGGACCTCGTGTCCTTTCGTATAGTAGTACCTGCCTTTCGGCGCATTTTTTTAAATAGATAAAAAAATCTTTCAAATTCAAAGTTGGATATTTTCTACAGAAACATGGTGTTGCAATGCGATAGTAACAAAAATGACTATTGCATGAATTCTGCATAATTTCATGCCGGATTTAGAAGAACGACTTCTAGAAGCTAGCTCGCGTACAAACCATTCACCGTTGAAAAGAGACTGAAGATGTCGTCAGTGGTATAGAAATCAGACAATTCATTGATTTCGCAAACTCATTCCATCCCACAATCAAAATTATACCCACGAGATGTCGCTAGAAAAGATTGTTTTCTTTGACAATCTTTAAGGACTTCGATTCTCGGCTCTCAAACAGTTAAAGTAATTTTACCGACACTGTGATTAATTGGGCCGATTTATGGTTTAGAAGTAGTAAGGAGAAATAGGAAGAAGAATAAGGATTATGAGCCCACAAATCATTCCGCTGATAGTTTCTCGTCCTGGAATCTAAACTATCAATCATATCGGGCGGATTAATCGTAGCATATATAAACGCACCTTTATACATACAAATAATTTCAAACCGAGACAGACCAATACAAACACTTCTGTTCCTATACCGCCCTATCAATACCAAAAAGGGAGAAACGCCTGCTAAGAACTAGCTCATATAAAAGAAAATTCGAAAAATCTAAACAAGGTTTCAAATCCAAACTCTGAAACAGAGGCTATCCTAAAACGCTCATACAGAACACTCTGTCTGAAGTTCAGTTCTCTAACAGAATGAAGGCTATTCAACCCAAAAATAAAGAACGAAATGAGATTCTACCGTTTTTAACAATCCGGCTGTTGCAAATATCAAAAATATTCTGCATTCACCGCCGTCGTCAGCCTAGCATCATCTTGAAACTAAATATAAGTGCAACTTACGTCAATGACGGCATATTGCTCTTGTGTTTGTTTGTTTATAATCAAATATTTTACAGGAGAATCTCCATAGTATTGCTAGTTTACATGCCCCCTGCATGGACTACAATATACGCCAAAGTCACATCTGCGGTTGGATAAAGAGTTTCATAATGCCCAAAATAAAATTTGCTACCTTGCCCAATCTGAACTCGTAACACTCATGCAGGAGAAATATCTAGCTGCAGACAACCAACCAAGCCATCGAGGGAAAGGGGGGAACGAATACCAGCTGAAGTTTCTATCCCCAAACATAAAACGACAAGCCAAAATCCAACCAGCTTCCAATATTATAATAAACCAAGACCCACACTTCAAAAACTGATTTCTAATTTTAATTTAAACTAACAAAGAAAATAAAAACAGAGATATGTCGTCTCCTCTTTTTGACTCGATAGGGCCTACCCCAAAGAAAACCAAACTTGAAAAACGCTCTCCTACAAGAAAAATCTCAATATATATCTGTAAAAAAACGACCACGAGGGCACAAAACAAAACTGATATATCATAATCTTTCACATCAAGCCCTTTCCGATTACGAGATAAACCCCCTGGCAAAAAGCCTCAATTTTATACCAACACGACATGAAGTTCCTTCATCTCACAACTAAGCGTTATTAAAGGACAATTATACGCCTAAAATATATCTTTGTTGCTAAACCAAAAACCGTGCCAAACAAATTATATGTAAAATAAACTACAGGCAACCTACAACGCCACAACCATTGGTAGACTAAACTCGATTTAGCCTCAAAAGATTTTATCCTAAAACCTGATAACATTTCATGAAACGAATTACGATCTCCCAGTGGCACACTAAAAAATAATCACAAACGTAACCTCAAAAATGCGGACAAAGGAGCATCCACATGCAGTCATATATAATGGACCAAAAAATTTGAAGCAGGCTTATATGACAATTATCGTACAATAATTCTATATGATCCACTGTCGTCGACTATTGTATATCTTCTGCAATGGCAATACCGTAAATAAATAAAGTAAACGAAATTGTGCGTAAATTCGGATTACAATGTAAAATTACTCACAAATGGTTAACGAATGGCCAAAACCTACGAATATTGGAAATTCACAAAAATTCACAAAAATATACCAGTCGCCAGACCAATCGTGTCTTGTCGACTCGCCGCTACAAGCTATAGCTTGGTATAGAGCGAATCTCAAGTTTTGTTAACTCGCCGCTACAAACTATAGAGCTAGCTCGAATTCAAAGACAGACATTTTCTACAGAAACACATGGTCTTGCAATGGGAACCAAAATGGCAGTCGCATTATCCATAATTTCATGTCGGATTTAGAAGAACGACTCCTAGAAGCTATAGGGGGTTTAAACCATTTCCCTAGGAAAAGATTCACTGACGACATTTTTTTAAAAGTGTTTACCCAGGACTCGCGTGAAGCGGTTTTCAGTAGGATGCTGAAAAAATTACAAATAAAGAATAGACTATTAATTAAAAACACTACGTAAAAACTGTATAGAACCACAAACATACCAGAATGTATACGAAAACTATAAGAAGTCACTTTAAAATTTGTTTAAGTTTGGCCTTAAAACTTGGTATAGAGAGAGTTTCTCTTATAGTAGAGTCCAGATTGTTCCAGTCAGTGAGAGCATGGAATTTGAATTTTTGTTTTCCTCAGTTGGTGGCTGCGCGAGGGAGATGAATTAAGTCGTTTTTGCGACGTGTGTTCTATAAATGAAAACTGTTGTTGTATCTTAAAGTGCATATGAAGCGAAATGTTTTTTTACAATTAGTTTGAAAGCTTAATGTTTATAAATATTGGTTCATAAAAGAAATTTTTCAAAAATGTTTTAAAACCATTTATTTTATGGAACTTGCAAATGTCTCATCAAACCTTCGTTGTTTTTGTCCGCCCAAATGATGTCCCCATAGTCTAACAGTGGAAGAATAAGGCTGTTGAACAAGGTTAATCTTGTAAAGGTAGAAGATGTTTTATTCTCTTAATTATGCCGAGTCTTTGATTTGTTTTGGCGATAATCATGTCTATATGCTCTGGCCAAGTCATTGACTAATGAACGGTTATGCCAATGTATTTAAAAGATTCAGCTCTTCCAATCACATCGTTGTTTATCTGAAGGGACATACAGTACCTTGAATGCACTTTAATTTTCGGGGCTGCCAAACTTACATCAGTTGGGTATGTTCAACGACAATAAATTTTGAGAAAACCTGCACTTGGAGATAGTAAAAAGGTCCGCATTCAGTTTACTTTGAATGAATGAATAAATAAACTTTATTATCGTTAGCGTTCTTGAATGAGCAGTGGATGACAGTATCGTCGGCATACAGGGCAATTTCACTCTCAAGCTGCTATATAGAAGCTCTCAAGTTGGTAGATCATTCACATAAACTAAAAAGAGATGTCCCAAAATGCTGAATCAGTGCAGAGGTATATATCTAATATCTTCTGTTTCAAATTTCCCCAGTAGAAATCTATTAAATAAATTTCGACTATATACGACATCTCACAATCAAATGACATATCATTAGAAAATATCGTTTTCCTTGATACTGAAATTTTCAAAGGACCTCGCGGTTCCCGGCTCCGAAACAGTTAGATATATACAAATAATTTCAAACCGATTTCTATCAATACTAGCACTTCTCTTCCTGCCGCTCTATCAATATCAAAAAGTATTTTATCAATTGGGAGAATTAGCGCTTCGCTTGCAACAGATAAAAGCAAATTCGAAAAATCTTAACAAGATTTCGCGACCACTCTGAAACAGTGGTCATCCTAAAATTCTCGTGCAGAATATTCTGTCTCAGTTCTCTTACAAAATTAGATTATATACCGTTTCTCACAACCTATATACATTAACTGCGGTTATACCAAATATCAAAAACATTCTGATGAAACATTAGCACAATGAATCCAAAATCAACGATTCTTAGACCACATTTTCAGACAAACACCGATTGTATCTTTCCGGAAGAAAAAATCTCTGAATGACATTTTAGTCCGCACAAAAATCCCTTAACTATAACAATACAACAATCTTAACAAACCCAAAAAGAGCTGAAACATAATGCAGTTTGTTTTCCTTCACCCTGCACAAAGGAATATCTCTATACACTGTGACAAACCATCTCTTTATACTGACACTCATGCAATATATCTGAACTGGTTTCTCTAACTATAAACTATATAGAAGCTGAGAACTTGTAGACTTTAATAAAGATTGACGGTTTCAACACACCGCAATTGTTATGACTATAAAAGTATTGAGGCGTTTTGGCAATCTGGAAACATGCTTCAAGCATTATATATGATATTAATCGTTCTTTCTTTTCACAGCTAATATTTAGTTTGTTTATATTAACCGTCGTCGTCAGCCTAGCATGATCATCTATATAAAGCCGCTCCCTAATAAATATAAGTATACAAATTCACATACTGTACTTACATCAATGACGGAATAATGCTAGTCCTGTCACGTTTGTGATAAGGAAAAGTTTCTTTAATCAAATATTTTACGGGGTAATCTAATTTAACATTGCTACTGTCGTTTACATGCCGCCGTGGGCTACAATATACCCAATACAAGATTTGCTACACCGTGCCCAATCTGAGCTCGTAACACTCATGATCGAACAGCAGGAGAAAAATCTAGCTGCCGACAACCAAGCCGCCAAAGTGAACGAACAGCTGAAAACTCTATGCCTACCGACATAAAACAACATGAGGCCAAAACCCAACCAACCGTCGAGCCTGCAAGATTAACAAACCTGCAAGACTGCACAGAGCCTCATCAAAAATCAACTCAGAATGAGACATTGCTTCATGCATGATGCAGACTAAACTAATCGTACTTCAAAAAATTATATCTAATTTTAACGAAAATAACAAAGAAAAGAGAAACAGAGTTGGATCCTATATTATAAATTGTATAAACATTGCCCAAACATTAACTGAGAAGCCACAGAGTTGCCTGTGGAGGAGGCTATTGTGCTCATACGTATAGGTAGTGAGAAATACAAATTGAATACTCTGAAAGGTTGGTGTGCTGCCGAAATAGTGTGTAGGAGGTCTAACGTTTCGAACAAAGGCACTTCGTCAGAGAATGAAACATAAAGTGAAATGAAAACTGAGTGAAACTTTTATATGTATAGAATAATCATGTGACAAAAACAAGCCAATCAGGTACGAAAAACAATAACAAATGTAATAATGAGACATCTAGGCCTAACCTCGAACTTCACATGTGATGAACTCAACGCAAATGAGCTTAAACAAAAGACTATATTTGCATTCATTTCGGCACATGTGAAGTTCGACGTTTGACCTGGGCCTAAAAGTAGGAAAGTCAATTGTTACTTTTAACGTTAATCAGTAAACAGGCCATGCTGCAAAGGAATGCAGGTGGGAGGTGAAATAAAGAAAAAGCCCTAGCTAGACATAAATGATGATATATAAATGCGTCGTCCGTCTTTTGACTCAATGGGGCCTACACCAAAGAAAATAAAACTATCAAAAAATCGCAAACGCTCTCTCAAGAGAAAAAATCTCAATATATCTGTAAAAGCAGAAAAGGGCACAAAACGAAAGATCTGCATGACACATTAAGCCCTTTCTGACAACGAGATAGACCTCTGGCCAAAGCCAAAGGCCTCAATTTTATATATTTCAATTTTATATAATTTTATCTCAATATATCTGTAAAAAACGAACATGGAACAAAACGAAAGATATATTCGCAATCTTTCACATCAAGCTCTTTCCGACAACGAGATAGACATCTGGCCAAAGACCTCAATTTTATATATTTCAATTTTATATCATTTTATCTCAATATATCTGTAAAAAACGAACATGGAACAAAACGAAAGATACTGTATATTCGCAATCTTTCACATCAAGCTCTTTCCGACAACGAGATAGACATCTGGCCAAAGGCCTCAATTTTATATATTTCAATTTTATATCATTTTATCTCAATATATCTGTAAAAAACGAACATGGAACAAAACGAAATATATATTCGCAATCTTTCACATCAAGCCCTTTCCGACAACGAGATAGACATCTGGCCAAAGGCCTCAATTTTATATATTTCAATTTTATATCATTTTATCTCAATATATCTGTAAAAAACGAACATGGAACAAAACGAAAGATATATTCGCAATCTTTCACATCAAGCCCTTTCCGACAACGAGATAGACATCTGGCCAAAGGCCTCAATTTTATATATTTCAATTTTATATCATTTTATCTCAATATATCTGTAAAAAACGAACATGGAACAAAACGAAAGACATATTCGCAATCTTTCACATCAAGCTCTTTCCGACAACGAGATAGACATCTGGCCAAAGGCCTCAATTTTATACTAACACCATGCACACAAAGTTCCTTCATCTCACGGCCAAAAACCGTGCCAAACAAATTAATATATGTAAAATCCAACTGCAGGCAACCTACAACGCAACCTACAACGCAACCTACAACGCCGCAACCATCGCGGTTACCCTTGAAACATATCTGGAAAACCTCGAATTAGCCTCAAAAGATTTTATCCTAAAACCTGATAACATTTCATAAAACGAACGATCGCCCATTGGCACACTAAAAAACAATTACAAACTTAACCACAAAAATGCGGATAAAGGAACATCCACATGCAGTCATACTGGATAACCACCAAAAAAAATTGAAGCAGGCTTATACGAGAATTACCGTACGATAAATTCTACGAGCCACTCTCATCGCCTATTGTATATCCAATACCGCCCTCGTCAAGTAAATTACGAAATGTAAACTCTCACATACGGGTTACAATGATAACATTACTCACAAATGGTTAACGAACGGCCAAAACCAACCACGAATACCGGAAATTCACAAAAATTCACAAAAATACAGTCGGTCTGGCACCGATCGTGTCATGCAGAGGCGCCGCGAATCTCAAGTTTTGTTGACTCTCTGCTTGTAACCTATATAGCTAGCAAACAAAAGTCATATCTATGAAAGGACATCACTGATTTCATTAACTTCAATGGAAACACGTCACCAGACAATATAATTTTAACTTCACGCTAGACGTCAGCTCCTTATACACAATTAACATTCCTCACGAAGAAGAAATCAACATAATCTGCCGTCAATACGAAGAAAACTACGAGTCTAAACTAACGATTATCACAGCATTCCTGAGTGAACGTATCGGACTCATCCTAGAAGAAAATTCTTTCAAATTCAAAGACATTTTCTACAGAAACATGGAAGTCGCATTCTCCATAATTTTCATGGCGGAATACAAGAACGACTCCTATAGAGACATCTTCAGTTTCAAATTTCCCTTGGTAGAAATCAGACAATTCATTGATTTTGTAAACTCATTCCAACCCACCATCAAAATTACCTACGAGATGTCGCTAGAAAATATTGTTTTCTTTGATACTGAAGTTTTCAAAGGACCCATAGATTGTCGGCTCTCAAACTGTCAGTTATAGACATATTAAGGTATAGGGTCCGCAGTAATTGGCTCTGCTGTTGCGGATACACGGGTAACTTATATTTAATAGTTACTTATTGTTTCCGGCTTTGGCTTTTGTTAGTATTAATGTTGTAATTTTCTTTATTTGGCTAATCTATTAAACTAAACTAAACTAAACTAAACTCATTTCAAACAGACAGAAATCTGCCAATACAAGCACTTCTCTTCCTGCCGCCTTATCAATACCAAAAAGTGTTTTCTCAAGGGAGAAGCGCAATTCGCCTGCTAAGAATGAACTCAGACAAAAGGAAATTCGAAAAATCTAAACAAGATTTCGAAAACAAACTCTGAAACAGAGGTTATCCTAATTTCTTGTAGAGAATACTCTGTCTGAAGTTCAGTTCTCTGACAGAATGAAGGCTATTCAGCCCAAAAACAAACTGCAAAAGGGGATTCTACCGTTTGTCATAACCTACCAAATATCAAAAACATTCTGATGAAACATTAGCACCGAATCCAAAATCAACCATTCTTAGCTCAAATTTTCAGCCAGAACAGCGATTGTATCTTACCGGAAGAAAAAATCTTTGAAGGACATTTTAGTCCGCGCTAAAATTCCTTCATTGACACAACAATCTTAACAAACCCAAAAGAATGCACTTGCATAAATTAGATATTGCATATTAATAAAATAAAATAAAATAAAATATATATATAAAATAACAAAATAACAAATATATATGCATAAATTTGCATAGATTAATTAAGGGTCAAAGGAATATCTGATACTTTAATAAACTGCAGAATCAGAACAATTAAAGCATCCTTTACTGCCGACACTGCAATATCTCAACTGGTTTCTCTAACTATGAAGATAGAAGCGGAGGACTTGCAGACTTTAATAAAGATTGGCTTCAACAGTCACCACAATCAGAATTATTGAAGTAATAAACTTCAAGCATACATGCCATACAAATAATTTCCCAACGCAGCCAGGTGATAAATCAGACATAGTTTGACGCTACTCTCGTGGCTTAAAACGTTTTTCAACGTAACTTTAAAAGTTATTGTCCATGACCCAACAAGACGCAAATAAGCTTCTGGTGGTAGTACAATTCAATGGGAAGTAGAAGCTAGTAACACAATATGTCATGCCAAGCCTTCAGACAACGTCTCTGACGGTACCGCGCATTAGTGGTAATAATTTTAGAATTTTTCCACACAATTTCACTTTCCTCTTTATCCTCGCTGAGTCGAAGCCATTTAAGAAATGTCAGTGCCGCACAGTAAAGAAGATGTGAAACGATTTATTGGATTTATTCAATTCCTTTGCCGGTATCTTCCTGTATTATCCACCGTAGATGCACCACTGAGAGAGCTGCATAAGAAAGCAGATGTACAGGTATTGTTCCACTGGGATCAACCACAACAAACAAGCTTTGAGAAGATCAAGAAATTTGTTTCACAAACACCAGTCCTACAGTTTTATGATGTCACCAAACAAGTAACAATCCAGTGCGATACAAGTGGCAAGGGACTGGGAGTAGTGTTACTACAAGATGGTAAACCTTCTGTATTATGCCTCTCGAGCACTTACTGACACTTTCACTCTCGTTTGACTACTTACACGCTATTTCGGCAGTACACCAACCTTTTAAAATATTTGATTTTATTTCTACACTGCCTACGCAGCACAACACGTTTTATTGCGACAAGATATGCCGCTATCGAAGCCGAAATTCTTGCCACTGCCACTTGTCGTAAGTTAATCCATCAGTTCATATATGGCAGTTGTGGTGTGGTGGAATCAGATAACAAACCCTTACAAGCAGTCAGTACCAAGCCGCTGTCACACATTCCTTTGAAACTTCAGAAAATGATTCTCAACGTGCGTGGATAAGATGTGGAGATACGCTACGTTCCTGGCTGTAAACAAGTACGGCAGACACTCTGAGTAGTCGAGCATCTTTGCCAGATACCGAACAGGAAACCTATAAATAATTCCAGGAAATCAACATGGTCCTGTCAGTCTCAGACGAACTACAGTATATGAAGAGTTCCAGAAGGAGACCAAGACCTATCCTGTTCTTACCCTAGTGAACAGTGCCAGATACGAAGCAGCAGGTTCCCGTAGAAGCAGACCTTACTGGCCATTCAGAGATAAAGTCGCAACAGCATATGGGTTGCTGTTCAAGGGAACACCAGAACCTTCTGTAGGAGTGACTCGATCAACACCAGAATCAACAGCGGCAGTAATAAAACCAGGACGGCCTGCATGAATGAATGGAGGCATGCAGTATGAACACCAGGACGACCTTCTGTAGGAGTGACGCCATCAACATCAGCAGTAATAACACCACGATCTACAACGGCATTATAATAACACGACGACGACATTCTGGATGAGTGGAGGCATCAGTAACGGCAGCCAAGATAACAATCGGGCCAACAAGAATTGGCAAGAGCCACGTGAGAGATGGGAAACAAGATGCAGGATGAGCAACTGATGACAAAAAGCGAAACAAACTGACGAGGTGCCGTCACTTCCGGTAACACGGGATAGGCTGAGAAGGCGGGCGAAGGGAAGTGCCCTGGGGAAACCCTATAGATCCCGGAACCCCGAGGTTAATTTTATTTATTACATAAATACGTAAATAAAAACCTCTAAACAACGGACACTTCCAACAACTTTGTAACTCTCCAATAACTTTGTTATTTTTAGCAACGAGCCCAATGCTTTGATCCAGATGGCATCCTATATACAGAAATGTAGCTGTATTCTTAAGCAAGACACTTCTCTCTCAAGGCAAATAAACCCACAGTTATAATCTCATTATATTAAACGGTTGCCATTGGAAATCCATGTATTACATTACATGGCATAGCATAGCATGGCATTACATGCATGGCATTGTATTGTATTGTATTGTACAGTTGAACTCATTTCTACGCAAATTGCCTTGGAGTAAATGAATTATCAATATCGGGCAAATGTTCAGTTCCGACTCCGAGCAGCAGTATATGCAAGCGGATCAGTACGCACGGGGAGGGAAAACAGTATCCGCATTAAAGTGTCTATCTCATGATTAGGGACACGCAAATACATTACACAATGATCCAACAGTGAATTAGGAATTAGAACGTTTTGGAATTTAAAAAGCAAACTCTCTTCGTATTTCACTGTTGCATCACTGTTACAATATTTTTACGTGTCCTGGTTAACTATTCACAGGAAGTGCCGTCAACCCAGGTATGTCTCACCAGACATCTTCAACTTCTTTTTTACCGCAATGCGACTTTTTCAAGAATGCTAATTGACTTTAACGACCGATAAAAATTGAATTTGTTCTTCCGAATTTTTCGGGCAATATCAATCCAATTTGATAGCGATGAAAATCCTACTATAAAAGTCACGTCGTAATAACACCGTACACGTTACGATTTGGCTAAGTTTAGTGGATCGAGGATCGGCCGACGAGAATCATGACGTGTGTACGCCTAGCGAATAGTGTCCGCTGGTACACCTGTTATCCACCAAGACTGCACAGAGCCTCATCAAAAATCAACTCAGAACCAGACATTGCTTCATGCATGATGCAGGCTAAACTAATCGTACTTCAAAAAATTATATCTAATTTTAACGAAATTAACAAAGAAAAGAGAAACAGAGTTGGATCCTATATTATAAATTATATAAACATTGCCCAAACATTAACTGAGAAGCCACAGAGTTGCCTGTGGAGGAGGCTATTGTGCTCATACGTATAGGTATAGTGAGAAATACAAATTGAAAACTCTGAAAGGTTGGTGTGCTGCCGAAATAGTGTGTAGGAGGTCTAACGTTTCGAATAAAGGCCCTTCGTCAGAGAGTGAAACATAAAGTGAAATGAAAACTGAGTGAAACTTTTATATGTATAGAATAATCATGTGACAAAAACAAGCCAATCAGGTACGAAAAACAATAACAAATGTAATGAGACATTTAGGCCTAACGTCGAACTTCACATGTGATGAACTCAACGCAAATGAGCTCAAACAAAAGACTATATTTGCATTCATTTCGGCACATATGAAGTTCGACGTTTGACCTGGGCCTAAAACTGGGAAAGTCAATTGTTACTTTTAACGTTAATCAGTAAACAGGCCATGCTGCAAAGGAATGCAGGTGGGAGGTGAAATAAAGAAAAAGCCCTAGCTAGACATAAATGATGATATATAAATGCGTCGTCCGTCTTTTGACTCAATGGGGCCTACACCAAAGAAAATAAAACTATCAAAAAATCGCAAACGCTCTCTCAAGAGAAAAAATCTCAATATATCTGTAAAAGCAGAAAAGGGCACAAAACGAAAGATCTGCATGACATTCGCAATCTTTCACATTAAGCCCTTTCTGACAACGAGATAGACCTCTGGCCAAAGCCAAAGGCCTCAATTTTATATATTTCAATTTTATATCATTTTATCTCAATATATCTGTAAAAAACGAACATGGAACAAAACGAAAGATATATTCGCAATCTTTCACATCAAGCTCTTTCCGACAACGAGATAGACATCTGGCCAAAGGCCTCAATTTTATATATTTCAATTTTATATCATTTTATCTCAATATATCTGTAAAAAACGAACATGGAACAAAACGAAAGACATATTCGCAATCTTTCACATCAAGCTCTTTCCGACAACGAGATAGACATCTGGCCAAAGGCCTCAATTTTATACTAACACCATGCACACAAAGTTCCTTCATCTCACGGCCAAAAACCGTGCCAAACAAATTAATATATGTAAAATCCAACTGCAGGCAACCTACAACGCAACCTACAACGCAACCTACAACGCCGCAACCATCGGTTACCCTTGAAACATATCTGGAAAACCTCGAATTAGCCTCAAAAGATTTTATCCTAAAACCTGATAACATTTCATAAAACGAACGATCGCCCATTGGCACACTAAAAAACAATTACAAACTTAACCACAAAAATGCGGATAAAGGAACATCCACATGCAGTCATACTGGATAACCACCAAAAAAATTTGAAGCAGGCTTATACGAGAATTACCGTACGATAAATTCTACGAGCCACTCTCATCGCCTATTGTATATCCAATACCGCCCTCGTCAAGTAAATTACGAAATGTAAACTCTCACATACGGGTTACAATGATAACATTACTCACAAATGGTTAACGAACGGCCAAAACCAACCACGAATACCGGAAATTCACAAAAATTCACAAAAATACAGTCGGTCTGGCACCGATCGTGTCATGCAGAGGCGCCGCGAATCTCAAGTTTTGTTGACTCTCTGCTTGTAACCTATATAGCTAGCAAACAAAAGTCATATCTATGAAAGGACATCACTGATTTCATTAACTTCAATGGAAACACGACGTCACCAGACAATATAATTTTAACTTCACGCTAGACGTCAGCTCCTTATACACAATTAACATTCCTCACGAAGAAGAAATCAACATAATCTGCCGTCAATACGAAGAAAACTACGAGTCTAAACTAACGATTATCACAGCATTCCTGAGTGAACGTATCGGACTCATCCTAGAAGAAAATTCTTTCAAATTCAAAGACATTTTCTACAGAAACATAGTATTGCAATGGGAACAAAAATGGAAGTCGCATTCTCCATAATTTTCATGGCGGAATACAAGAACGACTCCTATAGAGACATCTTCAGTTTCAAATTTCCCTTGGTAGAAATCAGACAATTCATTGATTTTGTAAACTCATTCCAACCCACCATCAAAATTACCTACGAGATGTCGCTAGAAAATATTGTTTTCTTTGATACTGAAGTTTTCAAAGGACCCATAGATTGTCGGCTCTCAAACTGTCAGTTATAGACATATTAAGGTATAGGGTCCGCAGTAATTGG
The DNA here is from genome assembly GCA_035772405.1 of Chrysogorgia sp. JL179-B06. Lineage (NCBI taxonomy): Eukaryota > Metazoa > Cnidaria > Anthozoa > Scleralcyonacea > Chrysogorgiidae > Chrysogorgia > Chrysogorgia sp. JL179-B06. Next base: position 1,353,178 of record JAYKKM010000428.1, read on the forward strand.
CTCTGCTGTTGCGGAACACGTGTAACTTATATTTAATAGTTACTTATTGTTTCCGGCTTTGGCTTTTGTTTGTATTAATGTTGTAATTTTCTTTATTTGGCTAATCTATTAAACTAAACTAAACTAAACTTAACTCATTTCAAACAGACATAAATCTGCCAATACAAGCACTTCTCTTCCTGCCGCCTTATCAATACCAAAAAGTGTTTTCTCAAGGGAGAAGCGCAATTCGCCTGCTAAGAATGAACTCAGACAAAAGGAAATTCGAAAAATCAAACAAGATTTCGAAAACAAACTCTGAAACAGAGGTTATCCTAATTTCTTGTAGAGAATACTCTGTCTGAAGTTCAGTTCTCTGACAGAATGAAGGCTATTCAGCCCAAAAACAAACTGCAAAAGGGGATTCTACCGTTTGTCATAACCTACCAAATATCAAAAACATTCTGATGAAACATTAGCACCGAATCCAAAATCAACCATTCTTAGCTCAAATTTTCAGCCAGAACAGCGATTGTATCTTACCGGAAGAAAAAATCTTTGAAGGACATTTTAGTCCGCGCTAAAATTCCTTCATTGACACAACAATCTTAACAAACCCAAAAGAATGCACTTGCATAAATTAAATATTGCATATTAATAAAATAAAATAAAAAATATATATATACATGTATATGCATACATTTGCATAAATTAATTAAGGGACAAAGGAATATCTGATACTTTAATAAACTGCAGAATCAGAACAATTAAAGCATCCTTTACTGCCGACACTGCAATATCTCAACTGGTTTCTCTAACTATGAAGATAGAAGCGGAGGACTTGCAGACTTTAATAAAGATTGGATTCAACAGTCACCACAATCAGAATTATTGAAGTAATAAAGCATTTTGGAAGGCTGGGGAAACTTCAAGCATACATGCCATACAAATAATTTCCCAACGCAGCCAGATGATAAATCAGACATAGTTTGACGCTACTCTCATGGCTTAAAACGTTTTTGAACGTAACTTTAAAAGTTATTGTCCATGACCCAACAAGACGCAAATAAGCTTCTGGTGGTAGTACAATTCAATGGGAAGTAGGCGCTAGTAACATAATATGTCATGCCAAGCCTTCAGACAACGTCTCTGACGGTACCGCGCATTAGTGGTAATAATTTTAGAATTTTTCCACACAATTTCATCTTTCCTCTTTATTAATAGCACCCATGCCTCATTGAATCGCGATGACGGTGGTCTACTACCGCAAGCTTATTTGCAACTTGTTAATAAGTAACGTCATCATCGGTTCTATGAGCTGGGTATAAACAGGGATCCTAACCTTACAACGATCACCCGTGAAGAAGACACTACATTGGAGTGTCAAAACGTTGGGTCATGGACAGTAACTTTTAAAGTTAAATTCAAAAAAACGTTTTAAGCCAGAGTAGCGTCAAACTATGTAGGGTATTTCAAGCATCATACTGTATACATGATAGGCAATAACCGTGCTTTGTTTTGTTCGTTGAGATTTAGACATTAGTTTGTTTATTAGCGTCGTCGTCAGCCTAGCATCATCTATATAAAACCAAACATGTACAGTACTTACAACTCCCAAATGCTGTAATTTCTTCCATTTTCAGCTAAGTCGCTAAGTCGAAGCCATTTAAGAAATGTCAGTGCCTCACAGTAAATAAGATGTGAAACGATTTATTGGATTTGTTTAATTCCTTTGTCGGTATCTTCCTGTATTATCCACCGTATAGATGCACCACTGAGAGAGCTGCATAAGAAAGCAGATGTACAGGTATTGTTCCACTGGGACCAACCACAACAAACAAGCTTTGAGAAGATCAAGAAATTTGTTTCACAAACACCAGTCCTACAGTTTTATGATGTCACCAAACAAGTAACAATCCAGTGCGATACAAGTGGCAAGGGACTGGGAGTAGTGTTACTACAAGATGGTAAACCTTCTGTATTATGCCTCTTGAGCACTTACTGACACGTTTCACTCTCGTTAGACTATACTTACACGCTATTTCGGCAGTACACCAACCTTTTTAGATATTTGATTTTATTTCTACACTCATGCCAACGCAGCACAACACGTTTTATTGAGACAAGATATGCCGCTATCGAAGCCGAAATTCTTGCCACTGCCACTTGTCGTAAGTTAATCCATCAGTTCATATATGGCAGATGTAAGCAGTCAGTACCAAGCCGCTGTCACACATTCCTTTGAAACTTCAGAAAATGATTCTCAACGTGCGTGGATAAGATGTGGAGATACGCTACGTTCCTGGCTGTAAACAAGTACGGCAGACACTCTGAGTAGTCGAGCATCTTTGCCAGATACCGAACAGGAAACCTATAAATAATTCCAGGAAATCAACATGGTCCTGTCAGTCTCAGACGAACTACAGTATATGAAGAGTTCCAGAAGGAGACCAAGACCTAGCCTGTTCTTACCCTAGTGAACAGTGCCAGATACGAAGCAGCAGGTTCCCGTAGAAGCAGACCTTACTGGCCATTCTGAGATGAAGTCGCAACAGCAGATGAGTTGCTGTTCAAGGGAACACCAGAACCTTCTGTAGGAGTGACTCGATCAACACCAGAATCAACAGCGGCAGTAATTGACCAGGACGGCCTTCTGCATGAATGGAGGCATCAACAGCAGCAGTATGAACACCAGGACGACCTTCTGTAGGAGTGACGCCATCAACATCAGCAGTAATAACACCAGGACGACATTCTGGATGACTAGATGTATCAACAACGGCAGTAATAACACCAGGACGACATTCTGGATGACTAGATGTATCAACAACGGCAGTACAATAACACGACGACGACTTTCGGGATGAGTGGAGGCATCAATACCGGCAGCCAAGATAACAATCGGGCCAACAAGAATTGGCAAGAGCCACGTGAGAGATGGGAAACAAGATGCAGGGTGAGCAACTGATGACAAAAAGCGAAACAAACTGACGAGGTGCCGTCACTTCCGGTAACACGGGATAGGCTGAGAAGGCGGGCGAAGGGAAGTGCCCTGGGGAAACCCTATAGATCCCGGAACCCTGAGGTTAATTTTATTTATTACATAAATTCGAAATAAAAACCTCTAAACAATGGACACTTCCAACAACTTTGTAACTCTCCAATAACTTTGTTATTTTTAGCAACGAGCCCAATGCTTTGATCCAGATGGTATTCTATATACAGAAATGTAGCTGTATTCTTAAGCAAGACACTTCTCTCTCAAGGCAAATGAACCCACAGTTATAATCTCATTATATTAAACGGTTGCCATTGGAAATCCAAGTATTACATTACATGGCATAGCATGGCATTACATGCATGGCATTGTATTGTATTGTATTGTACAGTTGAACTCATTTCTACGCAAATTGCCTTGGAGTAAATGAATTATCAATATCGGGCAAATGTTCAGTTCCGACTCCGAGCAGCAGTATATGCAAGCGGATCAGTATGCACGCGGGAGGGAAAACAGTATCCGCATTAAAGTGTCTATCTCATGATTAGGCTTTTTTTTATATTTATAATCTGTGGCACTTTCTGTTAAAAATTCCTTAATATTATCATTAACTAAAGTTTCATCTTCATGTCTTTCTCCTGCTAAAGTTGGTTTAACTATTCACAGGAAATGACGTCAACCCAGGGACACGCAAATACATTACACAGTGATCCAACAGTGAATTAGGAATTAGAACGTTTTGGAATTTAAAAAGCAAACTCTCTTCGTATTTCACTGTTGCATCACTGTTACAATATTTTTACGTGTCCTGGTTAACTATTCACAGGAAGTGACGTCAACCCAGGTATGTCTCACCAGACATCTTCAACTTCTTTTTTACCGCAATCATGCGACTTTTTCAAGAATGCTAATTGACTAAAACGACCGATAAAAATTGAATTCGTTCTTCCGAATTTTTCGGGCAATATCAATCTAATTTGATAGCGATGAAAATCCTACTATAAAAGTCACGTCGTAATAACACCGTACACGTTACGATTTGGCTAAGTTTAGTGGATCGAGGATCGGCCGACGAGAATCGTGACGTGTGTACGCCTAGCGAATAGTGTCCGCTGGTACACCTGTTATCCACCAAGTATGTGAAATATTTCTCTGATGGTCAAATCCGTTAAATTATTGCGAAGATTATAAGTATCTTGACTAATACTTCTTCTCACGAATGTGTTCCCAAGGCTATCATTAAATGGTTAACTTTAGGGTAGACTTTTTTCGGGTAAATTTTAGTGTAGATTATATAAGAGTTCTTGAATTCACTAGCCTGTGTCCCAGTCCATTACGCACCCGCGCTGTGTATGTCATACGCTAGAATTCACCAGAGGAAAGGCCGTTTACAAACATTGGAGGAGCCCAATAGACGTAAATGTTCATGTTAACACATGAACTATACGGTATATATATAAAGACAGGGGGTTGTAAATCCACTTTGATTGGGGGTTCCAGTTAGATTTGCCCGAATATTCTATTTTTTATAAAATTATCTTATTTCACTCACATTAGACGTCACCGCTATAAATGTTGCCCGTTCTATCTTTCAGCAACCAAATGTCAGATCTCACAATGTATACTCATTTTCGCTTATGCCCTGCCTAACTAAATATAGTTTTTATCCAATGACTTCATGGTTATTTTTATTTCCGACAAGATTTTTCCCGAAATTACTACTTCCACTGTCGATTTTTGCCCACATTATATGGTTTTTAAAAATGTTGGGTTTTAAAAATGTTTAAAAAATATATTTTAAAATCACCCCCCACCACACACACACCAGTATCGACGCCGGCCCTGTATAGAGGTTGCTGAGCAACTGACGTGAAACACTCCTTTTTAGTTTTTCCAAGAAGGCATCGCTTTGTTTCATTTAAATAACTGAAAAGATAACACAACTTCCTATTACATACAAATTATTATTATTATTATTATAAATGTGTCAATCTTATTCTTCTAGCCAACTACAAGTAGTCTACTAATCGGGGACACCAAATGGCAATGAAAACTAATGCTTACATTAAAATATTAATAATTACAATATAAAATACACTAATTAATAACTAATTACTACAGAAAGGACAATCACTACATATTATATTCAGATCCAATTACAGTATAGATCTCTTTTTCTAATAGTACTCTTAAAAGTATAGAGTGACTCAATATTTATTTCTTCAAATGTTAGTTTAGACCATAGGACAGGTCCAAAGTATCTTAGTAAATGTTTACCATATCGGACGGTATTGAAGCTGGGAATGTAAAAGTCATGAGGGTGAATAGACAACTCTAAGACCCCTCTCATCTATAATTACTCCCAAGCGTTGAAAGAAAGCACAGCGGAGCCTCTGCGCAGCAAATACATTCGCTTATATTTCATACTTACTAAATGCATTGTTAATCCATTTAGACTCCACTTCTCGTTGCATTTAAACCATTTATTGGCGACATCTGATAGATCTAAATAACCTTTGGCTTCGATAACGAAATCCTTTTTTAACTTTTTCATGTCACTAAAGGGCACAATAAAAAAGTTTCACAAATGAATTGGTTCCTTTTGAATGAGATTAAATAATTAAATAAGTTAAAATATGATTATAAAATAAACTTCATTGAAAATATAGTTGTTATTTAGGGATTATTTAGCGAGACCAATTATCGTAGCTTTAGACTTTAAATAATATAAAACAAAGCATATTCCGAAAAATAATGACATCCTGAAAACCAAGATTCGAGACAATAACAAGATGAGGCTAATGTGAAATTGTAATGTTTGACTTTATATCAAAGTTATCTTCATACAAAGTGATTACTTTGTCGGCTAGTCGGGGTTTTTAGACTTTAAGTTCTCCAAGTTCATTGATTTTATTCCCTGATCAGCCTCGTACCCAGGCGCTTGTTCGCTTTGCGCGACTAGGCTTATTTGCGGGACGACGCGCGCGGGACGACGCGCGCGTCACACGGCGGGTAGCAAAATAGCGCCTGGATACGAGGTGGTTATCTGATAACATTGCGTTTCACTTTCAAACGTTTACTTCTAATTTTGTTGATTACCATGAGTGCGTAATTAGAAAGGTGTAATTATAATATATTTTAGTCTTGTTTCGTTAGCACGATATATATATAGGCAGTACCATTTTCTGTTAGAACGATGTAGCACATAACTCATAAGTCTCATCTTTTAGAGCCTGAGCCCCAAGACCAACACAAGTTCATTAGGAGGTCAACTCGAAAGCTTCGGCTACTTTGGCCACCGCACCGCGCTGATCTCTAATATCAAATTTGAAACTACCTGTACTTGTAAAAGTATTTAAACCACCCTTATTTTAGCTTATTTTGTATATCTATATGCACGTAACTAAAGTGTAAAACAGTGTGAATAAAATTGAACTTCAACTTCGAGTCACAGTGGAATTATGCAGTGTATGCAGGTAGGAATGCCATGTTCCCAATAACGCGATTAACACGTCATTAACATTATGGCCGCATCAAATCAGTACTGCTCATTAGCCTGCGTACAGACGCTTAATTGTATTTCCGGTGATTAACTCATCTCTCCCAGAGATGATTTGCCATTATCTGACCCCGAGAGATCTGTTCTTGTGAGCTCATGCACTTTCATTCCTTTTCACGTTTTTGTTTCTTACCGCTTTACTATCGCCTAATCCCCTTGAATATTGGACCTGTCATTTCTCCCTCCCCCTCAGTCTGTTTGCTGATCGACTGTAAAAATAGCAAATGATTTAACTTTTCGCATCTCATTAATTATTAGTTTGTTTATCTCCCGTGCATTTGATTGGCTACTTTCTACTTGTGACACCCTTTTGGCATATATATATATATATATATAAGCCCCTATATTTATTTTATTTCATCTCGTCTTACTCTGATGAAGGGCTCCGATCGAAACGTCAGTATTTCGTCACTAAAAATCTTGGCAGTTTACCACCATTTCAATTTGCTATATATATATATAAAAACCAGTCTACGCAGCACTATGCTTTTTTACCTGCTAATCCGATCCATAGTTTCAATAACTTAAAGAGTGAGTGTCAACCGTGACGTAGGTCTCACGGTTTGACCTCTAAATCTCAAGGTTTTCAAAAATCTCAAAACACGTAAATTTAGACAAGAATTGTCGTCGTACAAAGAAACTGGTAAATAGTTCATGCCATGTAGAAAATCTGTACTTTAAATAATCTTGTGATATAAGGGAAACTGGGTACAAGTTTAAATCCAATTGTTTCCATGAAGTGCGCGCATGTGGATCTTGACAAAATGGCGGATTATGCTTTGAGTATTATTATTTGAATATAGAATATTTTTGTAAATCTCCAGGTTTGAGGCACCAATATCCAGGTTTAGTAGCCTGCGTTGCAGACGTCCGTTTGGGGGAGGGCGGGCGCGTAGGTTGCGGGAGTTGAGGAGCGAGCGGAATTGAGATATATGTTGGCAGGTCTGCGTGATAAGGCTAGTCTAATATCGGATTTTGTGGTAACCAAGTACCGTAGTATATGTCTAGACAGGAAAACATGACGTCCGTCACAGACATGACTTCAACACATTTAATGGCTCACTTCAGCTATCGCGGGCTAGTCTCCTTCGCAGACGTCCTTGTGCGAAGGAGTCGATCGACTAGCTATCAGCTGGCATGTTCATTAAGAAGTCTAGATAGAAAATTTTCAAAAGATAAACCACGCCTCACTTATATTAACTCAGTCATCTTACGTGGAGTTGGGCTTAATTAGCGATGTGACAAGTTTTCAAACACTTCTATCGCCTGCGCAACCAACAACATTTTTCGTGGAGCCATTCAGAATTGTTCAGCGTTTTATTACAGCATTAGCATGTGTATATGATCAAATGCGCTTTACAACATCGACAATTTATTCTATTATATTCGGTACCTAGTACCCAGTACCCCAATCAATTAACCTTAGCTATTTATTTTTACAGTTTTTATCATCATTAGTTTTCCTAACTATTTATCCCAACCCGCCCTGTCAACTTCCCTGTGGGAGGAAACCGGAGAACCCGGAGAAAACCCACGACTTTCGGCAGAGTGTTGACCAACTCTTTCCACGTGCGATCAAATGTCCGAACACAGGATTCGAACTCTTGACCTCAGAGGTGGAAGGCAGTGGCCCTGACCACTAGACCACCGAAGCCCCCATTGTATTAATATTGTATTAATATAAATAGGCCGGAGTTTTGTGCTATTAAATTGTTCTCCATGCTGGCTCTATTATGTGTGTGTAGTTCTTCGTATGGGGGGAGGGCAATAGCGTCAAATTAACAGTCCTTACTGTTTGTTTGTGCATGAGGCTCACACAATTAGAATGCAATTTATATACAGTATTACCTATAGTATAATATACACGGATATATAATAATAACCGAGAAAAAAACGCTAGTTCCAAATTTCACTCACCCATGAGAACTATGGATATTAAAGGGACACTCCATCCCTCAAACCAGTGCTGCTTAAATGAAAGTTCTTCATAGCCTTACACGAGATTGCGTTTTAGTTTTCTTCTAATCTTTTTAGTTTGAGAGAAATTTGGTTTTGTTTATCGTATTTTTGGTAAATTGAAGGCCGAATGCGGTTAGCTCCCATTGATTTTTTTGGTCATAGAAACACTATACAAAAAAAAAACATTCACAATAGCATGACAATAGCGTGGTGTCACACTATTGTGAACAATTTCTTTCATAGTGTTTCTATCACTCAATGACATCAAAAATTAATGTGAGCGACCGCATTCGCCCGCAATCAGAACAAAAATGGCGGCAATTAATTAATACAAAATACGAGAAACAAAGTCAAATTTCTCTAAAACCAACTGAAGATTAGAAGAAAACTAATAATACCCATTCTCATGTAAGGCGACAAAAAACTTTCATTTAAGCAACATTTGTTTTTGGGGTGGAGTGTCCCTTTAACAGCAGCAGTAATAACACTACTGTATAGGAAGCAACCTCGTTCCCAGGGCCTTATCAGGACGACCTTCTGAACGAGTGTAAGCAAGTGCGCAGTTCTCGGCAAGTACAGGTAAAACGTGGCATGCTACCTTTCTGACACTAGGCTGTAGCATAGTAGTACAACATTGCTCTGAACAAAACACCAGAGTTCATTAAAGCTTGTGGATCGAAATTTGAAATGACAAGTCATCATGAAATAAATTACTAAATAATTAGCTAGTTACCAATTTATTCCAACTCCAACTTTCATAGTGATATCACTTTCCAGAATCAATTTCAGTTCTGATGGGAAACCTGCGTCAAAAAATATATGTTGAATAATTGTAAAAATATATATGTACTATACATGCATAGGTAAAAATTAGACTGGGTAATCTTTATAGTTTGATCATGTTCGAGCCCTGCAGAGTGTGTGTGTGTGTGTGTGTATGTGTGTGTGTGTATGTGTGTGTGTGTGTGTGGGGGGGGGGGGGGGGGGGTAGCCTGGGCAACTGCTCCAGGGCCCGGACCAACTAAGGGCCCCGAAACGATAACCTTCATGCAAATGGTCGTAGCTAGATGGAATACTCGCAGTTGAGGTGAGGTGACCGTGAGGTACTATGTCTGAGTCGTCTTCTGGACGATCTTTTCTAGTATCCGCAAGAGGTTGGACGTAATTAGAGATTGTACTGCTATCATACGATCGGACATGCCTTTATGATGAAATACATCATGAAACTGCAGCAGTTGCTAACCCCAAAACAACTTAGATCCTAACCCTAACCCCCGCCTAATGGGTTTTCTAACCCTGCGTTCTGCAATCTGAATTCTGCAAATCACCCCCGCCTTGAAAAGTGGGCGCATGTGTGGAGCTTGACAAAATGGTGGATTATGCGAACATAGTATCTTTGAGTATTATTTTAATATAGAACATTGTGGTAAATCTCCAGGTATGAGGCACCATTCACCAGATATTTTGCTGTCCATTTTGAAAACCTCATGCAGGCTTACACGTTTGAGAGGTTGGTCACTCCCGGGACAAGGCTAAAATGGATAACTGAAAAGGACTTTCCCATTTTCAAGAACTAGTCTAATCCTAATCACAATCCTAAACCTTACTCTAACCTGGATCCTAACATTAAACCTAACCCTACCCGTAGCTAACTATAACCTAACCAAAAATAAAGACAAAAACAGAAAGATCTTTTCCAGTCATCCCTTTTAGCCATTTCTTCACTCCTGTTACATTATCTCTTGATACATTAACTAGTGATTGGATACCCAACGAACAGACGAAAACCCGTTGTGCCAAAAATGGTTATCATACTGTACTGTATCTAAAGCTGACAGTAGGGGTTCTTGTATGCAAGCTATACATGTACGACGACAACGTTGATAACTAATAAGTATTAACGTATTAATATTACTGATTCGCTAACTAAATATAAACCTACTCGTGCTTTGAGATCATCTGACCGAAATCTGCTACTTAAGCCAAAATCCAAAACGGTGACTCATGGTGACAGAACATTCTCGGTTGCGGCACCAAAACTGTGGAATTCATTACCACAGGAAATTAGAAGCTTTAATATGTTAAGTAGTTTAAGTCAGCACTTAAAGTGGCACTACGATCAAATTTTTACCTATCGATATTTTTACGTATTTATAAAGCAGAGCTGCTAAATATTACTTGGTCGAAACCGTTTTGCGATTCGACGATGGCAAGTATTATTTTTCTTACTCCGAATCTTGAGTTGTTATGTCTGCCATTAATCGTTCATGTTCTTGACCAGCGTAACGAAGTGACGTCAGATTCTCAACGCGAAGACTCCACGTGGCTAATTCTTCAAGTAAATCAAGGTCGTTTTTTCAAATTCTTCGTCTGAAAGGCTGGACATTCATCTACTTCTCGAAAATAACAAGAAAACAAATAACCTCGACCGAAATTCAGGCGTTAGCATTGAGAATCTGACGTCACAAACAATATTACCTTTTGAAATTGTGGGCTCACTTGGAACACGTTTTTAGTAATGGTGGACTAAATAATAGTGATTTCAGAGCTCAAAATACTTACTTCAAAATACCATTTTTTAGTGGTTTTTTTTACATCGATGATCACTTTCGACCCTGAAATACTATTCTATGCTAAAGAAAATCTAAAAGACGGGGGTGAACTTTCATCGTAGTGGCACTTTAAGACTTTTCTTTTTTGCATTTATTAATTTAGATTCAGTTTTCAAAGTAAAGATGAACAGCTTTTATGTCACTTGAAGTTTACTTCACAGTGTTTATTTGTTGTTATTCTTTTATAAAGTTTTCAATTTCTTGCTCCATGACTGTTTAAATCCTAAAATTGCATTCCTGGGGCATTAATTACCAAGTCAAACAAAACGTAGCCTGTGTCACCAGGTTATCCTCACTCTTAGATTACCATTATTTGTCAAATGATCTTAGATTACCAATAATGGGTAATTCCACAACAGTAAATTGTAGGATTCTAGAACTAACTTCAACACAACACCAATCCTAACCCCCCCCTTCAACTTCGTTGTAACCCTATCCCAACCTGTGTTTTTGAATGTTTAGGCTTCATTCAGCAGACACAGAGTTGTATGGATAGATTAATATTTCTACTTTCAGTAACATTGGCTCCATTGCAATAGCGACACACACGTAAAAATAGACAGATAATAAAAAATCTGTATATAATGCCATTTTTTTTGGTGTGGAAGCAGATTTTAGCAATAGAATACATCTTACATCATGCAAAATTTTAGCACAGGTTACTATAGGTAAAATACTGAAATATGCCGTTTTTATTGAGAAATGGTATAGGTTTTGGTGGTGTCAGCAATACAGTATTATGCAATTCGCACGCATCACCATTCACCAGAATGATGTGGATGTCTTCAGCAACTAGCATTTGTCATTGATGTCATTTTACAGTAATGGTCTTGATTGGCTATATTTCTTGTGCACATTATTATGGTCATACAAGTTTGTTTATATCTTGCAAGCTGACTCGCGCATTTCTACTGTATATTGAGCATATTGTATAATTATACAAAATACAAAATACAAAAACTCATGTACACGATACAATTCGGCATAGTACAGTACTGCTCAGAAATAACCTAACAAACAACATTGAACGACAACAATGTCTCCGACCTTACTGTTCAACTTCCCACATTTCCTACCACCACGAAACTGCCTTAAATCTATACCAAGTATTCTCTTAGCCACCTATTCCAAAAATGCCGTTTCTTCTTCGTCAAGGGCCAAAACCTCTTGTTATTTGTACAATCCGTGTCTTCCTCTATTCTTCCTCTATTCTTCTCTCATCAGGCATGGACATAAATCAAATGAGATGTCGTCAAAGCCTCATAGCCCACTTCATTGTACTCGTACGTTAATGGCCTTGAGTTCAATGTCCCTTCTATTTCGACTAACGTGGTTAACAACTCATCAAAGGATAACCTTGCATTCCGAAGAACCTTGACCATCCTCTCAAAAACGCCACCCCACCATGGTGCTCTTTCTAGATTGAAACTCCACTCAATTCTCGAACCTTCTAAATATTCACACACCTCGTTGCTGTTATACAGCTGCCTCAAAGCTTTCTCAGTAGCCTTAAACGTCTTTGCATTATCAAGGTAGGAGTCCCCCGTCGGGCCGAAACCTCCTCAAACAACGCAAAAATTGTGGTGCCGACATATCTAAAGTCTAAAATCCAATTGTATCCACCACCAAGGGGTCAGGTCTCAATTGGAACGTAAGTCCAGTTCCTTTCTCCTGTCACACCTGTCTTATTCGTTGTATTTGTATGTACTTTTTGTATTAATAGTAAATATATTGTGACAAATTCATTAAACTAAACTAAACTATATCTGCAACAAGGTCAAGATGTATTGCTCTACTTGCACAGCAAGAAAACTTACCTTCTAATTTCTTACAAACAACACATCTTCCAATGACTTTCTTCACTACCTGTCTACCTTTTGGTACCCAGTACCTCGAGCTCAATTCAGTTAGTGTTGAACTTACTCCACTGTGATGTACTCTAACGTGACACTTTTCAATGATAAATTATTGGTTAATCTACCCTCTCTAGGGAGCAGGACTGGATATTTCGTCTCTTCATCCAAATCAGCTTCTGTTAACCTTCCCTTACACCTCAACACTCCATTCTCTTCGAATAGCTGCAACTGCCTGTTTAACTGCTTAAAATTATCCTGAGCTCTCAACTCTGTCTCCTCTACTAAAATCCATACTCTTTCGTTCTCCAATAATTCAATCAGTTCTAGTTAAGCTACCTAGCCGTTTCACCGTCTTTAAATTGCGAATAAAACGATTTACCCATGCCGTCATTCTAATCACCGTCTTCAGAGAACTATACCTTTATATTTCGACTATGTTGCTCACTGAAATTACTTCCTTTACACTAACTGCCATCAATATTGTCTTCTTTGCCTCTTCTTTACTTTCAGGTGTCTCTACCAACTCGAGTCCTGGCCCTCTTTCTTTCTTCTCTTCCAAAAATGAGTTTGGACCTGACCAACAATTACATTTCAATTTGGACGGTAGTATACTCCTCTCGACCCCCAATCCGACTTTTAATGAACTTCCTAAGGAAATAAGGACTGAAAATAATTTATCAATTTTATAAGAAATAATATTTTTATTAACTCTTGTAATTCCTATTTATGTAATTTTAGTTTTGACTATTTTAGGTCTCTTGTAATTTAGATAGAAAAAATGCAGGGCCCTTAAGGATACCTGCAGCCTTTGACTTTGAGCTGAATAGGCCACCCTTCTTAAATAAAGTTTTTACCTTATACTTTATCATTGTCTTCGTAAACACACCTCTGCAAACCAACTTTACTTCACCTCCTTCATGTCACTGACCCATTCTAACAATCTCTTTTCATGTTCTTTGCTCAACTCTTCATCCCAGCCTACCTTACTCGCGGACAACTCTTGAAATAACACCTTCATGGGAACCACCACAGGCCCAATTATGCCCAAGGGATCAAACACACCTGCTAGGATACCTGTATACTGCAAATACGCTTTGTCGGGGCCAACTTCTCCGACCTTTCACTTAATCGCAGTAAGTCAAATGTAATGGTATCTCACACACAATCCCAATTCAAACCCAGTACCTTTTCGCAACTAACACCACTCTCTTTCTGTAACCCTAAGCTCGATTTAGCATATGTCTCAACTTCGTCTAAACTTGTTACTTCCGCCACCTTACTCTCTATGCCATCACAATCCGTAAACCTTCCTCTCAACGTTTCGTCATTCGTTAGCCACTTTCTTAATCGAAAACCTCCTGCTGCCATTCTAGATTTCGATTTTTCGAACAAACTAACTACCTCGTCCGCCTCCTGACACCAGGTCATCAACATAAAATCCTTCTTAATTAGCATCCTTCTAACAAATCCTGCATCCTCTGTATCTTAGAGGAAGCATTGTAAACAATCCTCAATGTTGTCGTTTTCGCCTCTTTGCGAATAACAGCCTGGTGGGGCAAATAATGAACTCCACCTGCGCTCTCTAGTTCACACACCTTTTCTATTACACCAGATCATTATCCTTAATGATCGCATCGTTCTCGTTTAACAATTTCGGTTCCTTGTTAAGCCTTAATATCTGCCCTTTCATTCTTGCCAAGCTATTTGCGTGGTTTGTTGGCAATCCCACCGAATACCTACTGTACATCCATTAAAAGTAATCTTATCCACCAAGGCTTCATGGACACTATCACCCTCCATGATGCCAAGAGTTTCCAAATCCCACAGTTTACGCACCTCTGCGTCTAATACTCGATCATTTACCTTCTCCTGCATTACAAAATTGACCCTTACGGTTTCATCCACCTTTCCACCTTTCATTGGACCTGATAACACCCATCCTAGAGACGTTTCCACCGCTGCACGTTCCACCTCTTATTGTTCTCCCACTTAATGCCCATAGGTTATCAGCTCCAACCAAAACATCAATCTCTAACATCTCCTTCCCTTTACAAACGTCAGATAAACATCCTTCAAATGTCCATACTCGCCCTTCACTATCTCCAAATTCTCATTCCTGACCAAAGATATCTCAGGCTCAGCATAAGCCTCAAACGTCACACCATTACCTCCTCGTACAAGCTTAATTTCCACGCTAATAACACTTCTTAAACTACTCTGTTTCGATGATTGTCCAAAACCATTCCTTCCTTAACTCTTTCACCGCCGTCTCTGCTGCGCTCTTCACAGTAACAAATTATTTTTGACTACCCGAGTCAAAAAGAACACACACTCACTTTCTATTCTCACCTTTCATCATTCCCTGAGCAGTTTGCAAAGCAACTCTATTCCCCGTTCCAACATGGAAGATTGATCGCGGACTGGCATTCGTCTCAACACTCTCTTCGTTTTTGCTCTCTTTTTCACTCACTCCCTTCAGTTTCCCACAAATAGACTTTACTCACTACAAGTAATGCGTGACGTACAATTACGAGCCAAATGGCCTTTAGAAATACATCTAAAACAGCTACAAAACTTGCGCAATATTGTTCTACTTTCACTTGGATCTGTCACTCTTCTGCAGTCTTCGTGCCATGTGCTTTCCTAGGCAAAAGGCACAGCTTCCGTCGTCTCCCTTTTTAGTAAAGAAGCACTCGTTGTCGTGGGATGTTTCTGCCATCTTCCCTTTGGTTTTGGTTGCTCTTCCGCTGTCGCATGACTTTCTCGTAGTTCCACCTCTGCAAGCAAGGCTTCGGCCAAATCTTTGGTTGACCACTTCAGATAATCGGCACCCCTGGCGATTGTTAGTCTGATCGCTTCAGGCAGTTTGCTTAGGATTGCTGTCACAACGATTGACGAATATGGTGTTGACATCGACATTGAGCGCATCCATTGCTCGATAGTTGGTATCGATGGTGTCAAATAACCATCCAAGCCTCTTTGTGTCTCCTTCGTTGAACACAGGTTTGACGTTCATCATTTCTTTGATGTGCGCTCGTTGGATCACGTCTTCTCGGCCGAAATGTCGTTTAAGTAACTCGAGTGCGGTCTCGTAGTTTGCGCCTGTTAACGAAAATTCAGCGATGGTAGTTTTGGCCGGTTCTTCCAAAAGTCCTCTTATATAAGTGAACTTGTCTACATCGTTCAATGTTCCATTCTTGTGAATTGCGCTTTCGTATGAATCCCAAAATTCCGTCCAGTCTTGCACTCGTCCGTTGAACTTTGGGACTTCTAATTTCGGCAGTCTCACTCGCGCTGTTGGAAGCGTCGTTGTGTTCTTTGAACCTTGATCACTTGCTTCCGGCGATGTTGATGTTTTCGACTGTTGCCGACTTAAAATGCAGTCTATCGTAGCAACCACCGTAAATTTCACTTTTAATTTACGACGATTCTTCAATCTATTTTTCTATCAAGTCGTCTTTCTCAGTCAAGTCAATAATTTACTCGTCTAGCTTCGAAATTGTCTCGATCTTTTCGGCTAACGTTATACATGTAGCTTCAACTGTGTTAAACCCAGTTCTGTCTTTTGGTTTGAAGTTACTGACTATTTCCTTTACTTTCACTAGTTACATCGTGACGTATGCTCGATGTCCTTTCCTCGATCTCACTTTCTTCATTAATTCTGACATTTTCAGCTTGAATCTATTTGAATCCGGCTCGAAGGACCATGTGTCGCATACGGTTACGCTGCGCCGGTTCGTTTCACACTGTCGTGTCTAAACAAGAATGCCAACCTAAGACCCGGTCTCAAAGTCCAGGTTGTCTTACAGTGCTTCATTGTTTCCTACCTGTAACACCTAATTAATTGTTCTGATCTATTATTTCCTGTGAATCATTTATTTACCCTAACCTATTATTTTACTACCATGCTGATTTTGTCATTACTTACTTAACTATTCGACCACAGATTCATAAAGATGTTGCAGCGAGCGCCATTATAAACTTTACCGCAATTTGCACGAGCGGCGGTTAAAGGGGAAGTTTGTCCAAGAAATATGTTTATCTGATTTGAAAGAAAACTTAAAATGACAAAGTAAGATATTTTGCAGTTCTTCGTTTCCTTGCTTCATTTTTGAGATATTTCAGGTTGATTGATATGTAAATTAAACATCGTGACGTCACTGCGCGATAAGGAGGTTATATATCTTTGCTATTATTGAACGAAATCACGTGAAATCACTGAACGAAATAATCATGCGTGTGTGTTTCTCCCACAACACCAAATATGATCATTTCGACGTGATTTCGTTCAATAATAGCAAAGATATATAACCTCCTTACCGCGCAGTGACGTCACGATGTTTCATTTACATATCAATCAACCTGAAATATCTCAAAAACGAAGCAAGGAGACGAAGAACTGCAAAATATCTTACTTTGTCATTTTAAGTTTTCTTTCAAATCAGATAAACTTATTTCAAGGACAAAAAAGCGCTTGAAAACAATACCTGTAAGTGATGATTTATGAAGGTAGAAACGTACAGTACTAATAGTCTATTCGCTCTCAATTTCTATTAGATGATAAATGACTCCGCCTTCGCCCTCGTCATCTATCGTCACCCAGGCCATTTTATACAGATTACATATTTATGAAACCATATTTAACATGAAACCAAAAATTAGGAACCGATTTACCAATAAACCATTAAAACGAAATCGTTCGTTGGTAAGTCAACACAAAGTTGTTACGCTTGTAGCGAAATAACTTTATGTGTGTAGCGAAACGACTTTATGTATGTAGCGAAACGACTTTATGTGTGTAGCAAAACGACTTCTGTAGCGATAGCGACTTCTGTAGCGAAACGACTAAACATATTAAACATGTCATTGCACACATAACAATTACAAAGTGCTGCGATTTTTTCCTTGAAGTCATCTACGCATGAAGTACAACAATGATGTCTCTTAAGGTCCATTGTTGTATTACTGTATGCCATTGTTTGCATGTGACCCAGTTATATGCATGTACAACAAGATGTACATCACACACACCAACATGACAATTGTACAGTAGGTTTGAAACTACTTTTTAATTGAAACTGCGCAGGTAAATTGACACACTTGTTTCACACAATGGCGGATTAAGGTAATTACAGTACTTATAGGGTACGAAAGTCAATATGATATTCCAATATTGGTCACAATAGTGCTACAAATGACAGTATCAATGAGGGCATTGTTCTGATGATTATAGCAAGGCATATAGTGCAAGAAATAATAATAACACTAACTATAATAAAACTAATAGGAATGGGAGTAATTACATGTAGATTAATTACCATATGAATCATATCAGTCATACATGTACTGTACCTTAAACCATCTTAAACCAACATTACTGGTACCTGTACTTAATTTCTATTATAAAATAACAAATTAAAAAGCATGCGCTGATTGGCTGAAAGCCGTGTTTCTATAACTCAATGGAAAACATGGATTTTCCCACCATTTTTATAAAATGTATATATATACTGTAACTATGAACCTTTGCTCACAAACTAGTTCCGTCGTATTTAATTTATCGCATCTAATTAGATGACTTAAGTTCGACGCAACTTTGATGTCTCAAGTACTTCTTTCGACATGTTCAGTTAATTAAATTGAGATTCAATTAACCTCACTCGCACTAGGCGTCAATGCCTTATTTCCGAAATTCAAAAATCAAAATGGCGGCGACTTTAAAGATTAAAACGTGTTCAAAAAAATATCATATCGGATATCGGCCGATGTTGGGAAAAAAACATCGGATATCGGATCGGCACGAAAAAGCCACATCGTTTGACCTCTAGTAATAATATACATACAGTACAGAACTTTAACATACCATTCATCATTGCTATATGGAACAGATAACAAATATCTTGTGATGGGCACAGCTGAATTAAGGCTGTCTTTCGTAAATCATTGCTAAACGTTACTTTCCATTCCATGTCAAATCCAACCACAGCAACTTTCTCAGCTCTTCAAAAGTTTAAATGAAAAATAGTGATTTTACATTATAGACAAGAAAAAATGTATATTAGAACCCAAGAAAATCACTTTTAATAGTGCCAACCATTCTATTTCAGACATAAATAAACAAATAATTTCCCAACACAACCAGGTGATAATTAAATCAGACAGTTTGATGCTACTCTGACTTTAAAAGGTTTTTTGAACGTAACTTAGTTATTGTCCACATGACCCAACGTTTTGACACTCCAATTTAGTGTCTTCAATTTAGTGGTGATCGTTGTAAAGTTAGGATCCCTATTTATACCCTCATAGAACCAATGATGATGTTACAGTTTCTATTAACAAGATGTAAATAAGCTTCTGGTAATAAACCACCATCATAGCGATTCAATTGGGCGTGGACGCTATTGATATACCAAGCCTCCAGACAATGTCTCTGATGCTACCACGGATTAGTGGTAATGATTTTGGAATTTTCCCACGCAATCTCATGGGTGGTTACGCACGCAATACTCCGACAAAGCAGAATTTTCCTTTTTTGAAAAGAAAACAGCTTTTTTGAGTTCTTTAAATGTGTATGAAACTGACATTTAGTCAGACCAATGTAGTTTATTTGCATCTTGTTTATAGATAACGTCATCATCGGTTCTATGAGGGTATAAATAGGGATCCTAATTTTACAATGCCAGAGTAGCATCGCCATCAAACTACAGTATGTCAGACATGAATGTTTGTGTCAGCCTCATTTTCAAATTTCATCCCCATGGGATCAACAATTATATTTAATTCCTCTGAAGTTGTTTTTGTTTAGCATGGCCAGACAAAAATTGCGGCTTCTCACTTTATTCTCTTGGGTTTTGTCTTTGTTTCACGTACCAGGGTCCCATGGCTTGCCTCACTGATCCTCACTTCTTAATTTTACACTTCATGATCTGTTATTGTTTATAATATCTGATTATGGCTTGTGTATGATCAATGTGCCCTTCTTCAGGTTAGATGGACCATTACTTCCATTTGACATCCATCTGACCTGAAGAAGAGCACATAGTCCAAAACGTTGTCTATGAAAATATATAAGTACAGTATATACTTATACTGTAAGTATTTTTCAGAATAACTCTTCTTGTAACTGCAAGAAGACACTAGCACATTAACACTTCAACTGTAAGATCAGTTACTGAGTAAAATGTGCTGCATAAAACCTCTTGTTAAACTAAAAGTGTTATCTACCTATAGTATAGGGTAGATAATGGTCACAAGTGTTCTATGGGATATAGAGTCCCGAGAATTAGATAGAAGGCCCAGGGGCCACGCAGCGGGGGGGGGGGGGGGGGGGGGGGGGGGGGGGGGGGGGGGGGAATTGCCCCCCTTTTTTCCTGATAATAATTTTCTTAAATTGGTGTAAAATAAAATTGAAATAGTATGAAATTCAACATATTTTTCTACACCCCCCCCCCCCCCAATCTTCGCCACTTGAAATTGCCCCCGCCACTCTAAAAAGTGCTCCGCGGCCCCTAAGGCCCCGAGTAGCCTTCTATCTAATTTGCGGGACTGTGTATCCCATAGAGCACGAGGAACATATCTAACCGTCTTACTAGAGAATGGTTGAAACCACAAAGTAATTTTAACTTTTACTATAAAATTGTTTTTAGCATCGCATATTTACCGGAGACATTGAATTTATTGAATTCATTAGTGAACTCTATAATATAGAGTCCACTATGCTATATGTCGACAAAAGAAAACAAAAGATCTTTCAGTGGACTTTATATAGACTAGAGTTCACTAATCTGTTACCCTGGGTGCTATAATCTGTCTAATCTTGATGAATTAAAACACTATGGAATATAGAGCAGTGAAATATACTCAATGTGGATTGGCTGATTGGTTGCAACCATTAATAACCTAACCTTAATTTACTACAGATGAAATTGCAGTCATCTTCCCTGGTGCAATAGTACACTTGACCAGGAAAGTTCATTCTTGAAAGACCAGACTCCCCCATTCCTTGTTGAAAGCAAGCTGGTAGTTTTCTTGGTGCTTTCTTTGCCTTAAAAAATATACAAAAATAAAGAAATATCTTCAAGTATCTGCTGTAGTGTAAAGGCTGAAGGCATACCGTATATAAATCCATAGGTTTCAACCAACACGCGATGTACAACAGTCAACAGCCAGTGAATAGTCTTTTAGCTTTTACCATGTTCATCAGTTTATGTTAACTTGGTCCAAACCATAAACGTGTGCGGTGTGCCCTTTCACCAATCTTCTTCTCGGTTTTTCAAGATTTCCCGCGACATAAATATCCAGATCCCGCGATTTTCCTGCCGCTGGTCTCTATTTTCGCACACGCTGCGATTTTCGAGAAGTATCGCAATTTTATTTCTCCATTACGATTGGCTCGCAAATGTTACATTACTTGCTTCCCCTCAAGGAGACAATCGGGTTAGGAATAGGGATTTTAGGGTAGGAAAGTATTACAAGTTTTAATTTTAAACAAGCGTTTTAATAATGAAATAATATAGATATCTTACCACGGCACAGTTAATTTTTGAATATGGTTGATTTTCGTGTATCAGTCGTCCTGCCTGCTGGTGGTTCTGGTTCAAGAATGGACATAGACGTACCAAAACAGGTAAATTGTTTATATCACAAATTAAATAAATAATTAATCCACGATCGATATAAAGTAAATTTGGCATCTTTTCGTGTACTGAACTCCGAAGCGGCAAACCACTAGAACACTGTACATAATACATATTATACTATGTAGCAATATTTGTAGCACCTCTCGTAAGAGTGAATCTGATTGGCTAATGGTTTTCTAGCTTAAAATATATAAATAGACGTGTTTTTTGTGTGCATTATAAAGGACAGCTAATCTGTGTCATCAGAAGTGTCATCCTAACCTTAATCCCCATGCATCCTAACATTAACCCCCCATTACCCTTACCCTCTGCCATTAAATAATAAGTCATCCTAACACTAATAAGTCATCCTAACACTAATAGTCATCCTAACACTAATAGTCATCCTAACACTAATAAGTCATCCAATCCCCTTGATCCTCATACCATATGGCCAATGAACCCACCTTACTAGAGGTGCTGTACTTCTGTACAGATTCTCTAATATTGTCACTGAATGGCTAATTGGTGAACTAAGGTTGATGTATACTGCCAAAATAGTTTGTTGGAGGTCTATTGTTTCAAGTGAGAGCCCTTCGTCAGAGAGTGAATATTAAACGTTGCACACTCTCTGACAAACACACTATTTCGGCACACACCAACCTCTTAAAAGTATTTGATTTGTATTTCTACACTACTAAGCCGAATAGTGGGACCAACCTCAGACAGGTGGAGGCAATAAATGTGAAAGTGCTGATGACCAGTGGCCCTAGTGCCAGTGTGATTAGCCTATATATGATGCTCAAATTGTCCACCCCACTAGAAATTTGTAGTGGGATGTGGAGGTGTGGTACCCTGGGAAATTTTGAAATCTAGAGTCTCTGAAATACCATTTCCTGTATTTTGGAGCAGAGATTTTATAGAATTCTGATCAGATCATAAAATGTCATAAAATATACTCAACACATTTCAGGACTTTGAATACATTTATTTTTTATTTTATAGTATTTTTCATATATTAATTATAAGATACTAAAAAATCAGAATGCTAGCTTACTAATTTCTGACAGTTCTGTCATATTTCAAACCTTTTCATCCAGATTTCAATGATTGAGTAAATTTTTTGAAAATTATTTGCTGGGCAATAATATTTATTACTCGATTATATTTCAAATCATTGGTAAACAACAATTGGATTGGAAACTTAACCCTATCTTAAGACTGTGCTTTTTTTGGTCTTCTGGGGTTGGGAGCGGAATCTGCCTGCAGCCAATATCTCCAAAACTGTTAAATGTATCTCAATGAAATTTTCACAGGTTGATAGTATGGTAACACTGAATATATGTTACATTTTGTTGTCATGGCAACAAATTATGACATCAGTCATCAAAAATTCGGATTTGAATCAGTTCAAAAATGTTTTTTCAGGATTATTTCTTGTTGTTCTGTTAACATACATAAGTTATTATATCAATAAATAGATTTATCTTAATCGATATTATTGTTTCTATTATAATGAAAATGTTTTGTTGAAATTCATTGTTTGTAACTTTTTTTTACCCAATATTTTTTCACCATTTTTTCTGCCCATACTTACAGTACAATGTATTTCTAGGAAAAGTTGTGAAATGTTAGAGTCATAGCTGTAACAATTATTGAGATATCTGCATTTAAAAGTAGCATGGGCAGATTCCCCCCCCCCCCCCCCCCCAGTCTAGTAGGGTTAAGTGATTATTAATACAGTGAACATAAACAACCTTCAGGAACTGGTCATTTTTTATACCGTACTAGATCAACCATTTTTAAAAAGCTGTGATTCTTAATTTAACTAATACAGTAGACCAGGAAAAACAGCAATGCAAATCAGTCTGTCCAGTGTCCACCCCATGGTGCCGCCACTGCCAACAACTCAGACAAGCCCTCTTGGAAACTTCTTTGTGGGAGCATGTGCCAAAAATTCAATTTTTCATTAATTATACTCAACCAATGTTAAAAAATTTCCTATATATACAAATTACATGTACAGTACTTATAATCTTTATAATCTATAAACTAATTTTTTATTGTTTCAGTATTTCAGAATATTGGGACGGCCTTTAATAAGCTATACTATAGAGGCTTTTGAACGGTTAGTGCTGTAGTTTTATAATGGTTAGTGCTGTAGTTTTATAATGGTTAGTGCTGTAGTTTTATAATGGTTAGTGCTGTAGTTTTATACTAGTTTCAATGTTTTACATACAGTGCCTGACTCCTGTATGTAAAATTACTGCTCATTTAGCAGTTACATATAGTAACTGAAATGAAACTAGTTACCAGCAAAAGTTACAAACAAATTATTAACTAACTATAGACTTTACAGTTACAAATACTAAAAGTATCGAAGATATATGACATGGTATCAATTTGCAGTTTTATTATCCAAATACAATTTATGACTTCATGAATGAGCATTCATTTGAGTCAAAAACAGTTAATTTTCATAAGAAATGAATAAAAGTCTAAATCAGTAAAATCACTTGCATAAAGTAACAGTGTCTTGAACAGCAGATATAACTTAGTTATTGTTACTTTTAATTTGTACATTTTGTAGGTACACTTACAGTTACCAGATCTGGAAAAGTAACTATAGTTACCATTGCAGTTATACGGAAAAGTAACAACTATATAGTAATTGTAAATATAACCATGGTTACTTGTAATGAAGTTAGTTCACCAGCACTGCTTTAACTGTACAGTATATTGGTTCCCAAAGAGTTAAATTTGTTCCTAAATATGTTGCCCATAAATTGCACTAGAACAATAAAATAGGTTGTTGTATAGTAAATGCATGGGATTATACATTACATTTACGTACATGAAATGTGCATGTCTTTAGCTTGTCTTTGTACCTTCGCATCTACCAACCTCGCGAACAGATGCCAACGTTACGTCCAATCATCTTACGCACCAACTACACTGCCCCCATCAACACCATCAACAAAAAGCGCTGGAACTTCAGAAAGGCAGACTGGGAGAAGTTTGGGAATATAGACACCCTTATATTGCCGACCTTCCGGTTCCCTGTGGCAATAAATCAATCGCTCATGCCGCCTTTTCTAAAATGCTATCAACTAGGAGCAATACCGCCATACCCTGCCCCGTAACCAATTACCGCTAATTCCATCGCATCTGTCCTAGTTGAGAACGGTAAATGGCAGCAACCCACCGCCACCCGCAATAAAGAGCGACAGTCCCTCAATAAGGAGGTCGAGGATGCAAAGGAGAGCATTACTTGCTCCCAACAGTGTCGGCCGTCCTCTCCGATGCACTCACCACCAACGAACTGATCGACGCCATCCTCGCGCCTCAAGACACGGAAAGCACCTGGTCTCGATCAAATCCACCCGGAATTCCTTTGTAACATGACTCTTCGCGCTATTGAATAGCTACGAGAATTTCTCTCCGAATGTCTGGAAGCAGGCAAAAGTATCAGCAATCCTAAAGCCCAAAACGTTTGCCGATGACCCTTGCAGCTACCGTGCGATAATTCACTTCTATTGGTAACCTTTAAGTTGATGGAGCGCGTATCATTCTGGCCAGGATCAACGAAATTGTAGAATTACATCTGCCCCATGACCAGGCTGGATTTCGAAAGGGTAGATCTACCATCGATCAGATCGCCCAACTGACCCATGCTATAGAACAAACGTTTCAACGAAAAGAAAACTATATAGCCTTGTCTTAATCGATCTCTTCGCAGCCTATATGATATGTACCTGAAATGACTGAAGGTCATTGTTTCACCTTTACACAGCAGACATGCCTCCACCAACGTTCCAACTAAATTCCTATATGCTGATGAATCCGCTCTAGGATATGCACACAAGGATCGAAGATTGAACAAGTATACTGGAATCCGACCTTACCATCAAGTATGCTTTCTTTGATAAGTGGCATCTCAAGCTCAGCTTCTCCAAAACTGTGTGTTCGTTCTTCCATCTGGCAAATAAAAAGGCAATAGACACCCTCGCCATTCTGCACAATGGAGCACCACTAAAGTTCAAAAAAGAACCGTCTACTTGGAAGTCACCATAGACCTTTGCCACTCACATCATGACTGCACGAGAGAAGACCCAGAAACGTGTCAATCTCCTCAAGAAGCTCGTTGGTAAGTATACTGGAGTGCGAACTTTACCACCATGCGCACTTCTACTCTTGCTCTTGTTTTCTCCACGGCAGAGTATGCCAGCCCTGTGTGACCCCACAGCACCCACGTCAGCAAGCTTGATCCAGTAATTAACCAAGCCCTTCGACTAGTATCGGGCGCTATTAAGACCACCCCAACCACATGCTCCCTGTAATAACAGGCATCGCACCACCGTCACTCCACCGTGATCACCTGGTCTAATTGATGCTCCACCAGAAATCGAACCAACAAGGATCCTTGTCCCCCGCCTCGAGCCAGACGCAGCCCCAGCTCGCCTGAACCGCGCAAGTGCTAGCTTCGCCTCTCGTGCCAACACGTTGAACGAGCTGCACCCCCTATCAGAGAACTGGCAGCTGGAAAGATGGATAGAGAACTGGTCATGCATCAACACACACTTGTACTACTACATTTCTGAATCCACCACAGGGTTTCGTTTAGGGGGACGAAATGTTTAGGGGGACGAAATGTTTTCCCCTTGAAAAATATTTGCCACCTCTTGTAAATTGCTGAGGCACTCAATCCGCCCCCCAAATTTTCATTATGGGGTGTTTTGCCCCTTCTTGGTATATTTTCTGAAAGAAACCCTGGTCCACCACCAAACCACTCGATCACGACCTTGAACGCAGGGCCCTCGTCCGCCTCAACAGACTCCGAACAGCTGCATGGGTTAGACATTCTTGGAAAAGATTGGACTTCAAGAATCAGCAACGTGTAAGTGCGGTGCTTACCAAGACATCAACCACATAATCTCAGCGTTTCCTCTCCTGAAGCCCCCGAATGGTAATATCGGTCTAAAAGAATTGGACGATGAAATGGTGACGGAAAATGAAAGTCGAATGAGCGACGACGACGACGACGACGATAATCTTTTGTTCCAACAAATTTTTTTAAATTGTCATTTAATAAACAAGTTAAATCTACAGAATTTTTAAAATGTGTCCTTGGTCACAATATGAACATATCTTTGTGTGTGCAAAATTTCAGGATAGGTTACCCAACTAGTTTTTGAACTGTTGGACATTATTACGCGCGCGGTCAATACTTAAAATTTTCTCTCGCAAGTTCAATGAAAAACCATGCTCGTATCACATGATTTTCGCATGTTTCTTGTTCCAACTTTGATAGTTTATGCAGGCTGCTTTTTTGGCATCAAACTACGTTATATTTGTCATCACAAAACTAAAGTAAGGTTATGTATTGGTTGAAGTGTTATTTCAATGCGTGTAAGGATGTTTTAATTATTTTTTGAATTGTTTGTTCGCTATATACATTATGTATCTCGACCGACTTGGTAGGATTATTCTTTATTTTCGCAATCACAAAAATTATCTATGAATAATATGTTGTGGAAGCAACTGTGAAGCATTTTTCAATGTTGTCGGATGGTTTATCTATTCTGATTGACGTGTTTTTATGTTGTTTGATTGATAACTGGTAGAATCGTAGAAGTCATTTTGCCGCAGACAAAAATTCAAAAACTTAACTGTGATTATAAAAATCTTAACTCTGTATTTTAATAACGTAAGCTGTAGTTTTCTAGGTAAAATACTAGTATATGGAAAGTTTGTCTAATATGAAAGATCTCGTAAAATGATAGAGCAACACCTTTTACAACTTTTCCGTATTTTACTTCGTTTGTGAAATATTTCAGTTTGTTTGATATATTCAGTGGTGTCTGACGTCAGGTGTTGGGTGGAGAATTTTCACTCATTATACAATATTAGTTCCATCATCAAGTTTGTTCCATAAATTTACTTGAAAATGTGCGTATAATAACTCCCCATGGTAATGAACGTTGTAAACTTAGCAATCACTGAGATATAAGACATTTTTTAATGAGTGAAAATTCTCTACCCAACACCTGACGTCAGCGACCATCTCATTGTACATAACAAACAAACTGAGATATTTCAAAAACGAAGTAAAATACGGAAAAGTGTAAAAGGTGTTACTCTATCATTTTACGAGTTCTTTCATATAATAGACAAACTTAATTTTTGTTGCCAATGTCCTTTAAGTTTTTTCCATCGTTATATTTTTAATTCTTTCTTCCATCGCTATATTTTTTAGCGATCAATCCCACGTTGGTGACATAAAAATCGATTGACGACAAATTTCCATTTTTGCCTGAAAATTTACGGAAAACTATGCCGGTGCCGCCATGTATCTATGCTACTTTAATATTTGTCAACATCATTTTGTTTACCTTTATAAGACAGAGTATTTATCTATTGTAGTATTCCTTGGATTGAACACATTGTCATCGCAGGTCCTGCCAAAGAACATGAACTTAAACTCTTGGAAAATGTAAGTATAACTTGGTACTTTAGTAAGCCAACCACTTATTTTTGAAATTTTGCACAATATCATGACTGACTTGGATTTCAAGGCAGCACTTCCCTTGCGATAGTAACTTCTAGTATATTTACTATTTATTATCACCAATCAGGCGCGTAAGAAGCATTTAATAAGTGGGTAGGCCAGGAGCGAGCGATGAAGGTGCGAGCTCCCCGAAAATTTGGCCAAACAGCCAAACTAAAACATCTGTGAGGAACGGTCTATCTTAAAACCGTTGAACAAATGGCGCTTGTGCAAACGCCCAAAGTAAAAAAACCCAGAAGTTTAAAAATAAATTATAAATTTGGTAAATAAAGGCGGAGAATGGTAAAGTCGTGCAAAAAAGTGTAGCTGCCAAAGCCGCCACTGCCGCTACAGTTCCTACGCGTCTGCCAATATACAAGGCCAAACGTCAAACCGCCCTCTTGAAAACACTCAAAGTGGCAGGCCGATGATGAACTAGTTGAGCCACAAATACGTTTGCAGCCCTGCTTATTATTGATCTTATAATGAACTGCATCTTTAACCAAATTAATGGTGCATTTCATAATTATTTTTCCTTGTATATTGTATTGGTGATAGTGATAATCGCGAGGGTGCAAATGTTACTACAACAATATGCCCTTCAAAAGTCATGTTATTAGCCTTATTTTCTTTGCCAAAATGTAACAACAACAAATCAAATACTCTAAAAGGTTCGTGTATCGCCAAAATAGTGTGGGTCTAAGGTTTCGAACGCATGCCCTTTATCTCACTCTCTAACGAAGGGTGTTCGCTCGAAACCTTCTACACACTATTTCAGCAGTACACCAACCTTTTAGAGTATTTGATTTGTATTTCTAGGCAACAGTTTTACATTAATTAACATAATAGTTCATTTAGTTAATATATACTTTTTTCTTTCCTTTCTATCATTAGTACTGACCCAGTATTATAACATTGACATTAACTGGAATTTTATGGTATTTGATTGTATGTTATAGATTATTGTTGGTTTTGATCATAAAAAGGTTATAACAACAAGTGGAAGCTCTACAAGGTTTCAATGCAATGATAACTTTTATTGTCAGTCAGTCAGTCAGTCAGTCAGTCAGTCAGGCAGTCACGTCCGTCAGTCAGTCAGTCAGGCAGTCACGTCACGTCACGTCACGTCCGTCCGTCCGTCCGTCAGTCAGTCAGTCAGTTAAATTCTTTATTGCCTCCAAATATGAAGAGTACAAGAATAATAGAATAAATAAATAATGAATAAATATACCTAAATAATAGTTAATAAATATACCTAAATAATGAATAAATATACCTAAACTATATACAAATTGTCGTAAATTTATATATTTAAGTAGTAGATCTAACCAATTACAAATGAATCAAATGACGAATTCTGTAAGCAGTACGAAATATATCTGGCACTTTGCAGTTCATAAGTCTCATTTAAATTGTTTCTTTCACTTGAAGTGAAGACTGAATAATCCCCCAATAAAGTCTGAATTAATGTTTGATTATCCAAATTATTTATTTAATGATTATTTATTTAATGCATGTAAATTAATAAGAGTCCGGATATAAATAAACTCAATGTATCAATAATAACAATTAATTATAATTAATAATGAATAAATTATTTTACTTTAGACACAGGTCAATTTTCAATGGAATTCAGTGTCTAAATACACATGATCGCAAACCTGATGTAGTAAGAGTCACTTTGAATTACAATTTCTAACTTAGATAATAGCGTAACTGGCACCATATACATGTACATATAATAGTTGTTGATATGTTAACCTCGTACCCAGGGCATTTTGCCTCCACGGCGGAAGGTCGGCGAAAATGGCCCTGGGATCGGCTGGTCCATTCTATAATGCGATTGGCTTGTCATAAAACTAAATTAAATCAGCCGAGTATAATTTATTCATCTTATCTGAATGCTGTCTTCAAATTTTAAGAGATAACCATGGATGTATGGTGGATTATTAAGCTTGTTAGCTGCTTTTATGCCAACGAATGCTGACATGAACAACTCTGAAGAGTATTGAATATTTCTCAATTATTCATGTCAACAAAGTAGACAAAGGCAAAGGAACAAAGACCACAAAATTTATCATATCTAAGTACCCAGAAATTATGGGTGTCATGTGACCAGCCGATCCCAGGGCCATTTTCGCCGACCTTCCACCGTAGAGGCAAAATGCCCTGGGAACGAGGTTGTGATATGTTGTCTTTTTATTTGAAGATTTGCTGTAACCGTACTTAATTAGTAGCTAGTGTAATAAAGAATACCTTCATGTAGGTAGCATTATGAAAAAGTATTTTACTTTTTAACTATTCTTCCACATTGTCATGCCCAACAAGCCATGAAAACAACTGATTTAAAGTAAAATGAAAACAACTGATTTAAAGTAAAATGAAAAGGTGGTAAACTGCCAAGATTTTTAGTAACGAAATACTGACGTTTCGAGCGGAGCGCTACCCTGCATCAGAGTAAGTCGAGATGAATCATTTTACGACAAGCTTGCGTACGTGACGTGGATAACTGGATGGTTTTGAATAAGCTAAAGTTAAATAGTGATAAGACAGAATTGCTGATTTTATCAGCTCGTCATCGTCCTTCTCCATCTGTTCAATCTATAACTGTATGCGATGATGTTATCTGTCCGTCACCCAAGGCAAGGAATATTGGTGTCCTTATGGACTCTTTTTTATCTATGCTGGAACATCAAGTTACAAGCATCTGTAAATCTGGTTTCTATCATCTGAGAAAAATCAGAAAAATTCGAAAATACCTTAGTTATCAGTCTGCAGAAATCCTTGTACTTGCTTTAGTCTCGTCTAGGTTGGACTTTTGCAATGCACTCCTTTACGGACTGCCTAACCACCTTATAGAGCGACTTCAGAAAGTCCAGAACGCGGCTGCACGAATTGTTACTTTGTCACGCAAGTATGAACATATATCACCTGTTTTATTCAAATTACACTGGTTACCAATACAGGAGAGGATTATATACAAGATACTTTTAATCACTTATAAAGCTTTGAATGGCGTGGCACCGCCATATATCAGGGATCTATTAGATATCTATATTCCAGGACGTAACCTGAGATCATCTTGCAAAAAACAGCTAGTGGTCCCAAATTATAACTTATGTTCATATGGTTATAGGTCATTCTCCGTATCTGCGTCAATTTTGTGGAATTCTTTGCCACAAGACATAAGACTATGTGATACCTTAGACTCTTTTAAATCCATGTTAAAGACGCACTTGTTTCGCAAAGCATATGAAACTTTCTTGTAAATTGTTAAATACTTTTATGATATAACTATACAGATTCTTTTTAGTGATATATAGTTAATTAAGATAGGTTAGTTATAACTTCTTACCATAGTTTTCATTGTAAAATTTGTAATTTTTGCTATTTTCTTGTAAAGCATGGTAAGTCTATTTTTATGCAATTGTAAAGCGCCACTGGGCACTTGTGGAAGCGGCGCTATAGAAATATTAAATATTATTATTATTATTATTTGGCTCTGCTCGAAACGTCAGTATTTCGTTACTCAAAATCTCGACAGTATATATCTCTTTTTAAACATGGCCAAAAAACCTATTTCCAATGAGCCGCTAAAAATTCCGCAAATTACAAAGGATCTTGTCCTACCTTACATGACGTCATCTCAGGACGCCGCGCCAACTCCCGGGCGCAAACAACTTAGATCCTAACCCTAACCCCCCACCAAATGAGTTTTCTAACCCTAACCCCCCGCCTTAAGTGTCTTCCTAACCCTCCGACCTCGATTCCCTTGATGTTATCCGGTGATGTTTATATTGGTGATGGAGTAACATGAAAGGTTATCCGGATAAATCTAGGGAATCGAGGTATATAATCGTCAGAAGACACTTAAGGCGGGGGGTTAGGGTTAGAAAACTCGTTATAGGCGGGGGGTTAGGGGTAGGATCTAAGTTGTTTTGGGGTTAGCTGTTATTTGTATGGTTAAGTGACAAAATTCTGACGATTATATACCTAGATTCCCTTGATGTTATCCAGTTAATGTCACTGCTGACCAACAAAATTTCATGCTCATCCTCGATCATCGCTCGGGTTGATAACAGCGGGTGATAAAAACGATATGTCCCTAGGGACTATATCGTTTTTATTTCCCACTGTTTATCACCCTCATAAAGGCACTAGTATGTGATAAAAAGGTTATCACACTCGCGACTCTTTTATCAGTTTTAGCACTCACTCGCGCGCGTGATAATTATGATATCGTCCTCGAGTGATAAAACTAATATTACCTTATCCCTCATATGATAACCTATACATACATAATTTCTATTGTGTAGGTCGTGATTCATGATGCTGTTCGACTATTTATCAAGGAAAACTTTTTGGAGAATGTTGTCCTTGCTGCAAGGAAACATGGTGTAAGTCAGGCTTCCTGGAAAAATTAATTATTCTCTCTTAATGTTCTCATCTGAAGAAAAATGTAACAAACAAAACTTAGGAGCTGATTACATAGACATTTTCAGCCTAAAATGTCAGCCTGATTACGGCATCTTTGCAAATTCTAATATGTATTAAAACGAATTTGCAATTACATGAAGAGTTCCAGCCCATGGTTGAACTTGTAGCTACCATCTTGTTGTTTTTTCAGCTGAATTGAGAATGTTATAGGTTAGGTAGATGTAAAGCAAAAACAAAGATGGTAAATTTGCAGTTGCTTATGTTTGTCTTTCGATCTCAGTTTCATCGTGGATAGAAATAGCTCATGTAATAGACCTCTTTCATAATGGCGGCCAGTCTAAATATTATTTTATTTGCATGAAAATTAACCTTTCTGGCCTCGTTACAAAGCAAAGATTCTTTGGAATTACAGACACACGAACGAGGTAAGAAAGGATAATTTAATGAATATAAAAGAATGTTTAATTTGGGTGCCGTTATGAAAGAGGTCTATAATAATATTTAAAGTGCCTATAACGTCAAAAAAATTATTGTTTTATTTGGAAGAACTTTTAAAATGATAAAGTAACTTTTATTGAAGATTTTCGTTTCTTCGCTTTGTTTTTGATATATTTCAGTTTGTAAAAAATAAAGACACTAAAGTGTGAATAACATGTGCGCGTGTTTCTCCTACAACACCAAACTTCTTGATTTTAAAGGATTTCGTTTGAGAATGAAAGTGATACACAAATTTCTCCGGTAAGTTATTATGCATGTTGACGAAATTCCAGAAATTTGCATATCAAACAAACTGAAATATTTCAAAAACAAAGCAAAGAAGCAAAAATCTTCAAAAGAAGTTACTTTATCATTTTAAAAGTTCTTCCAAATAAGACAATAAATGTTTTGACGTTATAGGCACTTTTAAAATTCTCGGAAATTGACACTTTTAAATTCACGTTCAGGTGGCATCCATTAGCTAACCATTAGGTCTCTTATCATGTTTTTTTCAGGCATGTGGTGCTGTGAAATCATTAATATCTACAGTAATAGCAAGAAAACAGGATGGGCTTCTTGACCATTCCTTAGATAGGTAGGCTTAAAATATTTCTGCATGTCGAAATGTTGCTCAGTGCTAAAATATATGGTACTAATAATCATTATGATAATTAACTTGTTTAGTTAAAGTGCCTATGAAATGAAAAAATCCAGTTTCCATAATGTCTTTCCCTCGAAAGTAGATTTTGAATAATGACGAAATCTGTTTAAATTTTTTCTTTATCTTTCACCGTTGTTTAGTTATAAGCATTTGAAATTTTAGCGTGAAGACGTCAGAAGATGGACATGCTGTACTAGCTAGATAAATATTAAAGTCTTGATATTTTGTGTTTTCACGAGAACTACGAAACCTAGTTGCATTTCAACTACCACAATAAGCTACGTGATAAACTACTTTCTGTGGTCACCATGGTAACCTACTAGGCTCCAGGCCCCTGAAAGTAGTAAATAAAAACTTGCTCTAGGTTTAGTACGAGGCATTATTTAGACAAACACTGTCATTTCTCATATTAATTAAGGACGTTGCGCCAAATACATAACCATAACAATGCCAACAGCAGGTATCCAGAAAACAAGAAAATTACGTTTTATGAAATAAGGATAAAAGGACCTGGAACCTAGTATGTTTCCATGGTAACTATACAAACATCAGTGGTGAGTCGACCACTTGAAGGACAACATTGCTGCCATGTTTCATCTTTGTGAAAGTCATACTTTATGAAATATCAACACTTTAATATTTCTCAGTCATCACGCTAAAATTTCAAATGCTTATAACTAGACAACAGTGAATGTTAAAGAATAATTTAAACAGACATCTTCGTTATTCAAAACCTACTTTCAAAGGAAATTTTCATAGGCACTTTAACATAAGATTTATTTATTTAACAACAAGTGCAAGCGTTCTTGTACTCCCAGGTGTTATGTTGTTAAATAAACGATTGATTGATTGATTGATTGATTGATTGATTGATTGATTCGTTGATTGATTCGTTGATTGATTGATTGATTGATTGGTTGATTGATTGATTGATTGGTTGATTGGTTGATTGATTGATTGATTGATTGATTGATTGATTGATTGATTGATTGATTGATTGATTGATGAGATTATGAGAATATTACTATAATTTTATAATTTTCTTTTAATAGACTCTATAATTTTTATTTTTGTTAGACTAAAGTATATTGGTAGTGAGATGCCACAAGCATTCCAATTTGATGTAATTCTCAATGCTTATCAAAAGGTACAGCGTAAATTAAACCTCGAACTAAACAATATAATTATTGCTTTTGCAAAAAACCTTTTACATGTAATATCATGGATTATGTCCATGCTCTAGACTGGGGCTAAAAAGGAAAAGATATTTCATGAATATTGAAAAATAATAACACGTAATCACCTTTTCCACTCTGCGTCACAAAACTCCACTCCCTGCGAGTGATAGTTCAATCTTTTCAACTATATGCTACACACTCGCAAATTTGCTGCGAGTAAACCCGTAGCGAGTTGCGAGTTGAGTTTTACCATGAGTGGAAACGAGGCTGTAACGTGATAGACCATTGCATTTGTGTGCACCTGACCACTTATTCAATAAACACTTTCCTAATAATAATAATAAAATAATAATAATCATATTAATAATAATAATCATATTAATAATAATAATAATAATAATAATAATAATAATAATAATAATAATAATAATAATAATAATAAGCAGAGAAGTATCAAGATCTAAAAAGAGAAATTAAGAGGATATGGCAATGTAAAGAAGTAACAATTGTACCCATCATTATTGGAACACTCGGAACAGTAAGCATCCATTTCGATATGTGGCTAGGAGGGCTCGACATTAGAATTGACTTCCAGACATGTGCTAGATACCTAAGGGTGCGGGATGTACCTTGATGTTTAGCAATGAAATCCAGCTACAAGATAATGAGCTGTGCGAAAACTGAAAATAATAATAATAATAAGCTTTATACAATAGACTTATAAAACTAATTGCATTTACAAAATCAAAACTATACTACATGTATAACCAATAAAACTACGGTATGTGGTGATATATACATTGCTGTAGTGAATGTGCAGGGAGATCTTGGAGTAGACAGACGATATATGGACGATCGTCGGGTTGCCACCTACCTATACTATCAATTTTTGTGATTGGTTAATTAAAACAATAAAACAATAGAATCAACCACAAAGAAACCAATGTCCTAACCCTAACCACCTTTGTTCCATATAGCCAATCACAAAACCTGTTCATTTTAGGTACGTATTTACCGCGATCGTCAAGCTCATATCCTCAGAAGAATGTCCCGGACATGGATGGAACCTGTAACCTTCTGATTGCCAGTGAGACACTCTAACCATTGAGCTTCATCCAAGGTTCTATCTCTGTCCGGGACTCATTTTTCTAAGGATATAGAAACATTTTTGTAAGGATATGAGCTTGGTGATCACTAAAACTATGATAACTACTAAAACTATTAATTCGGGTGCTGACTTAAAAGTATTTAAACAGTCAGTTCTTCTAATTTGCTCTGTGAATTACAGAGTTTTGCAGCGGCAACCAAGAATGTAGCGGTGTCCCTGCCATTTGTTTTGTTGTTATTCTACGTCTGTATGTAGTTTGTAATTGGCGAAGTTAATAAATCATAAATCATGTTTAGATTTTGTCACAAATAGCAGATTTCGGTTAGATGGTGTTAAAGTGCAAGTGAATAGGTGTCTGACCATGTAAAGCTTTGAAAGTAATCAACAGTATCTTGAAAATAATCCTTGATAGAAACAAGCGAAACAAGAACCAACTGTACTCTTAGTATCTTACTGGCAAAAAGATTCGTAGTAAGAAATCCAGCGAAACTCTAAACGAAACAACTTCGAGCTAGACGCTCACCAAGTCTTACGGGATTACATGCAAGCAAATTTGGGAAGTGTGTATTTCGCACCCATCTGGTTCCTTTTGATTTACTTGAGTTGATCGACAAAAATAATCAAAGAAAATGCATACCGATTGTAATTAAAAATATATTTTAATCTGAGAATAAGCATTTTTTAGTTAAGAACATTGAAGTTTTGTTGTCATATTTTAGGGTTGCTGTTATTTTTTAGTGCACAGAACATGAATTTGACCACGGAACAGAATGTTTACAGCTTGCTTTGAAATACAGTCATACACATGCATTCTTGATTGATGGCCCAGACTACCTTTGGAAGGTAATAATGTTCACAAAGCACAAACGTAATTCATAGTTTTTTGTTTCACGTAATTCATGTTATGTTTTCTTTCCGAAACCTGTAGGTGACATATAAAAAAGATCTTTTTGCAGCTGAAGGAGTTATAAAAGGTAGAAATAATCAAATTAAATTTGAGTCCGCGGCTTGCAGGCCTGCACAAAATTAGCGTAGCACTAATTGTCTTTACTGAGTGAAGTTGCGTAGTGTATCTCCTTTTATCTCCAGGCTATCAAAAAATAATAAGCTAATCTTTGGCATTTCACTCGATTGAACTACATGTTCTAAGGATTTGTGGTGAAGGAAAATTTCGAGTGTTGTAATATATACATTTTAAGACCAAACCGGGACCAGTTGCGAAAAATGGAACATCAAGGCCTTCCGGTTGGAATTGAACCCGCGACCTTGCGATGCCAGTGCAGTGCTCTGACTGCACTGAGCTACGGAAGCCGTTGCCGAGAGCCTATAGTCACGAGTTCTGTATATATAGTGGTGGTAATGCCAGGAGAAGATTTGGGTATATTACAAGTAATATTTGGCATTTCACTCGATTAAATTACATGTTTTAAGGACTTGTGGTGAAGGAAAATTTCGAGTGTTGTAATATATACATTTTAAGACCAAACTGGGACCAGTTGCGAAAATGGAACATTAAGGCCTTCCGGCTGGAATTGAACCCGCGACCCTGCGATGCTATTGCAGCGCTCTGACCACTGAGCTACGGAGGCCGTTGACGAGAGCCTAGTCACGAGTTCTGTATATATATAGTGGTGGTAGCTCAGTGCACTAACATCGCAGGGTCACGGGTTCAATTCCAACCGGAAGGCCTTGAAGTTGCATTTTTCGCAACTTGTCCCGGCTTGGTCTTACATTGTATATATTCCAACACTCGAAATTTTCCTTCACTACAAATCCTATCAAAAAATTAGCATGGCACTTTGCCTACTGAGCGAAGTTGCGTATTAAAGCTAATCTTTGGAATTTAATAAATAATGTTGTTAGATAATCTCCAACACGGGAAATGGCGCAAAAGGGATGGCTCAAAAGGACCTTTCTGTTTTTGTCTGGTCTTTATTTTTGATTACCTTTAGGGTTAACTACGGTTAGGATTAGGTTTAAGGTTGGTATTAAGATTAGGATTGGATTTAGGATTGGGATTAGATTAGTTCTTGAAAATGTGAAGGTCCTTTTGAGTGATCCATTTTAGCCTTCACCCTCCAATATGGCCGCCGTGACGTCACGTGCAACCCAGCAATTAGTAAAACAGGAGAGAGAGATATTCAAAAGACCTAGGATGGTGTTATTGAAATGAATATATAATCCAATTATATCATTATATTATATTAAAGTAGTAGGCTTGAGCCTGTAAAATACCTGTACCTTAGGATTTGAATTTATTTTGTTATGAAATCTCGACCTATTTTTGTACGGCAAGTAAGTAGACATTTTTGTTTTTACAGAGCGTTTTCGTCGAAGAGCTAAGTTTTTGACAAACCACAGTGAATCAACTTTAGAAAAAGAAACTGGGAAAAAGTTAAATGCGAAAGATATCAAGGTTCGTAAAGTTACTGTATTTTACCATCGATATAATAAATCTGGTTATTGTTAAAATATGTTTTATTGTTTTTTCACTCTAGGTCCTGCAAGACGACGTTTTAAAAACAAACATTCTTATTGATTTTAGATTACTGGATCAAGATAAAATTGTAAGTTCTTAAAAGCAGGCGAAAATTATTGATGCATACATTAACTGTCTCGTGTGCTCTGATGTACGCTTAACCCTGGCTCGTCTTTTTTTAAGTGTTTTCTTAAGCTTGCGTAATTGTTGTTTGTCTGGAAACTCGACGAAAGTCTTTGTTTTACGGGGTTGGCTAAAAGGGATGACTCAAAAGGAGGACCTTTCTGTTTTTGCCTGGTCTTTATTTTTCGTTAGGTTATGATTAGCTACCGTTAGGGTCAGGTTTAAGATTAGGATTGAGATTATGACGTCAAGATGTTTCTACATTTTTAGAAAATCAAGTATATCTTTGAGATTATTCAACGAAATCACTTGAAACTTTGCACAGTTAGACACTTCGTGAAACCTAACATCATTACATTGGAATAGCGATCCCAAATTAATTTACTATTTCTAATTTCTTAATTTTCTAAAAATGTAGAAACATCTGACGTCATAGGCTACTTCATTTGCATATCACACAAGTCTAAATATCTCAAGAACTACGCGAGATATGAAAGAACTCTAAATTACCATTCCTATTCATTTTCGAAGTGCATTTAAATGAGACAAGCTTAATTTTCATTTCATAGGCACCTTCACCTTGTTTTGTTCATGTTTATGCAAATTTCTACACTGAATAACATTGTATTTTTTGTATAATAAAGTAGTCATCCAATAGTGCAACGTATGGTTTTAATCGTTTAACCGTGCTGTATAAATATTAATAAAACAAAAACAAAAGATTCGTCGGTGAAAGCCTATATATATTCCAACATAAACCACAGCTCATTTGTTAGTCGCTTTGAAGTTGGGTTATAATTTGATGTTACGAGATTCCGAATATATTAGCAAATAGTTTAGTTTAGTTTAGTTTATTAGATTTATCACTCTTAGGTGAACGGAATAACCCAACAGGCTAAAAGCCCAATTATAGGGGTTCCGAGGGCCTACGATTTTAGGTCGTTATCCGAGAAGACCTGAAAGTCTTACCATTTGCTGATATTATTGCAAAGGCAGCACTTTCTCCTCAATTATTTTTAAGACCTTGAGTGGAGGTCCGACCCAGGATTTGAACCTGTGTCTCCCAGCTCATACACATGTGTGGTAACCACTGGACCACAACAGCTGGTTGTATATATGTTGTATATATTATATCCGAGAGTAGTAAAAAAGTAGAGTGCTGCGTATAGACAGTGTTTTGAATATATAGCAAAGTGAAAAGTCACTAAATTCGTCACTAAATTATTGGCAGTTTACCTGGGTGCCAGAGGTCCCACTTTTGCCGCCTCGCATCCTCGCGTGCCCCCATTATCCCCAACGAGCGAAGAAGAACCACTGACACCCAGGGTACATATATTAGCAACAGAAAGATAGATAGATATGTTAGCAACAGAACGATAGATATGTTATGTGTTACCTCATTCTTAAAAAAAAAACGCTTTAAATTTCTGTTTTTATTCAGAACGTTAAGCGGGGTTTTTGAGAGAACGAAAACATAACATATCTATCGTTCTGTTGCTAATATATGCTAATATATTTAGAACCTCGTAACATGATATTATAACCTGAAGTTGGCCGAGTTTCCAGACCATGCTTGCATGGATTGACTATATGTAGGTCGCTGATATATATTCGTTCTTTCCTCTTTTCATTTATCATTGCGTCTGTCGTTGGTTTGTTCCTTCAGTTCGCAATAACGAGACTTTTTGTTTGTTTAGGGAAGAAGTCATTCTGATTACATAAGAGATGAAATGATCCTGGAATTGGAGCATATTCAGCAAAATGGAATCATGGTAATAGTTCATCGTGGTAGTGATAAAGATTTCTTGGAACTAAAGGTAAAGAAAAACTCCTTTACATACTGTTTTGACTGTTTCCTTGAAAATGAGAAATTCAAGTTTTTAAAAAATAAATTCATTTTTTTGTAATGCTGTCAATCACAATAATAGTGTTCGTTACTGTAGGAATTGTAGGTATTTGGCTTTACAGCAGACCTCTCGAAGGGGGGGGGGGGGGGGGGGGAGAGCGAAAACGCGCTAGAGGGGTACGTGCGCGAGCCTCACGCACGTTTTCGCTCTTTCCCCCCATTCTAGACAAAAAGTCTAGACGTTGATGTTCGTATATGAATGAACATTTTAAACCTTCAATGTAGTCTTTGTATAATCTGTAAAATTATTAGTTTTATCAGAAATAGAGATATATGATTTCCAATTCTCCCGTCTACTAGAAATAACGTGTTTTTTTCTACAGTTTTCAGAAAGTTTAGCAAAAGTTGTTTTCTTGTAGGTAACAACTTAATGAGTTACAAATATCAAGCTGCAAATTCTTAACATTATTATTAATGCTATATTTAGTTTCACTTTCACATGCACTTATATTGTTTTGCTCTTTCAGGCTTCAGTTCATCATATTGCTCGTCAAGGCAAAGAAAAAAGAATAACGTGCTGTGCAGTTTGGTGTGAAAATGTTGTCCCGTCATTTACCACTGAGGTTAGCATTTCTGTTACCGTTACTGTTGTCGTCTCGGAATTAGGACAAACCTAAAAGGGATGAAAAACGTCGGTTTCGCAGCGGCTCTTGATTGTCTCCTTGTTTTTCTGCGTTGTCAACAGGGTCACACAGTGCTGTGAAGAATACTCTAGAGACCAGATTTAATTTAATTTTTAAAGACCAAATTTAATTTTTAAAGAACGCTCAGAACGCGAGGTCTGAGTCATTACAAAACCTTAGGAAGAAAACATGCAATGGATAAATAACTTAACCCTTTGTCAAATCTACAAAACTATGGTTCCATAATGTGATTGTTGGATAAATATATGTTGAAATTAGCTATTATAATTTATTCGACCGTAGCCTCAAGCAAGTTACATTGTTAGTTTTCTTGTTCTTGTTATTTTAGGAATTGACAAAATGCGAGAAACTTAACGAAATCGCTCAGATGATCGTAAATGTTGTCCTGGAGACCCCATTAAGTCTGACTGGTCAAGTTTTCACAGTACTGGACACAACGTAAATAAAGCCCGAGGTCGCAGTTTTGCTCTATACGGACTAATGTTAATCTTTTATAAACGTTTATCTTTTTCTGCTTTCCTTGAAGATAAAGGTGACATTTGTAAACACTGGTTTGTAAACACTGTTTAAAGTAAACCATCCCGAGTTTTTAGATTTCTATATAGAAGACGACAAGTTATTTTACAGTTGTTGATTTGGTCCATTTGTTTCGGAGGTAGCCATCTTTAAACATTGCTATTTGCAAGAATATACCGAGAGACTAAAAAGGCCTGGGACGAGCCATTTGTGACGTAGTTAAAGTGTCTACGAAGTGAAAAAATCGTTGTCCGTTTTCTTATTTTAATCAACAGGTTAGCATAGCAGGAGCATTCACTGAATATTTCAAGTGAATCTGGTAGATAGTCTTCGAACTATTAACTCTCAAGGCAAGGCTAATCCGTTTTTTGAGAAATTTGTCGCTCGGTTAGAGTACCTGATGACGTATGCAGATGTACACATAGAGATCATAAATAAAACTAGAGGGGGTAACCAATTGAACGCCGCCATCTTGGATAAATTGGCGGCAAGATAGCACACCCGGATGTAAAAATACGGTTATTGTCGTGAGGTCAAAGGTCGGTCGCTGTTTTTCGTGTCTTTTGACATGTAGAAAACGAAAACCGTGTTGTTTTTTCCAGATTTTTTGCAAGTTGTGTTGAAACTGCTCATGTGCTAATACACCTTTTTTCGGAAATCAAACCAGCCATGGTAAATTCATTCTGGTTTGTAGACTGCTCAAACGGCTCACGCCAGACACGTCAGCCGACTGCTTTTATCTTATTTCATGCCCCAGAAATCCCAGAAATCGCCAAAGAGCTAATAAGCCTTTTGAATGGTTTGTTTCCAATTTTTATTGTATAAAACAAATTAATTCCATTTTGCCGTTGTCTGTTCAGTTATAGACGTCAGACGTAATGTTAGAAACATTAAAATTCTCCTCCTACTCGTGGTCTAGGCAGAGGTCTGGGAACTGGTAATTGTACATCCGGGTGGGCTATTTTGCCTCCAACTGAGTCAATGGCGGCGGTCAATTGGCTACCCGATTTTCCTCAAAGTGCATACATAAGAAAAATGGATTTCGTCATTAATTTCCAATTTGCATACGTCATCTGCACCATATATTCGATACCATTCTTTCCCTATTTTGTAACGTTAAACTTACGCCAAAAGGCCAACTTTGGACCTCGATATCTCGAAAAGTATGTACCACATTTATTTCATTTCTATGATTATTTACTTGATTATAATAAATAATTATTATTTATAAATGATTATTTATTTGACAAGCTTGAATTTTGTTTAAAAATATGGAATCCGAATTTTTCACTTCGTAGACACTTTAAGTGTTTAAAGCTTCACATAAGACTAAACATTTTTTTTTGCAAAAAAGTGAAAATTCATGTGTACCCCCGCCTTAGGCCCTTAAGTAATGTGATGAATTGCATGAAATTCCGTTTTCTACATCTGATTCATTTAAAAACCCAAACACAATACATCTATCTGGCATGTTGCTCGCTTCAATTATAACTACACAACAGAATACACAAGCAAATACTTTTATGAGCGACTTCCGTCCCTTAAGTTACGTCACCCTCGTCACGTAAGGTAGTTACCAGACCCTTTGCCATTTGCGGAAATTTCTCACAAGAAATTAAAAATAGTAGCTCTTTTTGTTGGAAAAGAGATATCATAAAAGACCTTATCAGCTAGTTTGTCGTCCTCGATACAGAAATAATATATATTAATATTTCAATTTATTACGCGCTAAGACTATAAATATTCTAAAGCGCGATGTAGAATATTACAAATAATTACTAAAAAACAACTTAAGTTAACAAAAATGTTATAAGACTAAGACTCGTAGGCCTTTCTAAATAAATACGTTTTTAAAAGTTTCTTAAAAGAGTCAGTACTAGAAGATTGTCTAATAAAAAGCGGTAAACTGTTCCAAACAACAGGACCAGCTTTAAAAAAGGCCCTGTCTCCAAAGGTTTTACATGATGTTCTGGGGACCAAAAGCAGGTGTTGTTCTTGTGATCTTAAACGGTAAGGACCGGTACGTTTAACATGGAGTAGGCTTTCCAGATATTCAGGAGCCTTGCCATGCAATGCTTTAAAGACTATAAGTGCAATCTTGAAAACCACACGATATTGAATGGGCAGCCAATGAAGTTTTTTAAGAACAGGTGTGATATGCTCGTATTTTGGTACAAGACACACCATTCGAGCGGCCGCATTAAGTATGCGTTGTAATCGATCAATTTGATATCGAGGGACACCATATAGCAAATAATTGCAATAGTCTAGATGAGACGTAACAAAAGCATGAACAAGGATTCTGGTCGAGTCAGCAGATAGAAACTTTCTAATTTGCCGAATGTTATAGAGACTACGAAAAGCTTTACTACAGACTCTACCAACGTGGGCATTCATTGACATCTGGTTATCGAACAACACACCAAGATTGCGCACCGACTTAACAGGCGTAATAGTTGATTCACCAACAGTGATAGAGTCAATAGTTACTTTCAACAACTGCTGCCTAGAGCCAATTATTAGAAATTCGGTTTTAGTGTCGTTAATTAGCAAACGATGTGAGATCATCCAGGCTCGAACTTCAGCAATGCATTCTTCAAATGATTTAACAGCATCTTCTTGGGACGATGGAGTATCAGGCTTGAACGCGAGAACATTTGCGTATCATCTGCATATCCATGGGCGCAGGGAAGATGTTTTGATACGATTTTAAATATCCCAGAGGCGTAGATAAGAAACAGCAATGGGCCTAAGCAGCTACCCTGAGGAACACCAGAAGTTAGACCGTAACTTTTAGATTGGACATGATCAATGCAAATGCGTTGCTTTCTTCCCATCAAGAAAGAGGCAATCCACTTCTGTGCGTTATCCACCACTCCAAAATCACATTCTAAGATATCCAAAAGGACCTGATGATCAATGGTATTGAAGGCAGCGCTAAGGTCTAAGAGGATGAGCAATGTTATCTCCTGTCGATCCATGTTAGCGAGAATGTCATTTTGGACTTTAAGAAGTGCAGTCTCAGTAGAGTGGAACTCCCGGTAAGATGACTGATGCGGAGGTAGGAGGGAATTAATACCGCAATGATCTAGCATC
This sequence comes from Chrysogorgia sp. JL179-B06, assembly GCA_035772405.1. Classification (NCBI taxonomy): domain Eukaryota; kingdom Metazoa; phylum Cnidaria; class Anthozoa; order Scleralcyonacea; family Chrysogorgiidae; genus Chrysogorgia; species Chrysogorgia sp. JL179-B06. Next base: position 1,397,931 of record JAYKKM010000428.1, read on the forward strand.
TGCGATATCACTGCCTTCTCGGCGGTTTTTGCAACGAATGGAAGGTTGCTCACAGGCCTGAAGTTCGGAAAAATCAAGTCGAGGCCCAGTTTCTTCAACAAAGGAAAAACCAGAGCAATCTTCCAATGATCAGGTACGACACAATTTTGTAAAGATAAATTCACCATCCGTGTGATTACAGGAACGAGAATGTCACAGCACAACTTAAGAAGCCAGGTGGGAATAGGATCAAGTTGACAGGAGGCATTGGACGAGTCCATAATGATGGCACGCACCTCTTGCTCAGAAAGTAGAGAGAAATGCTCAAGATTAACCACAGGTGGTGAGGATCCAACTTCGGGTGAGTCGACCATGATATCAATTTCTTCACCGATAATTTCAATTTTCCTGAAGAAAAATTCTCCAAACTCATTGGCCAAGACATGCGGATTGTCGTATGATGGTAACGAATTAGATTGACGATCCTTCGAAAGGGAATTAACCACACGGAACAGTTTCTAATTAGTATTTCCTGCACAATTGTCAATAAGATCAGAATAATATTTTCGTCGACTGTCATTCAGTTGGAAGGAGTACTCATCACGTATTCTATGGTAGGCTTCCCTATCAAAAGGAAGACCAGTTTTCAACATTATTCTTTCCAACTTTCTTCGCTTAGATTTAAGTTTCCTGAGGTCATCGTTAAACCAAGGTATTTTGGGTCTCGCAACCACAGTCTTTGTCATAAGAGGAGCATGTTGGTCAAGCATCGACGATAAAGTGTCATCATAGCATTTTGCTAACTCACTGACTTGAGACCATGTCGTGTTCTTATAGAGTTCGGATGACAATATGTCAGCTTTAAATGCATCAATGTCTATCTGTTTCAGCTTGCGATAACGAATCTTACTAACCGATCGACTAGGACGTGGGACATCAAGATTACATTCCACAAATGAATGGTCAGAGAGGAACAAGGTTGTATGCGGAACAGTGATATTAATGTCCATATTTGATCGTGATATTATGAGATCAAGTGTGTGACCCGACGAGTGGGTAGGTACAACGACGTACTGATTAAGACCAAACGTCTCCAATAGCTCTAAAAACTTTTTGGCTTCGTTATCGGAAGGACAATCTAAATGGAAATTGAAATCTCCTGTGATGAGTAAAATTTCGGGAGACATCACAATATTCTCGAGATAGCTTGAGAACTCCTCAAAGAATACATTAGATGAAACTGGATGAGTCTCTGAGTAAGGAGGGCGATACACAGCAACAACTTTGATGGTTTTGTTGTGCACATGGACAGTCCACTCCGAGAATTCGAATGATTGTTACTCTTTCCCATCAATCATAGAAACATCAAGAGAATCTTTAAACATAATTCCAGTCCCTCCACCGATTCTGTCACACTGTCTAGGAAAACTTTTAAAAGTATAACCATTCGAAGATAAAGCAGCAATGCTAACAGAATCATGGTCTTTTAGCCATGTTTCGGTAACAACACATAGGTCGATATCTGTGTTTACCATATGATCAATAATGTCCGGTACTTTGTTCCTAACAGAACGAGCATTAACAAGGGCAAATTGCAAACGATTATGTGACGTTTGAACAGATGCAACAGCCGAGTCTTCAGCCAAATCTCTTGAAATAGACAATCTTTCGACTTGAAATAAACAACTAGTAACATCGCACTGAATTTGAACAAGGTTAGTTTGCCCAACAGAGCGTTCAATACAATAAGAATTTTTAAAGGTTCTTTGTGTTGAAATGATGACAGGTATTAAACTATCACTAGGTGTACAAGCCTTGGTTTTCTTTCCAGCTCTTACACCCCGTTTACGCCGATTAATTCCAAGATTGTCTAGACGATATTTAACATCTAGGGTGACAACAGATGCATACGGTTTCAGTGAATAGAGTTGCTTAGCTGAATAAACAATTGACAGCTCGCCTCTTGAATAATTAGATCTTATAAAATTATCTTCTGTTGTTATACCAGATCGTAAAATTATCTTTCCAGTTAAATGAGCAACAGTTAATGTTGGTCCAGGGTTTCTTGAAATGTCCATATGTATGGTAAGATCTAATGTAAATAATCTTGAGGGTAAGGCCAAACAAACCAAGCCACGTTTTGTCGATTTAGCCAAAGGACGCCGAGCCATGAAATGAGATGCGAGAACAATACGTTTCAAACGTATTCGAAAGCCGACAGCAAAAGGCAAATAACTACTGAGATACTTGCCATCCGCAGCTAATCCACTGTTATAAGAATAACCAAAACCAAAGGAAGCAGTATCATTAATCTTGAGTAAAATATTATAACTAAGACAAATTCTGGCAGCCATCTTGGCGCGCATAATAACATATGGATATCTGAAATCTAAAAACTGTAGAGGGTTTACATGCAATTTAAACGTTTTACAGGTGGATTTAGCTTGCGATGTCCCTACCATCTGATACGGACCACTCAGCAAATCAGAGAGCGTGACTTTCGAGGATACAGACCACTCGTTATAGCTTTCACTATCTGAAGCCATTTTTGCTTGGATGTGTTCAACTTGTTGGGGATGGCTAAAAGGGATGATTCAAAAGGATCTTTCTGTTTTTGTTTGGTCTCTATTTTTGGTTAGGGTTAGGATTATAGGTTTAAGGTCAGGATCAAGGTTAGGGTTAGGATTGAGATTGAGATTAGGATTAATAGTTTTAGAGAATGTAAAGGTCCTTTTGAGTCACCCCTTTTAGCCTTCACCCAGTTTGTGAGTCTTTCAAAATCGCAGAGCGGTCAATTTGATCTGTGCGCGTGTGTGCAGTAATTAACTTGGAATAAAACTCGGCGAACTGTACTCGCTATAGACACGCGCGCCATGATTTTGCTCCGAACAATCCACGTTATCCTTAATTTTGTTTGGTTGGTTCTTCACGGGATTCGTCATACTGAGGAGAACCTAGTGGCCTTGTTACGTAATTAATAGTTTTAATCAATAGTTTTTTGTTCATGCAGGTGGTAATATATCTTATAATGAAACTGAAATTAGTTGTATAAGTAACTTTAAGAATATATTGTTGTAAGAGCATTGAGATTATTGTATAATGCTCCTAATACGTCATTATTATTATTATTATTATTATTATTATTATAGATTAAAATCAGTGACGGTGATTTTCTAGGATTAGGAATCGAAGTCACAATTTTTTTAAATAGCAATTTTCATTAGATGAAATGTTCCTTACCTTTACTTTCAAGCCAAATATTAATTTTCTTTGCTTGAAATGCACGGCCTTTTTGTAAACAATTTATGAATTACTCTTTCTGCTAATGAAACGTTAACACTTCTCATAATGTGTACGTTAAAATCAGCTAGTGTAACTAACCACAATAGAAGATGAATGAAAGAGAGTTTTTTAAATCGATACTATTCCTGATTTTTAAATTACATTTCAAATGTTACTTTGGAGCTACTTTGGTTGGGGCTATGCAGATGGGGAAATCCCATTAAGGTTAGGTTAAGATCTAGAATCCAAAATCCTAAAATTAGCGCAACTATTGGTATTTCTACACACTTGTACACTTACTGATTATTGATAATTCTAAGTAGGAGAATATGCTACCATGTCCGCTATATTTGGCTTCACTTTGTGCCCGTAACAAAGGCCTCCGGTTATATAGAACTAACTGGTTCAACCTTGTATCCAGGACATTTTGCGTGCTTGGTGGAATACGGGAGGTCGACTAAAATGGCCCTGCGATCGGCCGGTCACATGATACCCAAAAAATTGTTGGGTGTTTTGATATGATAATTTACGTGGACTTATATTTCTAATTCGCGGAGAAATTTAAAGGCGAAGAAATTTCTGAGTTTTAGAACTGGCCAATAGGCATATTTTCGCCTACCTTCCACCGTAGAGGCAAAATGCCCTGGGTAGGTATTATGTTCTGGAATCCTATATGATATACATCATAGAACTGCGTGCTAACCCCATACTAACCTTAATAAAAATAAAAGTATCGTCCAGAAGACGAGTTACTACTTCATGTTAGGATCACAAAATCGTTTTGGACAAAATTTTGGTTAGGATTATTTACAAAGGGTTACATACGTTTGCGTAACATTAATAGGCACGTATGTTATGTACTTTGACTAGTTAATCCCAAATCTGTTTTCAGAATTGAAAACGGTTAAAGATTCACCGAGATAACGTTCAAAATAATACACGACGACGAAGCGGCCTCCTCATTGCCGATTAATTTCTAAGTACAGAAGGATATGCATGTTCTCATCATATAATAGACAAATTCTAAATCTGATTTCAGAATTGAAATCGGTTAAATATTGGCCGAGATAACTAAAAAAAATTTTCTACGACGAAACGGCCATGAACAAATTAATACACGGCGTTGCGAGGTCTGGAGACCATGTATGGGGAATGTTAGGATGAAACTCTTGGGGGGTAGAAAAGGCGAGCTAGGGGATTATTGCGGATTCGTATTTCTAGTATATCTTTCGAATCGATGATTACGAAAAATTAAGGAAAGAGATTATTGAATATCTTTCTAGTCGATGATTATGTTTTCTATAGTTGCATGAAGTAACAGGCAGATTGCTATGGCAACTGTGAAGAGGGAAAGACTCTAAAGACATTCCTGTAGCCACCTGTTTACTGCCAAGACTTCGACGGACATTTGATATTCGTTTTATTCGGTTTAGTTCCGTTTGGTTTGTAATACTCTGATTAATAATAAATTAGTTTTTTACGTTTGGCAGTTTTAGATGTATTTCACAAGAGGGAAATTATAAAATGTCGCGAGAGATAACCCGGATCCGCGTTCGCGTTAGCCCCCTGGAATCTAAAAAACGCTCTGTGGTACCTATAAGCAGAGAGATAATTGTAAATATTTGTATGATTGTGTTTTCCGCCAACTGTGCTATTATTTTATGGAAATAGTGAAGAAGGAATGACTCAATAAAAACATTCGAAAGCCAGGTAATTGTCACCATCTGTTTATTTCCAAGGCATAATAACATGTAGTCGACGCTGGAAAGCACTAGAACACGAATGAATAACAAAGACAGCTGAATCTTTCTTGTTAAAGCAACTAGCAACAGAACTAACTGGCGACTACGACTAAAGATGGAGGATCCTGAACTTATTTATTGTGAAGTAAAGGACATGGAAAAAGAAGTTCAACCCTTACCACCACCACTTCCAAAGAGAGATCATATTCCAGCGTCATTTATCGAGGTTAATCCTCTCAGAAGAATACCTCCTCCTAAAACGCTAACTGTTATCACCAACAGCTGTAAACGATGTAGTCGAAACTCCACATCAAGAAAACAAGTGGTACTGGCTATAGCAGTCGGTATTTTTGCCATTTTGTCAACGGTGTTTATGACGTTGTATTTTGCGACCGAGGGTAAAGGCAAACCTTGTGATTATCAGAATAGTAGTGCAAACATTAGTACAATTACTCATGGAAACAATACAGGTGAGTGGACGACTTGTAGCAAGTGTAAGGTCTTGATAATCATGTGCGATGTCTCATGTATATGAAAGTATTTCTTCTGAGCCTTTCAACGTGACTTTTGGCTGTTTTCACCTGCATGTTTATATGAACAGGCTCTTCTCTCAGAGGTAGAGCACAAAGGCGTAAGGTTAAGGATCTTTAATATGGTAACAATATATGGAACAAGGAATCTACTAAATATATATATATATATATAAATTTAACGTTCAAATGTTCAGGAAGTTCGTTTATGTCTCTAGTTCTTTGGTTTCAACTATTATATTAGTCCAGGAGGAGAAGGGGGTATCGTCACCCGAGGAGGGAATTTACGGGAGTTAGTGTTTTTGGTCAATTTCAAAAATGGATGTTATACGGGAATTAACATCGGCCTTCAGCCACGTTTTCACGAATTTAGCCTCGTTTTGGCGCAAATTGAGAAAACAGCATTGTTACCACATGGTAAATGTGATAATAGTTACCAATTGCAATAAATTATAGGACACTGAATCCAAATTGAAAATCAGGTGGAAAATTTGGGCATTTTAAACCTCGTTTTGGTGTAAAGCCTCGTTTTGGTGTTAATAGCGCCCTCGCGATCTGAGATTCAGCATACATACTTGTTAAAACACTCAAACGACGTTCTGAGAGCGCTTATTATCTTATTTGGGTGCAGCTAACGTTACAACTTCGTAATCCATGGCCTGCCAGCCCGATATTTTCAAGATGGCGGCGGTACCGGCATCTTGAAAAAAACCCAGCAATAAATCAAACGCTTTAGAATAACTATGGTAAGTTTGTCATACCGTTTTTCAAAATTCACTGATGTCTTCGATCTCGACATCCATATCATCTTCCAATTCAAATTGATCACATTCAAACTCCTCACTTTCTTCATTAAGAAGCAACTCGTTCATGTCATCTGGATAAGAGAGGTCGCTCCAAACCACTTTTCTCTCGGGGCTCTCTAAATTAATTACCAGCTGGTCTGCCTGTCGAAGGAGGAAGGCAACATAAATTGCTCTCATGATATGATGCGGCAACGCAGGTTGCTTTCACATGGAGTCTACGATTTTATGATCCTTGTTGAATTTCTGCCAGAAGACTCCGTCGAGCGTCGTTGACTGACGTCAGGCGTGGATGGCCATAAAGAAAGCATACAAACCTTTCTAATCCTTGCACTAATCTGACGAAGTCGCACCAAACAGTGACTGTGAATTAGTGCAAGGATTAGAAAGGTTTGTCTGCTTTCTTTATGGCCATCCACGCCTGACGTCAGTCAACGACGCTCGACGGAAAGTCTTCTGGCAGAAATTCAACAAGGAACATAAAATCGTAGACCTTAGCCAGCTGATGCCTCCATGTGAAAGCAACCTGCGTTACCATATCATGGGAGAAAATGATGTTGCCTACCTCTTTCGACAGGCAGACCAGCTGGTAATTAATTTAGAGAACCCCGAGAGACATGGATGGGACGCAGATGGAAAAGTGGTTTGGAGCGACGTCTCTTATCCAGATGACATGAACGAGCTGCTTCTTAATGAAGAAAGTGAGAAGCTTCAATGTGATCAATTCGAATTCGAAGATGATATGGATGTCGAGATCGAAGACATCAGTGTATTTTGAAAAACGGTATGACAAACTTACCATAGTTATTCTAAAGCGTCTGATTTATTGCTGGGTTTTTTTCCAAGATGCCGGTACCGCCGCCATCTTGAAAATATCGGGCTGGCAGGCCATGGATACGAAGTTGTAACGTTAGCTGGACCCAAATGAGATAATAAGCGCTTTCAGAACGTCGTTTGAGTGTTTTAACAAGTATTTATGCTGAATCTCAGATCCAAACATTGTAGGTTGCGAGGGCGCTACTTAACACCAAAACGAGGCTTTACACCAAAACGAGGTTTAAAATGCCCAACTTTCCCACCTGATTTTCAATTTGGATTCAGTGTCCTATAATTTATTGCAATTGGTAACTTTTATCACATTTACCATGTAGTAACAATGCTGTTTTGCTGTTTTCTCAATTTGCACCAAAACGAGGTTAAATTCGTGAAAACGAGGCTGAAAGCCCCGTTAATTCCCCGTATAACATCGATTTTTGAAATCAGCGCACCAAACTTGACCAAAAACACCAACTACCGTTAATTCCCTCCTCGGGTGACGACACCCCCTTCTCCTCCTGGATTATATGGTTTCTCCTTTGAGTCGTCTCAGTCCTTATTCTGCTATGCTTTACTTTATTTCTCTTCGTTACTTCTAATTCGTCACTTCTTTACTACTGTGTTCTTTATACGCGTCTGATCTGCTTCTGTGTTCCGCCTTATTCATGTGAGAGGAACACCTTCTTTTATAGTCTTCATGTTACTTAGAAAAGATTGACATGATCAACTTTAAATTATGCTAAATTCAATTAAACTAAATTCAAATATCGATTTCAACATTATCGGCTGAGCAGCTGTTAGTGTTCTCCGCCATATTGCAATATCGAGACATATAATATCGAATTACCATTAATATAAACTGCAATGCCAAGACGCGATACAAGTCAAAAAATTAAAATTACTTTCATATCAGGACTGAACAAAACGTTGCTCGTTTGTTTGGTCTGTACGTGAAATGTATTTTTCCAGGTTTTTTGCACAGAAAACCTTGCACGCGAAATGCTCAGGCAAAATTCCCAAAAATTCGCGGAGTTAAATAAATTATTCAACGTGTTTCTTTAGTACCGAAGAGTTGTTCTGATATCTACAAAAAATGAGGAAAGACAGATGGTATCTACAGCATTGATCCTGATGGTCTTGGAGCATTCAATGCTAGGTGTGATATGACAACAAGTGGAGGAGGTTGGACTGTCTTTCAAAGAAGAGTTGATGGAAGTGTTAACTTTTATCGTGGATGGGACGAGTATAAGAAAGGCTTTGGAGACTTAAATGGCGAGTTCTGGCTTGGTTTGAATAATATCCATCGATTGTCAGAGAGTGGTCAAAACGTTCTGATAGTTGACATGGAGGATTTTGAGAATGAAGCACGTTATGCTGATTACTCAATATTTGCAGTGGAGAATGAAGCAAAAAAATACAAGTTAATCGTTGGAGGTTATTCAGGTTAGTTGTTCTTATTCCAACTTAACTTGATAAGTGATTCATTTTCAAGCACTGGATGTTAGATTTCTAAGACCTAACTTGGACATGCAGTTATACAAATGCACGTTCAACGAGTTCTTCCATTTTAAAACTGAGATATCTAACTCTTAAACAGAATGAGCTAGATGATCGAGGAAATATGTTCCGAGTGCAATCAATTCCTTTACTGTGATCATATGACTATTCACGTTCCCTTGCTGAGGCTTTTAGTTGTTTTTTCTCCAGCTCACAACTTCACCTGTGTCAGTTAAGGAACTATCACAGGTATACTATACATGTCAATGTTACATGTATATACACTATCGCTAGTATTACATGATTATCGTTGTTGTAAAAGCTGATTCAGTGAATTTATTACGGTATCTGAAAACTTTGCCTGTAACACTATTAAGTAGTACTCTTCTAAGTCATATGCCTACACTAACCGCTGTCTCAAGAAGGGTCTCATCTATTAAAAAAACTTACTATTGATAAAGAGGAATTTCATGCTTGGCGCATGACGCAACACCCACTCACACTAATTATGACACAAACTAATGATGACGTAATGAACCAGACATATATATAGGTAAACCTGACAAACACGCTTTACTTGACTCTGAAGATGACCGCCACTGAGGCCGTCGAACCGTCAGTCACCAACAATAGTCTTTCTCAAGACTACAACAACCTGGACGATCAACTCATATTTTTAAGTTATATTTTTAAGTTATATTTTTAAGTAATATTTTCAAGTTATATTTTCAAGTTATATTTTTAAGTTGTATTTTTAAATTATATTTTTAAATTATATTTTTAAGTAATATTTTTAAGTTATATTTTCAAGTTATATTTTTAAGTTATATTTTTAAGTAATATTTTTAAATTATGTTTTTAAGTTATATTTTTAAGTTTTTTACCTATTTTAATTGATTTGTGTATTTTTGTATTATCTTTTTTATGTTAATGACTAAAAATTGAGATTTTTAATTAGGCTTTAGGCAAGTAAAAAAGGAGATAATGTTAAACAGTGGTCTCTCATTTATAACAAAGTATAAAGGAGTCAAAGTCAGCGATCTCCTATTTATAATATGCAGGGGCACCTCAGCGCTCATCAGAGTATTAGTGTCAGCGTGGCCTGAGCTACATATATATTTATATATATATATATATATATATATATATTATATTATATATATATATATATATATATATATATATATATATATATATATATATATATATATATATATATATAGTACAATCTACAGACACGTGTTTCGCTGATTTAATGTTTAGTGTGTGACTTCAGCAACTTAAAAAACAATAAACACGTATCTAATAACTATCCAGCATTCCCTTTTCTGTGAAAAGTTTCTTCAGATAAACAACTTTCATATAACCATCGCACTTTATACCTAACCTCGGCTCAGGGTAAAAAGGATTAAATGTCATAAAACCGAAAATCCGAGTGTTGACAACTAGTGTTGAAGGCTATAGTGGAAAGTGTTCTGGTCATTTGGTGCAGATGATTTTAAAGTTTTTTGTCGAGTTTCGTTTTTGAAATAGAGAAAATGCCGTAATGTTTTGCTTTTGTCTGTTTCAGGAAACGATCAACAATCCAATAACCAGTATATAGCATAGGCGTTCCTGACCAGTTATGTTTGCGGGTGGGGGGAACCATTTTTGCCCGAAAAATTAAGAGTCGACTCAGTGTGACAGGCTCCTCACCGAAATAGGGGAGTATCTATCGTATATGATAAACTGCAAAACAACTCATTATGTGAATGTTAAAACACATTACTTTAATATTAAAACAATTCAAAATAATATAAACTACCATGAATATTTAACAGCAATATTACACGAATTTACCCGAAATTTCTTTCAAAAAGTACCCGAAAATTTCACTTTTAAAACGTTTGGGGGCAATTGCCTCCCTGCACCCCCTATAATCCCCCGGCCGGTATACCTATGGTATAGTCACTGCCATGATAAAATGCAGGTCTCCAGCTAACGCCATCCTTTTACGACACAAATATCATAGAAGTCAGTGATCCCACACGAGTCACACGAGTCGAGTGGCATTGGGTTTTTTGTAGAGTTCGGCCCAGCCCACTCTCTTACCTTATTTTTATGATTATGTTAAATTTAAGGACACCTGACCCTAACCTTAATCCTAACCCTAACCCCCCGTTATTAACGTCTGGACCACTTCACTGATACCGTTAGGCCTAGTAGTTTACAACTTGGCAGTCATTTCTCGTATCAAATACTCAAACTTCTTTAATCTATTAGATGTTTAGCATATAGTGACAAAGGGATATATATATACAATAGTTAAACAGAAAACAGGCGAAGTTTCGGAAATTAATTTTCAGTATACCCCAGTGGCGGATCCAGGGGGGTTCCGAGGGTTCCATGGAACTTCCGAGGGTTCCATGGAACCCCTTTCTGAAGCCGAGCATGTTCTTTACGCTCGAAATAATTAGATTTGTAGAATGGAATTGATTAATTGTTTTAGCGTATGATACTTCCAACATGGTTAGATCGGTAAAAGTTTGTATGATTGCACTTTTATCTCCTCTTGAGCTCTTGTAAATACTCCGCGCAGTGAGAAATTAGCTAAAGCAAAACGATTTTAAACGGGCCTTCGATAGTTCGATCTTCGCCATGTTTACAATGCTTGTAATTATATATTCTTAATGACGATAATAATACACTGTTAAAAAATGGGATTTCAGAGCTTTATATTTTGCTCAAAATGCCCTCGAAATGCAAGAAATGCTGTTTTAGAGACCCAAAATTTTCCGGGGGAACCGCCTAAAATATTGTCGTCACTTAGGACTGAGCTTGGAACCCCCTTTTCAAAATCCTGGATGCGCCACTGCAGCTACATATATATATATAAAGAGTGGCTTGGCACCAATTGTCCAATAACGTCAATTGGCCATCTCTTTTTATTGAACCCTTTTAGTCCTAATTTGATATTTTATTGCAGGAAATGCTGGTGACTCACTTTCTTATCACAATGGGATGAACTTTACTACTAAAGACGAGGATAATTACGTGTCGGGTTTCAACTGTGCTCTGCGTTTCAAAGGTGGCTGGTGGTACACTAACTGTCATAGCTCCAACTTGAATGCTCAGTACTTACGTGGTCATCACAGCTCCTTTTCTGAAGGAGTAATCTGGTATCACTGGAAAGGATTCCAATATTCTTTAAAGAAGACCGAGATGAAAATCCGTCCTCGTTCATTTTAGTTGGAATATTTTATTTTACATCAGAATGTCCTTATTAGGAAAAAGATTCAAACAAGGATCCTACATTTGTCTTTATCATTGTTAATGTTGTGAACATAAAGTTAAAGAAATTTTCATTTCTTTTTGTTATTAATCTAGTCTCTAAACTTGAGAATTTGTTTTAGTTGGAACTGGTATTTTAGTTTACATCCAAATGTCGTTATTATAAACTTTCCATTTCTCTTTCCTATTAATCTAGTATCTAAACTTGATAATTTGTTTTAGTTGGAACTGGTATTTTAGTTTACATCCAAATGTCGTTATTATAATCTTTTCATTTCTCTTTGTTATTAATCTAGTCTCTAAACTTGATAATTTGTTTTAGTTGGAACTGGTAATTTAGTTTACATCCAAATGTCGTTATTATAAACTTTTCATTTCTCTTTGTTATTAATCTATTATCTAGACTAGACAGTTTTAAAAGCGCCATGTCTATGCGAAACATAATTAAATGTAAAAAAAAAGTAATTAAAAGTAACTGGAAAAAGCCTTGAAATCGTAGAAATTCCATCTTTTATGTGGCCTAAAAATCGTCACAAACGTCTTTTGTTCCTATATGTATCCATTCGTGTTGCTCACTGTTTATATCTCCGACAGCATGTATAAATGCATTTTGTGAGTTTTTTTGTAATATTTAAATGTTCAAATTAAATGTTTCTATAGCAACAGTTCGTTAATTTTGTATTCTGTTTTGTTCAATAGTACCACGCAAATAATTACATTGGCAAAGTGCCCACAGATATTAACGCACGTGTCCTCCATCAAACAAGCTTAAATTTCTCCCTACCCACCGATTAATGTTGACTGTGGAACTGAGTTCGGAAAAACTTGCTACTATCCAGCAAGCAGAACAATATTTTGGGCTCACATTTCGAGATGTATTGGGTAACCAGACTTATCCAAAATGGCAGCCAATGTTGGGGTTAGGGTTGAAAACTCGTTAGGCGGCGGGTAGGGTTATAAAACTCGTTAGGCGGGGTTAGGGTTAGGATCTTTGTTGTTTTGCGGTTAGTGGTTATTTACATGGTTCCCCTTTTAGCTAATACTGGCTGCCATTTTGAATAAGGCCTGGTTACACAATAAATTTCAAAAAATGAGCCAAAATATTGTTCTGCATCCTGCAACGTACAACAGTGGTGGGGGAGGGTCAAGAACGTGTAGCTCCATTTAAAGCAATAAAGTGAAAAACGGTGGTTTTGTGTGTATAGTTCCAAGAAAAATTGTAGAAAAATTATTTTGGGAAATGTCTGTAAAACAAAATGATTTACTATTGAAACTTAAAAAATAATGACGTCAGAGTCACAAAGTTTAATTCACGTGTTATACATTCTGAACTATGTTCGTACTGATTACTTTTGTTGTCTATTTTTACCAAAATACGAGAAAAACAGAGTTGCCAAAAACTTGTTAAGTGACGTCATCAACGATTTGTAACTAATTTGTACATAATTTGTACAGTTTTGGATAACAAGTATTACTGCCAAGTTTCATTGAAATAGTCTCTATAATAACGAAATTACGGAAGGGGTCCGATAGATTCGCCCGACCTCGCTGACAGCAAAAATAGCCCGTGCCGGATAGGGTTAATGCAATTCGGGTCGAGTGACTCTAAGTACGTATTCCTTATAAAGAAGTGCAAATACATCGGATTAACGCGAGGAAATATATTGTCCTAGTTACCTAAACCCCAAATCACCTTAATCTTAAACCCCAAGGGACTCCTCGTATTAACGGTGGTGCGGTTTGGCGCAGCTATTTTCACCGAATTTAAAATTTAAAAAATATGGGATTTGTCGAAAACCTTATTTCCATATTTACTAGAAGATCTGTTATCTATTAAATATGAATTTAACAATCTAGTAATCTAAGGGTTTCTATACTTGGTACCCACATAAATCTTGGTGATGAAATATATATATTGAACTAGTGATTATGCCGTACTGTCCAATTCTGTCAACCCTCTTGCTAAAAGTCAAAACAATTTCCATAAAAGACGAAGATATTTTGATCTTTATTTCAATAGTTTTTGTGTTTTATTTTGTTTAATAACAGTCAATTGTTTTCTATTTTTCGAGCAAAAGTTCTCTAGTACAGAGTTTTCATAAACTAGAATTACATTTACAAGCAAAGTGTCAGTTTATTGTGACAACGACATATTTTTCCTACAACTATGTGGCATTTTAAACACTTATATAAGCAAAAACGAATAGTGTAGTTCTGAATCAACTGTCATATTACAATCTAACTCAAAAAGATTTAGTTTTAATGTTTAAACATAGAAAAATATTTTCTTCAGCCTGTTTTGGGTTTTTAATTTAAGGTTAATATCCTAGAACTTGAGAAAGGAAATGATTTGTTCTTGAATTTGTTAATATCCTAGAACTTAATATCCTAGAACTTAAGGTTAATATCCTAGAACTTGAGAAAGGAAATGATTTGTTCTTGAATTTGTTAATTATAAGGGATATTACTGTAAGTAAAGCACGAAGTAACTACGCTCACTTAATATTCAGAAGTGAAATAATAAATTTTAAAGTTGCCAAAATTTTGAGCTTATATTTTCTCAAATTTGACCGTTTTGCGGCATGGCGGCCATTGATGGTGTTGCCATTTGTGAAAAGAAGCTTATAGTTTACAGCCTTCTGCTTGGTGTGCAGGTTTGGATTAAAAACTATTTTTAAAGGAACTAAGGAAATTTAGTAGACACAGGCTTGTCCCTCTGTTTGATAAGAGTCCCAGTTGGACTGAAAACAATTTGGGTTATTTACATAATGTTGTGCTGAGCTATGTTGGTAATAATCATTGTTGTGATACTCTGGAGGTAGGGAAAGCATCGTCTGTGGGTGGCCAAGTAACGGTTTGGCACTGCGACATTCAGGCTTGATAAAAGGTTTCTGAGAATCGGGAAAAGCCATACCAAACAACGCCTCGGGACTGCAGACAAACTTGTAGACATAGCGCTCACCAGCTACTTTCTGCATGATCCCTTTCTCGTAGTAGTAGCGAAGAGAACGGCTTAATTTATCATAATTCATGGCTGGTCGGTTTTTTTGAATACCCCAACGACGTGCTACCTCTTCAGGATCAATCAGTTTGAATTCCATGCCTCGTCCTGTCCACGCAATATACGTAGAACACTCGGGTTCCTCGAGGAGAACCACTAAAAATTGCCATAACTGGAGAGAACCACGTCTCTGGAAAGGTCGTGGCTCAGTATAGGTAATTTCTTGAGGAACACATTTATACTCGTGATTATATCCTAAAAGAAAACAACATATGTATTAATGACTTGCAACCAATTACCCTCGAGATTCAGAAGACAAAGGTTTGGCGGCCATGTTGGTGCCACAAACAAAACAAATTAATGATAATCTTTTGTTTAAGTGTACCAACATGGCCGCCGTAACGTACAATTCATCAATTAAAGCTCGTTTTCCACTTCACCATTTCGCTCGCCGCTAGCAAAATATTTCCACAATGACATCATTTTTTTCAGTTGTCGACCAATGAAAACGGGAAAAAGTCATCCGCGGAGAAATGTTTCTCTAGCGGTGAGCGAAATGGTGAAGTGGAAAACGGGCTTAATAGACCTCTTTCATAATGGCGGCCAGTCTAAATATTCTTTTATATGCATGCAAATTAGCCTTTCTGGCCTCGTTACAAAGCAAATTATTCTTTGGAATTACAGACACACGAACGAGGTCAGAAAGGCTAACTTAAATTAATATAAAAGAATATTTAATTTGGGTGCATTATTATGAAAGAGGTCTATTGGGTAATCAGTTTTTGTCCAATATATATAATGTATGCAGTAATAATTTCATAAGGGCTCCAAATGTTAGGGTGAGTATTATTATAGGGTTAGTATCAGGGTTAGAGAGTTGGTATTAGGGTTGGGGTTAGGGTCCTTCGTAACATGAAATTATTACCAGTATATACTGTATATAATATTATATATTGGACATAAACTTATTATTAATACAATCAAATGAGTGATATAACAGTGTTATGTTGTGTAGGTAGTGTAGAAATACAAATCAAGAGATTTGTTTTGGAGGTTTAACGTGTAAAGGACATTGGCAACAAAAATTATGTTTATCTAATATGAAAGAACTCATAAAATGATAGAGTAACACCTTTTACAACTTTTCCGTATTTTACTTCGTTTTTGAAATATTTCAGTTTGTTTGATATGTAAATGAGATGGTATCTGACGTCATGTGCAGGGGAGAGAATTTTCACTCATTAAAATATGTCTTATATCTCAGTGATTGCTAAGTTTACAACGTTCATTATCACGAGGAGTTATTATACGCACATTTTCAAGTAAATTTGTGGAACAAACTTGAAGATTGAACTAATGTTTTAATGAGTGAAAATTCTCTACCCTGCACCTGACGTCAAAGCCCATCTCATTTACAAATCAAACAAACTGAAATATTTCAAAAACGAAGTAAAATACGGAAAAGTTGTGAAAGGTTTTACTCTATCATTTTACGAATTCTTTCATGTTAAACAAACTTAATTTTTCTTGCCAGTGTCCTTTAACGAAGTAATGTGGAAGCAGTTTAGCCTAACGTACTGCCGAAATAAGGCGGGGGTAATTTGCAGAATGCAGATTGCAGAACGAAAATAATCGTTAGACGGAGGGTTACGGTTAGGATCTTTGTTGTTTTGAGGTTGCTTACAATCCAATAACTTATTGGGTACAATGCTAAAATAATGCCAATAATTTATTGGTTACAACGTGCGGAACGGCTGCTCCTCAACCTTGCTCATTCCCAGGGCATTTTGCCTCCACGGTGGAATGTCGGCGAAAATGGCCCTGGGATCGGTTTAGATATGATAATTTTTGTAGTCTTTGTTCCATTTCCTTTGTCTACTTTGTTGATCTGACTAAATGAGAAATGTTCAATGCTCTTCAGAGTTTTCATGTCAGCATTCGTCGGCATAAAAGCAGCTAACAAGCTTAATAATCCACCATACAACCATGGTTATCTCTTACAAAAGGTATGAAGAAGCATATATCCAATTTAGCAAAAGCTATCACTTCTAATTTGCTGACAAAAATGTGAAGACAGATTTAGATGAAAAAATTATACTCGGCTGAATTAATTAGTTTTATGACAAGCCAATCGGATTATAGAATGAACCAGCCGATCCCAGGGCCATTTTCGCCGACCTTCCGTCGTGGAGGCAAAATGCCCTGGGAACGAGGTTGGCTGCTCCTAATATACTGTAGTCGCATTCTGCATTCTGCACATCACACCCCCCCGGCCAAAATACTAATGTGTAGGAAGTCTAACGTTTAATGAAATTATGTGCAGGAAGTCAAATGTCGAGCGATAGTCCTAATTGTTAATTAGAAGAAACTTATAAGTAATCTAATACAAAATCTGATTGATCTTTCGCAAAAAATGCTTATTTTCGAAATAATTTTGACGAAATAACAAACAGCAGTTATTCTAAAACAATTCAATTATTCTCTCTCAATTCCTATGAGGACATATATCACCTCTGAAATTTAGAGCTCTAGGGCTCCCGCCATGCATAGCGAGCCGCTTTAAAAATACTCTTCTTAATCTAAACATGTACTGTATATAATGGCCCTTGCAGAGGACAAAAATAGTTGTCCACAACAAATAACTATATTGAAAACAAGAAAAGTAATCGACAACTAAATTTATCAATTAGTTTGTCAAACTAACGACTTCCTTTGAGTGATGGAAAGCTATATTTAGTCATCGACAACAAATATTTTTAGTATTTTGTTGTCGACAACAGATCCGACAAATTTAATGCTAGGGCCTTAAAATAGAAGTAAAAAGAAAGGTATTGAACTACCGAAGTAGCGTCAACACATTACTGACGTTTGAGTGAACACTTAATTCCTATAAGAATTGTTTTCGCCAGGGGCCAAATTATACATGGCGACTTTCAGCCTAGGCTGAAATTTCAGTCCGGTTTATAGGATACACTGTAGAGTGACATATATCGTGGGGGGATGAAGTTTCAGCCCGGTCTCATAAACAAATCCCTTAAAAATTGACGTTGCGATTACATGACGCTTGGCCTGAAATAGTATGACACAGAAACAAGGGACCACACCCATATTGAATTTGTTTTCTGACCAGCAACAAACACTTTCTTTTCCTCTTTAAATAATAAGAACCTATTTAATAACCTAAATAGCCTAATTTCTCAGTAGACACCAAATACATAAAAATATTTTAAAGATAACTTGGGAAAATAGTATTTTTATACGCGACTTTTTACTTTAGTGATGGTTCTTACTTTCTTGATAGTCGATGTACTCTCGTTGATAGCGCTCAAAATAACCAGGCATTGCATCTTCATAGAAAGAGTTTCCTTTTGAGTCGTAACTACAATTACCTGGAGAAGAGAAAAAAACACCATTCACATCGATATAATAGAAAAAAGTTATTTCGCTGGCCTCAGAATGACGATTTTACGATTTTATCGATACTAATTCTAACCCAAGCCTTAGTTTTAAGTTTTGATTCAGATTTTTGACGAAATGTATTCTGTCGATATACTGTATGGTGGTGTTACTCACAGAATATTATAAATCTTACGTGCCCCACGATTTGGGGGCCCTGGAAACCAAAGCAACGAAGAAGAAAATCAGAAAATCATCCAAAGTATACCAAAGTACCAAACACTATCTATTCGAAGAGACATTTACTTTGTGTTACTTATAACTGTCCAGTTAGTTCATAGACCCCATATACCGATGAAATCATGCTACTGGACAATTGTTATGTTATTGTTTACAACCTACTAGTACTGCACATATATAGTCTACATTATATATTATATGAAATGAAAACTAGTTTAAAAGGCGACATGCCATTGACAATTGACATACATTGGGCCCCGCATTTTTCTTTCATTTGCTACGGGCCCCGTGCAACCTTAGTCCGGCACTGATTATACAAGATAAGGCATTCCCTACATACTTCTGTTATCATGTTTTAACGCTCATTTATTCCGCATATAATGAGATAATCAAGTCAATCAACACTCCTCAAGAACTCCAGTATAGCATAGTTTAAACCAACTAATCAAGACCTGTTAGAAACTCGTCTTTTATACATTATTCTCTGCAACCAGTAAATAAATTATGTTTTGGAATTTTTATGCTTTAAGTAAGGTATATATACGAATACGTTATGTCGAGCACGTCCAACACACATTGAAATTCAATATTATGTAAATTTTAGTTTGTTCACTGCAGGTGCGTTTCAGTTTCCACTGCAGCTTCTGAGTAATGGTTCAAACTAAATAAATTACAAACTTAGCTTATGCTTTGCAATTTGTTGTATTTAATCAAGCACACGAAACAACCCGGATGATATGGAGATAGAAGAACTATAGAACACAGACGTCGAAAAAAATGAATTTATCTTCGATTAAAAAGTGACTCAAGGCCCCAGGCATCAATGATGATCTAGTAAAGATTATACAATGAATAATTAATCTTTTACAGAATATTGATTAAAAACCTCCATCGGTCCATCATTATATATTACGCTGCAAAATCCGTGGTTCTAATTCGCTGGGAAATATTGCAAAATGTCCTTTGTACGCTTGTAAGTGAATCACATGCATGCACTAAGATGATAGGCCTTTGTGTGTTTATTGGGAAATTCAAAATTCTTAGTCTTTAGAGCAGACTCTAGCAAAACTCGTGCATCAGTACCAGTATGACTGTTACTGGATGAAATTCAAACTCAATAAAAACGTATAAAAACGTACGTCTTAATTATCTTTTTTGAAGAAACGGTTGCACAATGTTTAGTTGCTAATAATCTGTGATCCTTTCAGTAGGTGCTGTATGTTGTTATAACGTATTTAATAGCATCTTGCCACATTTCTTGATAGCTATTTCTCATGCATTTAACAAATATGCCATATATAACATACAGTAGCGAAGTTGGCCATAGCAACTCGTCATGCTATGCAAATTTTGAAACGATTTACATATTCAGATCTTTAGAAATATATTGTTTTCAAAATTTGCAGATGTTTATAAATTAGCTAGCATGACCAGTTCCTACGGCCCTGCAGCTTCGCCACTGTTAACATATATATAGAACTTCCATGCTTAAAAGTTATCTGAGTGAACTAGTCGCACCAATTGACACTAATAAAATTTTTTTGACTGGCTTGAAAACAATAGTCTATACTGAGCAGCTGACGGAATAGAGTACAAATGCAGAGTCATTTTCAACTATACCATATTCCCCTCAGATGAAACGCTATAACCCTGTTATATACATGGGCTATGCCTATATATGCGCTATATTAGGCTGAAATTCTAGCAGTATATATAGAATGCAAGTTGTGCAGTAACTTCAATTGAAAGATGAAAACTGATCCATATTTCTATAAGTCATGCTCGACACAGGATGTATAAGAAGTAAGAACAATCTTATGCTAAGATGATCGGCTAAAATCACAGTTTGACCGAAAACCACAAAAACTAAAACAAGCGGGCCTGTTTACCGCTCTCCGCGGGATCTTTTTTAGACAAGGCAATTATCGTGAGCTGCAGTTGACAAAACATGAAAACAGAATTGCACCAGGCTGATTTTACTTAAAAACGACCTATCACAATCCCTGAGCTATACTACTTCCTGTTAGACCTATGTACTTAATACGTACTGAAATCACTCATGTGAACTATACAGTTACTTCGTCAAAGGAAAAGCGAGCGAAAGGATTTTTAACGACGATATTTGTAATGCAAATTTCTTGCACAAAAGTTTGACGCGGTGTGTAAATCTTCCGTGCAACATCATTTGTATTACAAATTCGTTTCCGATGTAACATCGCCTTAACTGATGATAAAAACTTTAATAAAACAGAAGCGTAAAATTATTAAAAATGGAGAATGTATATACTCTTAATAAGTGTCATAAAATATTGTTTTTTTGCTTTGGTTTAATTTAGCCTGGCATCAAGGAATGACTGCGAAATGTCAAAAACATCTGTCCTCATGTGCAAGTGAGAGAAAACACTAATTATATTAAATCATAGTAAGACGTCTTCATGCAATTACAGTTTATTTTGCTTTCCTATCGCAACTATAATCATTGATTAATATTCAGAATGTGTCATACTATTGTTTCGCGTGGAAAGCATTATAAAATTAGATGAGAGAGGCGACACCTGAAGACCTCCAACTGAAAAGCAATGTAAACATGTGAAATTAACACTACCCTGATACGCATGGCTTCTTGTCTATGTTTAGTTACCTGAAGAGGGAGAGCCTGAACTACTGGAAAAAACACTTGGTGTTGAAAACTCGGGCACTGCATCATGTCTTTCTATAAATAAAAGTAAAAGACTTCATAAAGGAAAAACATTTTTCATAAAATAAACCGCGGATGAAGGGTTTGTAAGAAACCTAAAGTATACACATCTCAAATAATGACGCTAATAATTCGAAAGGGGAAAATTTTTGTAGTAAAAAGATAACAATTTCAGAGTATAGACTAGCTTTTACTGTTTTATGTGACAATGAATATTGAGGTGAGTAATGATGGAAGCGGAGTCACTTTCTAAAACAAATATGATTAATAAAGCGAGAACAATTACAGAAAACTACTTAAAATTATAATTTTAGCTTCGAGCCATTTGATTTTAAGGTTTAAATGAGGAAAAACTGATGTAACCTGAATAGAAACTGTTCAGGAGCCGTTGTAATTTATGTTCATACCTCGGAAAAGCTCACAATGAGCGAGTTTTTCATGTGGTTCCAGTTTCACTGTAACTTGATTTGAGCATGAGGTTGAAATATCATTTGAACTTCTCTGATGGTCAGTCAACATCGTTCTTTGATGTGACTTCAAATGCTGGTAGCCAGTTCTAGTGTCTTGCTCGCAATGATGGCTCAGTGTCTTCATTGTATGGTCTGAATAATCTTCACCGCGATGACGACTCCCTATGTCCGTCGTTGTTATTTGAGCTGAGGCGTTACGGCACTGTTGTGATACACAGCTATTCTCTTCAGGTTCTGATTTGATCCTCTGCGATTCCCAACGTCCTATTTATAGGAAAAATGTTAGTTCAGTAAAAACAATAGGGGTAGACCGCCTTTGAAATATTTAACTGAAACTGAGCGATGAATTGCTGTATACACCCAATATAGGCTGCACCGTGACATCACAGTATAATAAGACGTCAACATTACAAACCAGACTATAGGCGTCTTTAAATGGACATCACTGATTACTATATCACCTCTAAAAGGCTGTTTTAGTTTGATATAGATTTTAATTATGTTCCGCTAGTTAGATAACGGGAAACTAATACCTCTATTAAATCCTTCATGACAAACTCGTTCAACTATAGACAAGGTATTCTTATTAATAAATATCATGGAATTGTATATATATATATATATATATATATATATATATATATATATATATATATATATATATATATATATATATATATATATATATATATATATATATATATATATATATATATATATATATATATATATATATATATATACATATATATACATATATATATATATGTTAGTAATTCTCGCTAGGCTATGCATTATAAACTAAATATGAAATTGTTATTCCGCTTTATAATTGTTATGGTTGCATGATTCTATTCGTGGTTTAATTTCATGAAACGGCTTAATTTTGAAAATAAGTATCTGTAGGCTTAAGCGAATACTCAGGAATAACTTAAGCAGAAGAGTTTATCAAATATAACGGTGTAGCAGGATGAATTATGAACACGCGAAAATGGTTTATCTATCACCTGTTTCTGTATTATGAATGTGGCACACTTCTACACTCAATTCTGAATTCGAAAGAGGTTGAAACGACGATTTAAAAATAAGCTCTATGAGCCATGTACCTTGACTGCCTGCACGAGAAGGCCAACTTGATGTAGACGACGAATCCCAAACGAACTGTTCGGTTGAAGTGGTGGCAGGAACTGTCGTGGGACGAACTAATATGGGAGATATTAAGTTGGCTTTTATGAGCAAAATATGTGGTATATAGTTATACTATATATGCTGTGATATATAATACGAAGAGAATGCTTGAAAGGAATTTACAACTAATCGTATATATATATATATATATATATATATATAAGCACTTTACCTTGGCTTAACCACTGTTCTTGCATCTGTGACAAGTCTTGAAATAATTCTTAAAAAAACACATATTATTAGAATTTATACTGCTGTAATTATACTCCCAGTTATTACTTTCGTTAACCCTATACCTAAAGAGTCTGCCGTTAAACTTGCAATGTTGTCTTTTTCTCTCGTTTTCATCTCTTTCTTTATTCCTGAAGATCCAACTGTTAGTTCCTGTAAACGAGAGATTATAGATTCCTTCAAAATGTTACTGAGTCATGTCAAATGAACATAAAACGAAATCAATTACATACCCTTAAACTACGAAATGGGAAATCTTCGATGCAATCCTCAGGATACATTTTATTTGTTTTCAATGTCTTAGTATACGGAATAATCGAAAATTTGCCGCCGTAAACACTGCGAAATCTGTCGGCCCTTCATAACCACGCGCGAACCAAGTTTGCCTTTTAGTTCATGTCATCATTTTTAATTTATTATGAAATTTCATGGCATCATCATATATTAATTGTTATACCCACTCTTTCTTGACAAATAAGTCAACTTTGAATGATTTTTGTTGGACAAGACATTCTAGCAGTGTTCCTCCAATATACCGAACTAGTCACGTAACAAAACAGTTTGGGACTCCTTGTCGATCGGGATTTTCCAATTCAAAAGCAGAAAATAGTAGATTGAGAAGTCTCTCTCTCTATCAACCAACTAATTACATCTATTCGAGAAGCTAATCACCAGCCAATCACTTTCTCTATTTTAAATAATATTTGACAAACTGTGGGAAGAAGACCGCGCTCGCTCTTTAAAAAACATCAAATGTAATTCTTTCAAGTTTAGATTCTCGTCAGTAACCGTTAATATTGTTAAGTGACGCGATCATTTGTTAAAAACTGTCTTGGGTCTTACTTTCTTGTTTAATCAAATCCACACGGGCGTCCAGAAGGCAGTATTTTATTTGAAAGAGAATCGCTTGGAATAGGATGAATTGCTGTGTTACGATAAAATGTAAATGACCAAGCAAAATGGACGTCTTCGTTTCATTGTCATTGAAGAGAATTTGATAAGTTTTCATTTTAAACGAGTTGACGCAAAACATCTTACTTCTTATATAAATTAAATCACTTGTCAACACCATTGTTGACTGGGGGGCAGGTGCTTTTAGAAGATGGATAAATTATCACTCGATGTCTCCCTGGTTGCAATCCATCTTCTTTTATTAACAGCAAAATAGAAAACGCCAACCACGTTATCGCTATCAATTCACCAATCATTCTTGTGATAGGTACCGACAGCTCTTTTTAATAAAGAAAAATTTTAATTTCAATTCCAATTGCTCTCAAATGAAAGAAGATATTCAAATGATAAGACAGTATACATTTCCCCCGCACACCTATTTAAGTAGTATATATAAAACTAGTGTGGGTGTTTAAAATCATTGTGAAGATATTGCGTTTTAAAACTTCTCTTGTAATACGGTTTTTATATCTCTAAACATTCAAGGAAATTTCTGCAATAATCTATAAGTCCAAAATATAGTTAAAAATGAACATATATGTAGAATATGAAATATATCTGTAAATAAATAGTGACCTATTCACAGATTTAATCCTTACAAATACAAATCCCTTAAAATATATTGCTTCACCGAAGACGACCTGATTCATGGAATAGATATATGTGATTTTAATGTCAGTGTGCAGCATTTCGTCATCGGTTGATAACGAGAGGCACCTTGTGTCTTTAGATGATTGTTTGTTTTCTCATAAATAGTTTTATTACGCTTTTTATTTAAAATAAAGACCAGTGACGCGGCCAACAAACCTTCAAAAGAACAAGAGAGTGAATGTGTTTTTTCGCAGTCTTTGTTGACAACTTATTGTAAGTATATTCCGCAGGTGTTTTGGGCAGTCATTGATGAGTGATGTGCGACAAACAAATGCTATTTTTCCAAGTAGTTTCAAGTTCTTCTACTCGAGAACCGCTTTTTTGTAGTAGGAATTCCTAATGCTGAAAAGAATATACTTATCTATGAAGGTTACGTACATGGCCGTGGTGTTCAAGTGAAAAGACATCAACTAAACATTAATGTAAAATTCCTTCAATTTTTCTATTTCTTCTCTATACGTCAGTTGTTACGCATAAACTTGTTCTGGGTTAATTAAAAATATAGGCTCCTGGGATGTTAATACGTCACGTTGGTTGAACATATCTTGGTTGGACGTATCTTGCATCTGCAAATGACTCCTCCAATCGATATGAATAAACTCGATCTTTCATTCTTAATTGTTTGGAAACCATGCGAATCGAGACCAGCTCCACCTGCTTTGAGCATCACTGCGCATGGCAATCTTTTTGGTCAACACGCCTCTGCTGATTAAATTACTAAAAGAATCTCGAAAAGAATGATACAGTTTTAACTGTTTCCCATATTTTCTTTATCTTTGACATTCTAGTCTCAAGTAGAAAGTCAGAATAAAACATTAAGAGAAACTACAATGTTGACGACACTGACACAAGATGACTCTTACAAGCAATTTTCTACAAGTAAGATGCCCACGCTTCATAATTCACAAAATAATTGATGTTTACCGAGTCATGCTTGCCCGCTGTTTGCTAACTTAGAAAGCATTGTGTTCATATTTTCCTATGTTTGTTTCATCTATTTACAAAGCATGGAGCCATAGTAGTATATATCCTTGTATTGCCCATCGTAGTAAAACTAACATCATTCTTCGCGCTATATAGTTATTAAACATTTCAAATTAAAATAAGATTCACAACCTTTTGATAATTTGCATTCTTAGGAACAATACTGAAAAATCAATGAAAAGATATTTCGTTTGCACTATTTCAAATTTTTAACAGGCAAAATCGGTCAGCTAAAAGTTGTTTTTAATGATTTCGCTAAATTAAAATGATTCGTCCAGTAATATCGTTGTAATATCGGTCACATTTTGTGCTTGATCTTGCTTGAATTATGATTTATTTAAATCACTTTCCGTGAAATCAAGTGTATTATAATCGCGCGAGTTACAATGTTGTCTAGACCATGATTAAAAGAGTCATTTTTGCGACCAAAAAGCGTCGGTGGCCTATTTTCACTAATTTTGGCATATACTTAAGGTGACTCGAGACAGAAACTAAAGATATACGTGTACGCAACAATCCCGCGCCATTTACCACTCAATATTTTCAGTGTTTTTATCTTATGTGTAGATTTTAGGTGCACTGATAAGGTCGACCCTTTCAGAACAACTTTTCAAAAATTGAAAACAGATCATGGGTGGCAGGACCACGACAAGGCAGGACCACAATAAGGCAGGACCACAACAAGGCAGGACCACAACAAGGCAGCACCACAACAAGGCAGCACCACAACAAGGCAGGACCACGACAAGGCAGTACCACAACAAGGCAGGACCACAACAAGGCAGCACCACAACAAGGCAGTACCACGACAAGGTAGGACCACAAACAGGCAGGACCACAACAAGGAAGGACCACGACAAGGCAGGAACAAATCAGGACCACAACAAGGCAGGACCACAACAAGGCAGCACCACAACAAAGCAGGACCACAACAAGGAAGGACCACGACAAGGCAGGACCACGACAAGGCAGCACCACAACAAGGCAGGATCACAACAAGGCAGCACCACAATAAGGCAGCACCACAACAAGGCAGGACCACAACAAGGCAGTACCACAACAAGGCAGCACCACAACAAGGCAGCACCACAACAAGGCAGGATCACAACAAGGCAGCACCACAACAAGCAGGACCACGACAAGGTAGGACCACAAACAGGCAGGACCACAACAAGGTAGGACCACAAACAGGCAGGACCACAACAAGGCAGCACCACAACAAGGCAGGACCACAACAAGGCAGCACCACAACAAGGCAGGACCACAACAAGGCAGGACCACAACAAGGCAGTACCACAACAAGGCAGCACCACAACAAGGCAGTACCACAACAAGGCAGGACCACAACAAGGCAGCACCACAACAAGGCAGCACCACAACAAGGTAGGACCACACAACAAGGCAGGACCACAACAAGGCAGCACAACAAGGCAGGACCACAACAAGACAGGACAACAACAAGGCAGCACCACAACAAGACAGAACCACAACAAGGCAGCACCACAACAAGGCAGGACCACAACAAGGCAGGACCACGACAAGGCAGGACCACAACAAGGATGTACCACAACAAGGCAGCACCACAACAAGGCAGTACCACAACAAGGCAGTACCACAACAAGGCAGCACCACAACAAGGCAGCACCACAACAAGGCAGGACCACAACAAGGCAGCACCACAACAAGGCAGGACCACAACAAGAATGTACCACAACAAGGCAGCACCACAACAAGGCAGCACCACAACTAGGCAGGACCACAACAAGGCAGCACCACAACAAGGCAGGACCACAACAAGGATGTACCACAACAAGGCAGCACCACAACAAGGCAGTACCACAACAAGGCAACACCACAACAAGGCAGCACCACAACAAGGCAGCACCACAAGGCAGCACCACAACAAGGCAGGGCCACAACAAGGCAGGACCACGACAAGGCAGGACCACAACAAGACAGGACCACAACAAGGCAGCACCACAACAAGGCAGGACCACAACAAGGCAGCACCACAACACGGCAGCACCACAACAAGGCAGCACCACAACAAGGCAGCACCACAATAAGACAGGACCACAACAAGGCAGGACCACAACAAAGTAGGATCACAGCAAGGCAGTATCACAACAAGGCAGCACCACGACAAGGCAGGACCAAAACAAGGCAGGACCACAATAAGACAGGACCACAACAAGGCAGGACCACAACAAGGCAGGATCACAACAAGGCAGGACCACAACAAGGCAGGACCACGACAAGGCAGGACCACGACAAGGCAGGACCACGACAAGGCAGGACAACGAAAAGGCAGGACCACGACAAGGCAGGACCACGAAAAGGCAGGACCACGAAAAGGCAGGATCACGACAAGGCAGGAACACGACAAGGCAGTACCACAACAAGGCAGGAACAAGGCATGACCACAACAAGGCAGTACCACAACAAGGTAAGACCACAACAAGGCAGGAACAAGGCAGGGCCACAACAAGGCAGGACCACAACAAGGCAAGACCTCAACAAGGCAGGACCAAGGCAGGACCACAATAAGGCAGGACCACAAAAAGGCAGGACCACTACAAGGGAAGACCACAACAAGGCAGGAACAAAGCAGGACCACAACAAGGCAGCTCAACAACAAGGCAGCTAGGAACAAGGCAGTACCACAACAAGGCATGACCTCAACAAGGCAGGACCACAACAAGATAGGACCACAACAAGGCAGTGCCACAACAAGGCAGCTAGGAAAAAGGCAGTACCACAACAAGGCAAGACCACAGCAAGGCAGGAACAAGGCAGTACCACAACAAGGTAGGACCACAACAAGCCAGCACCACAACAAGGCAGCACCACAACAAGGCAGTGCCACAACAAGGCAGGAACACAACAAGGACCACAACAAGGCAGGAACACAACAAGGCAGCACCATAACAAGGCAGGAACACAACAAGGCAGGACCACAATAAGGCAGTACCACAACAAGGCAGGAACACAACAAGGTAGGACCACAACAAGCCAGCACCACAACAAGGCAGTGCCACAACAAGGCAGGAACACAACAAGGCAGTGCCACAACAAGGCAGCACCACAACAAGGCAGTACCACAACAAGGCAGTGCCACAACAAGGCAGTACCACAACAAGGCAGTACCACAACAAGGCAGGAACACAACAAGGCAGTGCCACAACAAGGCAGTACCACAACAAGGCAGTACCACAACAAGGCAGGAACACAACAAGGCAGTACCACAACAAGGTAGGACTACAACAACACCAAATTGAGTATGATCATGCTTGCCATTAGTAGCTAAAGTAAGGAATCCCATCTTCAAAAAGTAACTTCTTTTTTGAAGATTTTTGCTTCTTCGCTTTATTTTTGAAATATTTCAGTCTGTTTGAAATGCAAATGTCTGGAATTTCGTCACACATGCATAATGACTTACGGGAGAAGTTTATCACTTTCATTCTCAAACGAAATCCTTTAAAATCAAGAAGTTTGGTATTATGGGAGAAACACGCGCACATGTTATTCACACTTTAATGTTTTCATTTCATGAACGCAAAGATATATAACATTCTCTGATAAGTCATCATGCATGTGTGACGAAATTCCAGACATCTGCATATCAAACAAACTGAAATATATCAAAAACAAAGCGAAGAAACGAAAATCTTCAAAAGAAGTTACTTTATCGTTTTAAAAGTTCTTCCAAATAAAACAATTTTTTTTGACGTATAGGCACTTTAAAAAGTGGGTGACATGATAAATACATGTACATGAGCTACCAAGAAATGACAAGAGAGATGAAAATAATCTAAAACAAACTTTACAGTCTTGGTTTTAATAAGCTCCATGTTACCAACTGTTAAGTTGTTTCAAATCCTAAATTCCCAAACCAACAAAGTAGCATACAGTACACGTCTTCATTCGTGTATATTGATTATTGTAATGTATAATATGTAATGTAATGTAATATGAATCGAATAATCTAAAAGGTTGGGGTACTGCCAAAATACTATAGTGTGTAAGAGGTCTAACGTTTCAAGGCTCTTCCAAAAAAACAACAAAAAAAACAAAAAAAACAACAACAAAAAACCACTCTCATGTCAAGTTTCATGCCTCTGACGAAGTCCTTCGCTCAACCTTCTCTTTGTATTTCTACACTATACGCAGTGGAACACGTTTATGTCACTAACTTGAAATATAATATGGTTTATTATTCACATGGTCTCAATATGTGTTCACAATATATAATAATAAATATCTAGATGAACTTTTAAAACGATAAAGTAACTTCTTTTTTGAAGATTTTTGCTTCTTCGCTTTATTTTTGAAATATTTCAGTTTGTTTGAAATGCAAATGTCTGGAATTTCGTCACACATGCATAATGACTTACGGGAGAAGTTTGTGTATCACTTTCATTCTCAAACGAAATCCTTTAAAATCAAGAAGTTTGGTATTATGGGAGAAACACGCGCTTTATTTTTGAAGTTTGTGTATCACTTTCATTCTCAAACGAACCCGAGGTCTCCGAATCAACGCATCGGCGCTCTAACCACCGAGCTATATTGAGACACGTCCTGCGAGAGGCTTCGCTCTACTTCGTCGAAGCTGGGTGTCTTCCTGTAGAGATTTGAGAGTCAGGGCGATGTATAAATATGTATATGATGTTTGACTGTTCTGACCGTGTCTCAATAACTCAGTGGTTAGAGCACCGATGCGTTGATTCGGAGACCTCGGGTTCGATTCCCAGTTGGGGCAGTCAAATTTTCATATACATATATTTGACCAATAAATATCTAAAGTATAAAATTATATTACAATGTCTAACAAATGAAGGCATGAATTCGAAATATCCTGAAACTGGCCCCATGGCATGATTATTCAAACGTAAAGAACAACTCGGTTCAGTGGAGCGCAGTGATGCCTGCGAAGGAGGCTAATATATAGACTATATACTATTCAAATTCTGCTATCAATCCAAATATAAAACATTATTCTAAATTCAATATAATCGTATCAGGCTATGATCTGTAATAAAATGCGGTCTCTATTCTATATTTTAATTACTTATCGTTGCATAGCCTGCGTACAGACGCTCGCGGGCGCAAAAAGGCGGCGCTAAGTAGCGTATGTGCATCAGAGCCAAATTGTGTGTTCTGTAATTTATGCCGATTATTCGCAATGCTTATAGATTGTGTTTATGCTTTATAGTAGACTTGCTCCACGGGTTTGTTTCAAGGTTTTAAAAAGAATCTGTCTCGAAACAAACCCGTATTCTCGAAACAAACACGTCTTTAAACAAACCCGAAACAATCAAGAGGCAGACTTGCGGCATCTCCTTCGTGTACCGGACACACAATGGACACAGACTACGTCATAGACATGTATCAAGGTTATTTTCTCAAGATTCAGAAGCTTTACAAGAACAAAAACCCTAACGGCATAACCCAAATAAAAACTCTAGTCCTAACCCTGAAATAAAGGAATACTAACCCTACTTTT
Source organism: Chrysogorgia sp. JL179-B06 (assembly GCA_035772405.1). Lineage (NCBI taxonomy): Eukaryota > Metazoa > Cnidaria > Anthozoa > Scleralcyonacea > Chrysogorgiidae > Chrysogorgia > Chrysogorgia sp. JL179-B06. The sequence continues at coordinate 1,429,163 of JAYKKM010000428.1, forward strand.
AAACTAAATTTTTCAATGATGTAATATTCTGTGTCCGGTACACGAAGTAAGAGCCAGACTTGCAGCAAGTCTATACTTATAGCAACTAACGAGTATTCACTAAAAGTTTAAGAAATCATATGAAGAGCAAACTAATTAGTTCTAATAGATAAATAGGACAACCTGAAAAGCTAAAACGAAACAGCATAACGAGAATCGGCACCGTCGACGGCTACCTGGAAATATCGTGTGATTAACAATTCGATTCTCGCATCTCTTTGACTGTTTGATCATCCTCCGCAACCAAAATTATGCCGACTATAAACAGCCATCCTTTGAAAGTATTAGCAAACTCTTTTGATAAAGAAACTGTCTTCGTGGTAAACAACAAACATTGAAAACGGAAGTAGTTCTTAACCAATTGAATATCACGTATTAACTAAATTTTCTAAGCGACCAATCATGGTCTACTATATAAATTCCTTATAGTAGCTACGTCACAGAACACAATTAACGGCGCTGGTTCATAGTCTGTGTTTTTCAAATTTCACAGACTTTGACGTAGGCTAATCGTTGCATGGAAAAATAATTTATTATAGTATGAGGTTGGGGTTGTTGAGGTTGGTAATGAATCAATATTCACAGCCACATCAACTCTGCTGTATCAGTGGCGTAAGTAGAACAATGTTTTGTGCTCGTTTTTTGAAATTTCCTTTGTAACCAGGCCTTATTAAAAATGGCCAGCTATATAATCGTCAGAATTTGGTCACTTAATCATGTAAATAACCACTAACCCCAAAACAACAAAGATCCAACCCTAACGCCCCGCCTAACGAGTTTTCTAACCCTAAGCCGCCGCCTAACGAGTTTTCTGACCCTAACCCAGTGAACTCTATGCCCTAACCCCAATATTGGCTGCCATTTTAGATAAGGCCTGGTTACTTAGGCAAACTCAAAATGCGAGCCCAAAATATTATTTTGCGTGACGTAACGCTCATTATGTAGGGTTAGGTCGAGAACTAAGGGCCCCAGTGGGGTCCCTGCCAAAAATAGAGTGGAAGATTATAATAATAAATTACGGCTTAACTCTTTCCCGACCGGCCCAGTCAAAACGGGTCTTAGAAGACCCGCAAAGTCGTCAATCGAAAAATACGGCACATGGTAACGCAAGATTAAAAATTGAAATTCGACAAGCGCCAGGAACATGAGATCCACGCACACGCCAAGTTTGATTTGATTTCATAAACAACTCTGCGATTGGTGGCATTTTGAGTTTTCAAGATGCTACGCGGGCGGCCTTTTCTAGAAAAATGTAAATTTTTCAACCTGATTTATGATAATTAATGCTAATTTATATTAACATAATGTGTTTTGTTCGGGAAATTAAAAAGCACAAGTAAAAGCCGGTTTATTGGGCTTTCAGAAAATGTATAGCTTTCGCAACAGTTATGGTTATTTCAAGAGATATCAATAGAACAAAGAGGTGGTTTAATTTTGGATGTTTTTCAGCCTGTCGGGAAAGAGTTAAAAACGCCATTACTGACATATTTCATCGTTATATTTAGTCAGAACTCATTTACATGGGCCCCGATAATCGATTCTCCGGGACCACCCCCGGCGAATCTGCAATTTATGATGAAGAATCATTAATGTCCAGGGTGGGAGATTGACCTTCAGTTGATAAGAAAGAGCTGATTTACCGATTTTTCAACGTTAACTCGGAGGAAGGAATACATACAGTAGGTATTCACGATTTTTTAACATTATACTGTATAGTGATAATTTAGAAGTTATAGTCGAGCTTTCATAGGGCCCTAGAGCCAAGACATGTATAAGGGGGCTCGCCTACCTCTGTTACGTCACTGTGCTGTACCCTAATATCGTGATTAAATAAATGCATATTATTTTTTATATTATTTATTATATATGTTTACTGTCCCATATATGGTAAATGTACTAGATATAGATACAGATAAAGATATGGGCTTTCGGAGACGTGTTCCAGATTTGACGTCGTGATAACCTGACACCCTGCATTCTCCTTTCAGTGAATTTTCCCAACTTTAGTAATGTATAGCGGTTAGTGGTTCTTTTAGTGGCACGGAAGGAGACCAGTTTAACATTTAAGGTCATTGACAAAGTGGCTTGCCCTGAAACGTTCAGTGATCGAATTATTATTATATATATATATAATATATATATATATATATATATCAAGAGCCCGCTCATCATAAAGTTTACGTCAAATAACATCAAGAAAACTTTATTACAAAAAAATATAACGTTTCGGTCAGGAGAATGTGTAGAATGTTCACTTGGTCATCGAGAGAGCTCGACACACCAAAGTTGTGGAGCAATATTACAGGTAAAAAGGTAAAAATAGGTAAAATATGTACAATTAACCACTAAATTAGAATTCGAATTAAAGTCATGGTTAGGATTAATATAAGGTTAGCATTAGGTTTAGACAATTTTATTCATTGCAGATACTGCACCAAAATTTAAAGTTTGGGCTATTTAAAAATATTTGGGCATTTAATAAAACAATAAAATTCAGACAACACAAGCTTTGTAGTTTGAAAGCTCTTAGATATAACTGTTCAGATTGGTAAATGAATGGACTTTCGTATTCAAATAAAATAACCGAGCTTTAAACAATAAGAGACAAGGATAAAAGCCTAAAACAGTAAGCGGGCGAGGGGTTGTTGCGAACACGTATTTCTAGTTACCGATCTTTTCAATTTTCACAATAGAATTAGGGACTTTATGAAAAGGTGTCAGTTTTGATTGGCTAAAAGCCATGTGTAGAAACACGGCCTTTTTGACGTCAGACTAAAGAATGCTAAAACGTTTTTAAAAAGTTTAAAAATGTCAAATTCTGATCTTTTATGACAACATTCATGTATTTTTTGTTTAACAAATTGCTTTTGCTCTCATAATTCAGCCGTTTTGACAGCTGCGAGTGACTTTTGAGTGAATAAGGAGAATTTACATTTTCATGATTTTAATAAATGAACATTATTTATGTTTTACCTATTTTCAAAAAGTAATTTTATAAAAAAATATTTTTCCATGTTCTCAGACAGTTCTAGAGTTTGGGAGAACTCGAAAACGCAGGGAACAGAATATACAAAAATAAAACACAATGAAAGACCAAAACAGGCAAGAAATGGTGTTTTAGGTGAACGGAATACAGGCTAGAAGCCCAACAGGCTAGAAGCCCAATTGATAGGGGTTCCGAGGGCCTACGATTTAAGGTCGCGTTATCCAACAAGACACGAATCTTACCATTTGCTGATAATATTACAAAGGCAGCACTGGATGTGAATCTGTGTCTCCCAGCTCATAGACATGTGGTAACCACTTGACCACAACAGCTACGGGTCAATTATGATATCATCATATTGTCAGCAAGTCGTTTAAAAAATCGTTCCGAAACGTGACGTCATGTCGTCTTAACAGGCGATGTGGTTAATGAAAGTTTGGAACGAGAAGTCGAGAATAGAAGCTGGTGAAGAAGCAGCCAAGTACCTCGAACAACCTTGCCAAAGTTCGATTTTACGTATGGAAGGAATTTTTGGTCAAAATGAGGATAAAAAATATTTCGGTTTGGAAAAGTGGAAGCACTGCTGGACCCCATGAATTGGGCAATTACATGAATTGGGCAATTATCAATTCAACGGGTTATATCTGTATATAACCCTCGTGCGAGCGTTATATTTAACAATTAGACAACGAGCCCGCGTTTTCTATGAGCAGATAGTCAACGAGGCGGAGCCGAGTTGACTATCGCTCATAGAAAACAAGGGCGAGTTGTCTAATTGTTTTAGTATAAATTTACAACTTTCTAACCCAAGAAATAACTTTTATTTCGCATTTTTCATGGAAAAAAAGTAAATATTCTTTCGAAATCAGGCGACTTTTTCCCCAGAGGTTTATATCAGCAGATAGTAACTCCTGCGATAGCCAATCAAAATTGAGGATTTGTGATATAAACTTGTCAATTTATACTAAATACATTTATAAAATAAGTCGTGTCTTATGCACGCTGTGATTGGTCAGTTACCGTGTTTATATCAGGCTATGTAAAACCAGTGAACTCTATATACAGTGTTATCTACATTGAGTTCACTGTGTAAAACATGGATGGATTACGCCATCGTGATACGCCATCAATTAGCCATCATACGCAGTATTAAGGAGAATTTACGTGTTGATAAAAAATATATTTGTACATTTTATTTGCTTTGTAGGGCTTATTTTATAAAAGAAATAGAAAACATTTTTATCCGTGTTCCCATACGTTATATAAACACTCGTGGAAGTTTGGGAGAACTCGAAATCGCGTGGAAACACTCGCCCTACGGGCTCGTGTTCCCACTATGATTTCTCGTTCTCCCAAACTTCCTCTCGTGTTTTTATAACTGTATGTAAACATGGAAAATGTTTTCTATTTCTTAAATATTATACCTCAACTATAAATTGTCCAATCAGAGAACTAGATTTGTACCACGTGACCAGTCAATTTATCATAGAATTACCCCACTTCGAGCTCGAGTAACTCGAATTCCCCGCGAATATTAGCCAGTGAGTTCCCCGCTGTGGATGGGGAGTTCGAGCTCGAGTACCACGCGCGAAACCAAATAACACGCGCGTAAACCAAATAACACCAAAGTAAACCAAGAACTGTCAACAATGGCAACAAGACGTTTCAAGACAGTATTCAATATATATATAATTTATAGACCCTCCGCTCGGAGAATTCGTCGAAATATTACCCCTCGGGATGATATATCGAATTCCCCTCGCTGATAAATATAACCGTTGAATTTATAATTGCCAGTTTTCTGGGGGATTTAGTGGATATATATCCCTACGAAGAACAAAAGAAACTGACTCAATCGGGTTATAAAGATGGCGTTATTCACCGCACAATAAACAATTTAAAAATTTCGGAAATCAAGCGCCTCCATTTTTGCTGTAAACCCAAAAAATAAATTACTTTTAAATAAAAAGCCTTTAAGTATAATGTTTAAAAATGTTAATAGTTTTACGGTATCTGCACTTGTACTCGAGGAATAACGTTTTCATTCTCGTATTTTATGCGTCTGGGCGCCGCCATTTTCAAGTTTGCTCGACGGCTCAGACTTGAGGTCCAGCGGGGGTTTCTTTTCAATTTTGACGTCACTTGAGTGCAAGGAACAAAAGACAAGCAACAATGATGTCAAAATTGAAAATAAAACCACCGCTGTACATCAATTTTCAGCCGTCGTACAAACACTAAAATAGCGGCGTCCAGAAGCATAAAATACGAGAATGAAAACGTTACTCCTCGAGTACAAGAGCAGATACCGTAAAACTATTAAGTGTGCCCCTAACCTCAACATTTTTTATTGTCTGATTTGGAAGAACTTTTAAAATGATAAAGTAACTCCTTTTGAAGGTTTTCATTTCTTCGCTTTCTTTTTGAGATATATCAGTTTGTTTGATATGCAAATGTACGGAATTTACGTCACACGTGCATAATGAGTTATCAGAGAATGTTATATATCTTTGCGTTTATCAAATAAAAACACTAAAATGTGAATAACACGTGTGCGTGTTTCTCCCACAACACCAAACTTCTCGATTTTAAAGGATTTCGTTCGAGAATTAAAGAGATAGACACATTTCTCCAATAAGTCATTATGCATGTGTGACGTAAATTCCGGCTTTTGCATTTCAAACAAACTGATATATAGACGATACATGGACGATCGTTAAGCTCGTATCCTCAGAAAAATTATTCTGAGTCCCGGACAGGAATCGAACCTGTAACCTTCTGATTGCCGGTGAGACGCTCTAACCATTGAGCGATCATTGTAACCTTCATTGTAACCTTCGATCTGCATCTGAGTCTCGGTGGCTCAATGGTTAGAGCGTCTCACCGGCAATCAGAAGGTTACAGGTTCGATTCCTGTCCGGGACTCAGAATAATTTTTCTGAGGATACGAGCTTGACGATCGTCCATGTATCGTCTGTCTAATCCAAGCTCTCGCACATTCACTACAGCAGTGTATATATTAACACATCCAAACTGATATATCTCAAAAAGAAAGCGAAGAAACGAAAATCTTCAAAAGGAATTACTTTATCATTTTAAAAGTTCTTCCAAATAAGACAATAAAAAATTTTGAGGTTAGGGCCTAAATTTTTTTGGTACAGTTTCCCTTTAATTGAAGCTAGTGAGAAAACAAAGACACACAGCAAATATCCCTTGATGTGATATATAATTTAACAAGAACATAAATGTGTACTGTGGTTCAACGCCGGCGTTTTTAATATAACAGACCGCTCAGCGGTTTCCTAAGATTATACCGTAAGTACTTCATCTTGCAGCGATATAGCGAACCCAGACCACTAAACATACCACTAAACAAGAGATTAAGGTTAGAAAACTCATTATACGGGGTCTAAGTTGTTTTGGGCTTAGCAGTTATTTTAAGTGACAAAATTCCCCTTAATCAAGAGTTTAGTGGTATGGGTACGTTCGCTATATCCTGCAAGATGAAGTACATACCGATTATACTATGAAATGAACTATATATGGCAAATATGTATCTGTCAATAGTAGTTATAAAATAATGTGATATGATATAACATTATATTAAACTATGTTACATCAGTGGCGAATACAGGAAACGCTGGGTTATCTGAAAATTCGTATTTTAAATATGTGATTATTTAGGAATCACACAAAATTATCAACATTTTAAACCGAACGGAGGTAGTTCTACAGAAATGATCTGTGCTACTGGTTTCTGGTTGTGTTGTTAATTGCAGAGTGAAGTTGCACGTATTACTATTACATTTCCTGCAACTTAAAGGGATATGATAATGAAAATTATTTTTGCCTTTCTGATAAACGGTCATACGAAGGTAATCCAAGTGAAAAAACTACTCTGCTGCAAAATATCATCACTAGTTTCCACAAATAAAAATCTTGTTATCCGCCATCTTGTTTTAATACCTTACCTAATTAACATGACGTCACAAGCAGGGTAAACATGATGAAACTTTCCTTTCTGGTACCTGAATTTATGTGGTATACTTTTAAAAGTAATGTGGTTCAATTGAGAAAGAAAACATCTGAAATTATGGCTGACTAAAGTTTTCACTTTACTCTGCTTGTTACGTCACACGCATATCGAAAAATTATCCAAGATGGCGGATCATGGTGGAATTTCTTTTGTCCAAATTATAATAATAATAATAATAATAATAAATAAATGACTTTATTTCATGAGGGTAACACTTGACAGTAATAAAACTGATAAATTAGTGATGTTGTTTTGCACAAGAGTCGTTTTGTTTACTTGGATTACCTTGTGAAGGCAATTTGCTAATCAGAAAGGCAAAAATAATTTTTATTGCCATATCCCTTTAAATCGCCCAACAAATGTTCATATTGCAAGTGATTCCTAGTTTTAACAACATTCTGTTGCAACCTGCAACAAAAATAAGTTGTTGCACAACATTACGAGCAACTTAAACACGACATTGTTGCGAAACAAGTTGCACGTGGGTAAAACCTACAGATAACTTTACTTGGTCTTTCTAGTAAATACGTACAACATTGCGTGCAACCTAATCGCAACATTGTAGACCTGCCAACCCTGACGGTTTCAGGTCTCAAGGTTTGTAAAAATCTCAAAACACGTAAATTTAGACCAGAACTGTCGCCGGTGAATAAAAAAAACATAGAAACTGGCAAATAGTTCATGCCATCATCGTCTCCATTTGTTTTTAAATAATCTTGTAATGTTTGAGGAAAAACTGGGTACAAGTTTAAATCCAATTGTTTTATGCCTGCGTGCATAAACTATTGGTATACGTATACATGGACTTTACCTCACTTTAAGGGAGTATATTAAAACTCCACATTTTTTAAAGAGAGGAACTCGTTTGAGAAAATGTTGATAATTGTGTTGATGTTCCCTTGTACGGAAGGAGACTTTTTTGTGTAAAATAATGTGTCCAAGAGAAAAAATACTTTATTATTTTTGGTTTCAAACCAAAATAATGTAATGGTTCATATAACGTATTTTCCCCTAAGAATCCTGCATCCGCCCCTGCACAGAATGATAAAATAACCTGAGGCCCCACTTATGCCCGCATGCAGTCCTCCCTAAGTATCTTATTCAATATATTCTCTACGTTTTTAGCAAGTGCAATCATGCAATTTAATTCCAAGAACCCAGTTCTTGGAAAAAAGTAGGCCTGGTTTAAATGTTGCATAATCGTCGCATTTAAGGTTACATTAGATGATGAGGGTATATGTTTTAAGAGATCGCTCGTCAAAACTTATTGCTGTGTGGCTTTTAGCCAGGATTTCAAAAATTGGCCGTCCAAACATTTTGGACGTGACCATGAGCAAGTGAGCCTATCAAACGTATTAAACAGCGGTTTTATTAAACAACGTTTTTGCTACTTCATGTTAGAGCATATACATATATACGTTAAATCAATCTCGCAATCAATCGTCATATCTGCATGTTCTTGATAAAAATTAGTAATGAAACCTACACAATAGCTAAAATAAACAGCAGTTAACAGAAATAAAAATACATTAGAAAGGGGGAAACCTGTAAGTTGTTTGAAGGAAAATTTTTGCTTAGGCCGTCCACACGAAAAGTGGCCGTCCAAAAATTTGATTTTTAAAAAGTGGCCGTCCATAGGATGACTGGACGATCGCCTGGCTAAAATCCTGCTGTGTATATCAAAGGCTAAAACAACGAAGCCTATACAGATCAGAAAAGGATGCGATGCCGAATATCAAAATAGCACTAAAAAGTATAAAGCGTGCGCCTAATACAATTTGGTAACGTTTACTACCATTCAAGAATGAAAATATATGTAGACAAATAGACAAATTTTAGGTAAACTGTATATTTATTTTTGAGTCTTCGTGGGGATTGTATATCTTCATTAACTCGTTACAAAAATGCCGAAAGTTTTACGTTTTAACACACCACATTTATATTTTCATAATCAGAAATTATGTGGCTTTCTGATTTTTTTCTTGATTTTTTTCTGATTTTTTGATTGAAAATATGAGATATATAGCACTACAATTCGACGCAAAATAAACAATCTCTTAAAACATACCCTCCCTCTGCATCATCTAATGTAACCTAAATATGACGGTCATGTAGCATATCCTGTGAGTGGTGGTGATATAGAGATGATTTACTACTCTAGAATGATATAAAATCTACTAAGGTGGACGATTAAAGAACATAAAGAGAATATAACAGGAAAATAATAATCAGTCCAGCTCCATTATTTATGCTCACTTGTTCATTTGCAAATGTATCAAGACGACATTTTCACATTGGTAGGGGCACAGAGAGAAGAGTATTGGAGAAAATAGGTGAAGAACTACAGAAATAACCAGATTTATTCCAAGTTCGTTCATAGACACTTTCTGAATTTCCTTCACTGTCAATGAGATCATAATGTATTTACTATTATCTTTCATATCCAACCTCCATTTCAATCCATTGTTCATACCACACTTTCTCAATTTCCTTTACCCATGAAACAATGGCTCTAAGTTGAGGTTGGTAATGAGATTGTAATGCATTTACTATAATACAATGTTTACTATGCGCATGCTCATTGGTTGTTGGCCATGATCTATTAGAGGACAGACGCACGGATCACGTCAGCAGCCTTTAGGAGACCACTAACATGTTGTTCATGAACATTGAAGGAAATTCAGAAATGAGATATTTTAAGGCCCCTTTTCAAACGTTGAACTTCTCATGTGCCCAACCTAATGTAAATTACCAAAATCATTTGTTCAAGCTCATTTGCATTAGTTTCGGCATAGGCAGCCCAATACATATATTTCGCTGTAATAGTTGCAGTACAATGTTGTAACTGGATGTCTTCAACTTGTTTTCAGGTGGCGGCAACCAAACCTCTCCCCATTCTCCCTGCACCGTCGGTAGTTGAATGACGTAATCGCGACGGTGGAAGAATGGGGAGAAGTTTGATCGCCGCCACCTGAAAACAAGCTGAAGACATCTAGTTACGAATATTACAGGAAAATCACTGCATATTTATTGCGCTACTATGGTCCCAGCTGACAAAAAATTACATCTTCGCTATCAGATAAAACATTTCTACCCAAATCCAAGACGTGAATAAGAAACGTTAAAAACACGCACCAAAACTTTGCAAAGAGCACTCTAACGGACTAGAACATAAGTAATGATATTCTCTTATATTATTACGGTTTAACCATTACGCTACTTTAACCACACTAAAAGAGAACATATTAAACTAAAAATTTTCCCACTAAAATATATCTGTGCTGAATTAAATTCATATTGCGCTTACCATTAGCCACCGAATACTGATCCACAGCATTCGATAGTCATAGTAATTTCTTAAACCTTAAACCTTATTCGATATTTGCAATGATGCCAGTGCTGTCAACATCACGCAGTCGCTTGGTTAATATTTTACCGTGAGTTTCAGACATTCTTGGACATACTTGTCACAATTCTGTTTCAAGATCTGGTTCCACATCTCCTTTTCGTCTTGAAAAAAATCCTTTCTTGGTTGGTAGTGGGCCATGAAGCATTGGCACTCGGTTAAAGTGTGTAATGCTTATCTAAACAATAATGGTTCACAGAAAAGTAATTCACAGACCAATGAAACGAAGGCTGAATTAATTTGAGCATTACACATGCAGCAGATATAAAGTAATACATGTACCGTATTTCCTCTAATAAACGCCTAGCCTCAAATAAACGCCTCCAATTTTCATACAAGAATGCCAATAAGCGCCTCTTTCTAATAAACGCCTCTCATTCAACAAGAATGCCAATAAACGCCTCCCTCTAATAAACGCCTCCCTCTAATCCGCACACATCAGAGCGGCGTTTATTAGAAAAAATACAGAAGGTGCAAGAAAAAGGATGATATGCTAAAATTGACAGAATTATTTATTTTTATGTCAACACAATGGAACCAAATAAGCAATCTTTTTAATTTCTTCTTTCTTGAGTTCATATTTTAACTCAAAATGCAATTATCTGGACCTCGCGCTTGGTAAATAACATACTGTTTAATAAACGCCTCCCTTTAACAAACGCCACCTCTAATAAACGCCGCATGAAATTGTTTCAAAATTTAATAAACGCCGGGGGCGTTGTAAGCCCGGGCTAAAATTGTCGTCATGTAATCACAACACTAGTGTTTCTAAGAAATTTCTTTGTAAGCCTGGGCTAAAATTGTCGTCATGTAATCACAACACTAGTGTTTCTAAGAAATTTCTTTGTAAGCCCGGGCTAAAATTGTCGTCATGTAATCACAACACTAGTGTTTCTAAGAAATTTCTTTGTAAGCCCGGGCTAAAATTGTCGTCATGCAATCACAACACTGCATGAAATTGTTCATGTAATACAACATTTTCAGTCTGAGCAGACAGACACTCAGCGTCCCGGACTAAAATGTCTGTATAGTATCAGCCACCTTAACATGATTCTTTCATGACTTACCGTGGCGGGTGCTTGCATCCACGGCTCACCGTCTATCTGCATTGGAAACAATTTTTTAGTCCTGAAAGTGTAAAAAAAACAATGTAAAATTCTTTTTCACTTCTAATACAGAAGCTCGATACTTTTATGATTATATAACATGTGCCAGGGTAAGAAATCGAGCCGCTTTATCTCAGTGTGTAAACGCGTATCTTAAAGTAACTATAACCTCAACAAAATTTGTTTTAGTTGGAAGAATTTTTAAAATGATAAAGTAACTTCTTTTGAAGATTTTCGTTTCTTCGCTTTGTTTTAGAAATATTTCAGGTTGTTTGATATGCAAATGCTGGAATTTCGTCACACATGCATAATGACTTATCAGAGAATGTTATATATCTTTGCCTTCATGAAATGAAATCACTAAAGTGTGAATAACACAACACCAAACTTCTTGATTTTAAAGGATTCCGTTTGAGAATGAAAGTGATACACAAACTTCTCCGGTAAGTCATTATGCATGTATGACGAAATTCCAGACATTTGCATATCAAACAAACTGAAATATTTCAAAAACAAAGCGAAGAAGCAAAAATCTTCAAAAGAAGTTACTTTATCATTTTAAAAGTTCTTCCAAATAAGACAATAATTTTTTTGGACGTTATAGTAAATACAGTGCTATCAATGAAGCGAGCACGCTCGCCCACAAGCTACCAACTTCGATCTACCATCGCGATCAATCGCGCACTGCCAGATAGTAATTTGTCATAAATCGCGCTCGCCAGATTAACGTCATCCGACTATAAATGACAAACATATAAACATTTCCCCACTTATAATAAAGAAATCTCTCTTCTCTAATCTGTTTTTGCCATGCACAATTATCGATGTTCCATCCCACGAGGAGCTTGACTTTCTCAGTCGCCATGTTTTTATCGGCTGTTGTTTAATTTCGTGCACAGTTTTATTTCCGGAGGCGGGGAAATTAAGTGTAGAGGCGGGGAAATTGAGTGTATTTCGTGCGGCCACGCACTTTTCGGAAAAATTACCGAGCATTAACTCTTTCCTGTCCGCGGCCCAGTCAAAATGGTTCATAGAAGACCCATGAAGTCGTCAATCGGAAAACACGGTACACGGTTACACAAGATTAAAAATTGAAATTCTACAAGCGCCAGACACATGAGGTCCACTCACACGCGAAGTTTGATTTGATTTCATAAACAACTCTGCGATTGGTGGCATTTTGAATTTTCATGATACTACGCGGGAGTGCGAGATGGGCTTTTCTAGAAAAATGAAAGCTTTTCAACCTGATTTATGAAAATTAATGCTAATTTATATTAATATAGTGTGTCTTGTTCGGGAGATTTAAAAGCACTGGTAAAACCGGTTTATTGGGCTTTCAGACAATGTATAGCTTTCGCAACAATTATGGTTATTTCCAGAGATATCAATAGAACAAAGAGGTGGTTCAATTTTGGATGTTGTTCAGCCGGACAGGAAAGAGTTAATTTGTTCTCTTAATCAATTTGTCTGAATTCGATGCAAAATATCTCAATTTACCTTATAGTAACCGTTGAGCACTGTGCAAGTCTAAGAGCGTGCGCTCTAACTCCAGCTATTATTTGACCAACGTAAAAAGTGTTTTCTAATCCAACAACTTCAAGAAGTCCATCTCCAATGTCTAAAAAACATGACAGATACTTAAAGGAGAACTGTAGTCAAAAATAATTATATATATATATTTAAATCAAAGACCTTCGAGTGTTATATTTAAAAATTCACGGTATCTGCTTTTGTACTCGATAAATACGTTTTCATTCTCGTATTTTATGCTTTCTGAATATATTATACCTCAACTATAAATTGTCCAATTAAAGAGCTAGATTTTTACCACGTGACCAGTCAATTTAAACTCGAATTCCCCGCTATTTCTCCGGGGCATGATATTAATTGACCTCGAATCACCCGCTGATGACGAATCACCCGCTGATCACGAATCACCCGCTGATCACGAATCACCCGCTGATCACGAATCACCCGCTGATCACGAATACACCCGCTGATCACGAATACTAATGGCGGAACAAGAAGACGTCTCAAGACGTTTCTAGACATTTCAAGACAGCATTCAAGATTGTTTCGGTATAATATATAATTTATAGACCCTCCGCTCGGGTAATTCGTCGAAATAATACCCCTCGGGAACATATATATTAATATATCATCCATCGGGGTAATATTTCGTCGAATTTCCCTCGCTCCTGGTCAATAAATGATAAGAATTAATTCGGGAGTCATTTACCTTGATCGTTCCACTGAAAGTCATCTTTTCCATTGCATTTTGTTTTCTTATGTTTCCTTTTGGCTTTCTTCTTATCGACTTCTCCCCATAAATTGGTGCCACCAGCATAACTTGGAATATTAAGGATGGCAATACCTTCCAAGCTTGGACCAGCAGCTAAATTAAGTCTCTCGCCATCACACTACAAGAAATCATGAATCACGCATCGTATATCAACAATATTATACCTCAACTATAAATTGTCCAGTCAATTTAAACTCGAATTCCCCGCTGTGGCCGGGTATAATAGTGAATTCCCCTCTGTGGAGGGGTATTCGACTCGAGTATCACGCGCGAAACCAAATACCATGCGCGAAAACCAAATAACACGCGCGTGGCTGTAAACAATGGAGGAACAACAAAACGTTTCAAGACGTTTCAAGACGTTTCAAGACGTTTCAAGACAGCATTCAAGATTGTTTCGGTATAATATATAATTTATAAACCCTCCGCTCTGGGAATTCATCGAAATATTACCGCTCGGGATGGTATATCCCTCGGGGTATTTCGTCGAATTCCCCTCGCTCCAGGTCTATAAATAATAATTGCATGTATCACGCGGATTCATCATGGATTATGTATCATACATTCCATTCCCACCTCGTCCATTTACAGTACTGCTCAGAAATAACCTAACAGTGCGTCTGCGTCTCGGTTGCGTTCGTCTTGCGTCTCGGTTGCGTTCGTCTGGCGTCTCGGTTGCGTTCGTCTGGCGTCTCGGTTGCGTTCGTCTAGCGTCTCGGTTGCGTTCGTCTTGCGTCTCTGTTGCGTTCGTCTTGCGTCTCGGTTGCGTCAGGGGCGGTCCTTACTTAACCGGACGCAAGAGTCGGCATAACCGAAGTTGTTCCGAGTGTATACGTCGGAAACGATGATACCTATATTGTTTGTTGATATAAAATTTCGACAGATTTTATGTGTGCGTTTATTAAAGCGGAATAAATAGATCCTAGTCAAATTCCTAATCCTAGGCTTCTCTTAGACTTTTGAGGACTCTGTAACGTATTAAGTTTTTGGGAAAACGGGCTGTTTGCTTTGAGAGGTCTCTCATTCGGAAACTTTGTGACATCACTGTCTGAAACAGTGAAACTTTGTTGACACACGTGGACTGACATTTTTTGTCGGAGACCTTGTCGTGTGTTATCATAGTATTATCTACCGTTATCAAGTATAAAATAAAACATATTCCGAAAAATGCCATCCTTAAAAACGCAATATAGGAGTTAAAACAAGAGGAAACTAATGTAAACGTGATATTTCGATTTTATTAACAAAATCATCTTCAGACAAGTGAAAATACACAAACAACGACCAGCCGACAAATTTGAATATCTATATTATTATTTACAAGTTTAAAGCATAAACGATTTCGCACGTTTGTTCATAAATTTTCGGCAAGAAACACTAACATGCTCGCCTTGTTCGGCTTAAGCTGGACTCGCTTTGCCGTTACTATTTGTCCGGCTTTGCTGAACAGTCTTTCAGTCGGAGCGCTGCTTGCTGGAATCGCCAGATATCGTCGGACATACTGCGAAAGGAGAGGAAAATCATTTACATGGACTGAGTCATTAGTTATTGTTTTCAAGCGCTCAACCGCCGCTTGTGTTAATCCCAATGGTGGGTGGTGTTGCTAAAATTATAGTTATGAATCACACTTGTTGTGTTTACAACCACGCTACTCGCTTTTAAACCGATACGCTTTCATCACTTGAATTCGCAAATGCCGTCATAGACGTGTTTTCTCAACTTTACCGAAACTATATAATTGCCGAAAAAGAGAGATGAAGTTGTCAACTTGAAACTTTCAATATTTTCGATATGCGAAAAATCGAATATCGTATTTTTCGAAAATATCGATATATTGCATCAGCCTAAGTTCACCACCTTTTCGCCTGTATCCTTGTAATCCCCTCGCCCGGCGCGAAGCGCCGGCCGAAGGCCTGAGGGCGAGGGTGCTAATATCGACCGGCGTTTAGTCCCTTATCACGCGAGATCCAAGCGGATCCTGATAGTGATCTCGGATCGGCTTTATAGGTATATATATATATATATATATATATATATGATCAACCGTCCTCATGCGCGGCATCGGAAAATGTGGCACTGGTAACTAGATACTCAGATTAAATTGAACCGTCACAAGAGACATAGTTTTTTGAGGAAATAGAAATCCGAGTCCGAGTATGTATTTTGACTCGCTAATTCCAAATCTGTTTTCAGAATTGAAAACGGTTATATATTGATCGAGATTATCATAGCCGACCAAGCCCGGACTAATTTCTAAGTACATAAACCATTTTTACGAAGGGTATTCACGTTCTCGTAATATAGTAGACACATATGTTATGTATTTTGACTCGCTAATTCCAAATCTGTTTTCAGAATTGAAAACGGTTATATATTGATCGAGATATTCAACATAATATTCGACGAAGTGACCGGCTAATCATTATTTAGCCGACAAAGCCGACTAACTTTCTAAGTACATAAACCATTTTTACGAAGGGTATTCACGTTCTCGTAATATAGTAGACACATATGTGATGTATTTTGACTCGCTAATTCCAAATCTGTTTTCAGAATTGAAAACGGTTAAATATTGATCGAGATAACGTTCAAAATAATATACGAGGAAGTGACCAGTTTATAATCGACTAATTTCTAAGTACATAAACCGTTTTTACGAAGGGTACTCACGTTCTCGTAATATAGTAAACGCGTATGTTATGTATGTTGACTCGCTAATTCCAAATGTGTTTTCAGAGTTTAAATCGGTTAAATATTGGCCGAGATAACGTTCAAACATTTCTTCGACGAAACGGGCTTTTGGAAATTGTGAATTTTTGCAAAACAGAAATAATACACGGCCACAGCGTGCGAGGTCTGGGCACCATGGATGGAGAAATTCCCGTATGGGGGGGGGGGGGGGGGGGGGGGGGGGGGGGGTAGAAAAGGCGGGCGAGGGGATTATTGCGAATTCGTATTTCTAGTATATACATATGTTATCAATATATATGACTCATGTCACAAAAGCGTGCGGAAGTCACAAGCGTAATATATTTTTGTCCTAAGTGGCCGCATAATTTAACATAAACAGGCTTAAAAGCAGAGCCGATAAAAGCACCAAGGAAAAGTAACGAAATAAGATTGTAAGAATGAATCTCCGTTTGATGACACGCGCTCCACCAAAGAGAATGTTAGTTTTTTTCGAGGCGGATAAAACTATGGCAATTCTGTCCACAAATAGAATTAAGGATCAACATGTGGAGAATGGCGAATATACGAGGCACTGATTATCAAACTTCATGGTGAGTATGTTTACATCAAAGTGGTTTAATTCAATGTTGCAAGTTTGTTCCAAGGTCCTTCTTCTTCAAGCATTTTCGTAATTCGTACGGTTGAAATTCCGGTAGACTTCAACGAAATAATTCTGTTCCTCGCGTATTCCGAAAGCTTGCCCAGGTCAAACGTCGAACATTTCATGAGTCGAACTCAATGCAAATGAACTTAAACAAAAGAGTTTCCAAATTTACATTGAGTTCGACTCATGAAAAGTTCGACGTTTGACCCGGGCCTTACCCATCACTGTTACTGTAAACACTGTCGCTACTTGTGGTTGTTGACGTTCGTTCCGAAGTGAGACGAACACACTACGAACCTTGCGTCTCGTGGAACGCAGATTCAGTCAACCGCAAGACGCACGCATACTACCCGCAAGACGCACGCAGACGAACCGCAAGACGCACGCAGACGAACCGCAAGACGCACGCAAACGAACCGCTAAACGATCGCGTCTTGGGCTCGGTTTTTGTTAGGTTATTTCTGAGCAGTACTGTATATGCATTCCATTCATTTCAATTCCATCCCATGCCATATCTTACGTTCCTCTCCCTTCCTTTAACATTTCTTCGACTCCTATTACCTGCATTTCCAAATCTAAATCATCTTTTTCCAACACTAATTATCTCCTATTGATTTTAATCATGATGCACCCCAATTTTCATAACGATATTGATAGCGCATTTTTTGTATACAACTGTTGTATAAATATCCTTTCTCTCACCTTCGTGAACTAATAAAAGGGACTTTAAAATCTACGACGGCAACCTAGGACGGGGACATCGTTCAAACAAAAGAATCTTCATGCGAAACAATAAGAATGAATAATTTTTATTCCCAAGAGTAATTTCAACGCCGTTCTCGTCCTGTTTACAACGCCACTGCGAGCATTTTCACGTCTTTAGGACGACGGTAACTCGCGGAGAGATGAGAGATGTGACTTAAGACTGACTTAAACACAGACACTATAATCGTTTTAGAAATATTGAAGCGTTTTGGAGATCATAAAACAAGCATGGAGTGTCAAATACGCTAGTCAATCGACCGTGGTTTCATTCAAATGCTAAAATTTGTATTGCTTTTACTGCCGTCGCCGTCCTAGGTTGCCGTCGTAGATCTTAAAGTCCCTAAAAATAGGTCCGCGATGCGAACATGTGGCTACCGCATGGAACAATGCCTGGGTCAGCCATCGATGATCAATGAGCATGGGATGTGACCAAAAGGGGGCCTATTTTTATGAAACAAAAATACTACTGTACGTTATCTAAACTGTGGAAAGATAAATCCAAATCTGTGATACTAACTGAAATATTAGTATTATTCATTTATACTAAGGCATTTATCCCCACTATGGGATCACTGTCACGGAAGCTCTTTATCATTATATTGATGTGGTGCCTTTAAAGTGTCTATGAAATGAAAATTCGCCCCAGTTACAATAAGTGTATTGTAATAACTTACAATAAGTTCAATATTCTCATGAAGATTCTTACACGTCGCTGAAAAGTTTTCTGATGTACCGCATTCAAAATAACGAAATTTGTTCATGAACCTTGAAAAAGAAAAAGAACCAAGTAAGCAAAAACAAAGAAAATCAGCTCCGTGATGGAGGGTTTAGCCAACTTTCACATCGATATTCTCTCAAAATACAGCTTCATTTTAGAAGCAAGTTCAAACACTCGTAAAGAGTTCTTCCTCTAATTTCAAAACATGCACTTTCGTCAACTCACCGTGCACTCTCATCAACTCACGTGCACTCATCAACTCACGTGCACTCATCAACTCACGATCAACTCACGTGCACTCATCAACTCACGATCAACTCACGTGCACTCATCAACTCATGTGCACTCTCATCAACTCACGTGCACTCATCAACTCACGTGCACTCATCAACTCACGTGCACTCTCATCAACTCAAGTGCACTCTCATCAACTCATGTGCACTCTCATCAACTCACGTGCACTCTCATCAACTCACGTGCACTCTCATCAACTCACGTGCACTCATCCACTCATCAACTCACGTGCACTCATCAACTCACGTGCACTCTCATCAACTCACGTGCACTCTCATCAACTCACGTGCACTCTCATCAACTCACGTGCACTCTCATCAACTCACGTGCACTCTCATCAACTCACGTGCACTCATCAACTCACGTGCACTCTCATCAACTCACGTGCACTCTCATCAACTCACGTGCACTCTCATCAACTCACGTGCACTCTCATCAACTCACGTGCACTCTCATCAACTCACGTGCACTCTCATCAACTCACGTGCACTCTCATCAACTCACGTGCACTCATCAACTCACGTGCACTCTCATCAACGCCGATCAACTCACGTGCACTCATCAACTCACGATCAACTCACGTGCACTCATCAACTCACGATCAACTCACGTGCACTCATCAACTCACGATCAACTCACATGCACTCATCAACTCACGATCAACTCACGTGCACTCATCAACTCACGATCAACTCACGTGCACTCATCAACTCACGATCAACTCACGTGCACTCATCAACTCACGATCAACTCACGTGCACTCATAAACTCACGTACACTCTCATCAACTCACGTGCACACTCATCAACTCACGTGCACTCTTATCAACTCAAGTGCACTCTCATCAACTCACGTGCACTCTCATCAACTCAAGTGCACTCTCATCAACTCACGTACACTCTTATCAACTCACGTGCACTCTCATCAACTCACGTGCACTCTCATAAACTCACGTGCACACTTATCAACTCACGTGCACTCTCATAAACTCACGTGCACACTTATCAACTCACGTGCACTCTTATCAACTCACGTGCACTCTCATAAACGCACGTGCACTCTTATCAACTCACGTGCACTCTCATCAACTCACGTGCACACTCAACTCACGTGCACTCTCATCAACTCACGTGCACTCTCATCAACTCAAGTGCACTCTCATCAACTCACGTGCACTCTTATCAACTCACGTGCACTCTTATCAACTCACGTGCACTCTTATCAACTCACGTGCACTCTCATCAACTCACGTGCACTCTTATCAACTCACGTGCACTCTCATCAACTCACGTGCACTCTTATCAACTACGTGCACTCTCATCAACTCACGTGCACTCTCATCAACTCACGTGCACTCTCATCAACTCACGTGCACTCTCATCAACTCACGTGCACTCTCAACTCACGTGCACTCATCAACTCACGTGCACTCTCATCAACTCACGTGCACTCTCATCAACTCACGTGCACTCTCATCAACTCACGTGCACTCTCATCAACTCACGTGCACTCTCATCAACTCACGTGCACTCTCATCAACTCACGTGCACTCATCAACTCACGTGCACTCTCATCAACGCCGATCAACTCACGTGCACTCATCAACTCACGATCAACTCACGTGCACTCATCAACTCACGATCAACTCACGTGCACTCATCAACTCACGATCAACTCACGTGCACTCATCAACTCACGATCAACTCACGTGCACTCATCAACTCACGATCAACTCACGTGCACTCATCAACTCACGATCAACTCACGTGCACTCATCAACTCACGATCAACTCACGTGCACTCATAAACTCACGTACACTCTCATCAACTCACGTGCACACTCATCAACTCACGTGCACTCTTATCAACTCAAGTGCACTCTCATCAACTCACGTGCACTCTCATCAACTCAAGTGCACTCTCATCAACTCACGTACACTCTTATCAACTCACGTGCACTCTCATCAACTCACGTGCACTCTCATAAACTCACG
The DNA here is from genome assembly GCA_035772405.1 of Chrysogorgia sp. JL179-B06. Classification (NCBI taxonomy): domain Eukaryota; kingdom Metazoa; phylum Cnidaria; class Anthozoa; order Scleralcyonacea; family Chrysogorgiidae; genus Chrysogorgia; species Chrysogorgia sp. JL179-B06. The sequence goes on from JAYKKM010000428.1 coordinate 1,450,143, forward strand.
TGCACACTTATCAACTCACGTGCACTCTCATAAACTCACGTGCACACTTATCAACTCACGTGCACTCTTATCAACTCACGTGCACTCTCATAAACGCACGTGCACTCTTATCAACTCACGTGCACTCTCATCAACTCACGTGCACACTCATCAACTCACGTGCACTCTCATCAACTCACGTGCACTCTCATCAACTCAAGTGCACTCTCATCAACTCACGTGCACTCTTATCAACTCACGTGCACTCTTATCAACTCACGTGCACTCTCGTCAACTCACGTGCACTCTTATCAACTCACGTGCACTCTCATCAACTCACGTGCACTCTTATCAACTACGTGCACTCTCATAAACTCACGTGCACTCTTATCAACTCACGTGCACTCTTATCAACTCACGTGCACTCTTATCAACTCACGTGCACTCTCGTCAACTCACGTGCACTCTTATCAACTCACGTGCACTCTCATCAACTCACGTGCACTCTTATCAACTACGTGCACTCTCATCAACTCACGTGCACTCTCATCAACTCACGTGCACTCTCATCAACTCACGTGCACTCTCATCAACTCACGTGCACTCTCAACTCACGTGCACTCATCAACTCACGTGCACTCTCATCAACTCACGTGCACTCTCATCAACTCACGTGCACTCTCATCAACTCACGTGCACTCTCATCAACTCACGTGCACTCTCATCAACTCACGTGCACTCTCATCAACTCACGTGCACTCATCAACTCACGTGCACTCTCATCAACGCCGATCAACTCACGTGCACTCATCAACTCACGATCAACTCACGTGCACTCATCAACTCACGATCAACTCACGTGCACTCATCAACTCACGATCAACTCACGTGCACTCATCAACTCACGATCAACTCACGTGCACTCATCAACTCACGATCAACTCACGTGCACTCATCAACTCACGATCAACTCACGTGCACTCATCAACTCACGATCAACTCACGTGCACTCATAAACTCACGTACACTCTCATCAACTCACGTGCACACTCATCAACTCACGTGCACTCTTATCAACTCAAGTGCACTCTCATCAACTCACGTGCACTCTCATCAACTCAAGTGCACTCTCATCAACTCACGTACACTCTTATCAACTCACGTGCACTCTCATCAACTCACGTGCACTCTCATAAACTCACGTGCACACTTATCAACTCACGTGCACTCTCATAAACTCACGTGCACACTTATCAACTCACGTGCACTCTTATCAACTCACGTGCACTCTCATAAACGCACGTGCACTCTTATCAACTCACGTGCACTCTCATCAACTCACGTGCACACTCATCAACTCACGTGCACTCTCATCAACTCACGTGCACTCTCATCAACTCAAGTGCACTCTCATCAACTCACGTGCACTCTTATCAACTCACGTGCACTCTTATCAACTCACGTGCACTCTCGTCAACTCACGTGCACTCTTATCAACTCACGTGCACTCTCATCAACTCACGTGCACTCTTATCAACTACGTGCACTCTCATAAACTCACGTGCACTCTTATCAACTCACGTGCACTCTTATCAACTCACGTGCACTCTCATCAACTCACGTGCACTCTCATCAACTCACGTGCACTCTCATCAACTCACGTGCACTCTCATAAACTCACGTGCACTCTCATCAACTCACGTGCACTCTCATCAACTCACGTGCACTCTCACCAACTCTCGTGCTATATATTTTTTTAAGGTTTGCCACATCTAGACTAGAGAACAAATATTTACACAATAACATATACAAGACGATGGCAGGGTGTCCACAACAGCTTTGGCCAATTACTGCGGTTCCTAAATATCATATACATGTAAACTAAACAATACACACTTTATACATAGTTACACATTATAGAAACAACATGAAAGCGGTTTTGTTATGTCACGTGCCTGGTTACATTTAAGACAAATTGTTTTCCAGGAGCGAGGGTCATCTACATTGTAATTGTTTTGTAGGGCAGAATGATAGTAATCGAGTAATGAGTTTTTAAAGGTTGTTAGAGTGATATATTTACTGATAATGGGGTTTGGTAGTTCATTCCAGATCCTTGTTGTCCTAATAGTATAAGATTTTTGATGTCAGTGTTGGATTTCTTAATTTGCTTGTCAAAAAAGAAAAAAGAAAAGAAACTGTACCGGCTTTTAAACTTTTCTGGATGAGCTTCGCGTTGGAGATGGAAATTGAGGCTGATTGAAGCGTCCTAGAAATAGATGATATTTTAAGAAAAAAGTTTTTTCAAAATTAGACTAGACCTACATTAATTACAAATAACTGAGCTCTACAGTTACTAAAATAATTATAAAAAGAAAACGATAATGGTGATCATTATCAGAAATTTAAAGTAGAGTATACAGTATTAATGAACTGGTTTACCAGCGCAGTTAGTATCGTGTTAAAATAATATATTCTTACCACCCCAATAGAGCAGTAGTTGTTGATTATATTTAATGGTATTTGATCGGATACGTCTGATGCGTCTGTATGCTCAACAGAAATTGCCCACCTTTAAAGAAAATGTAACCATTAGAAAACAGAACAGAAAAGAAATATCCAACAGGAGACATGTTTGATGATGGGAAACAGTTACAAAAATTGGAGGCTCGCATATTTCACTGACTATCATGGATTGGTAGAGGCCGTCATTGGTATGTAATTCGCATTTATTGCAGATAACGATAACGGCCTTCATATCTTTTAAAAGCATCATATTATGATGATGATGGTGATGATGATGATGATGATGATGATGATGATGATGATGATGACGAGAACAACGGCCTTCATATCTTTTAAAAGCATCAGATGATGATGGTGGTGATGATGATGATGATGATGATGATGACCCATGATGACGAGGACAACGGTCATCATATCTTTTAAAGGAATCAGATGATGATGATGACATCAACGACGACGATGACAATGATACCGGTGATGACGCTGCTACTGCTGACAAATAAAAATCAACCAACCTATCCAGTGTGACAATCGAGCTTTGTTCAACCGATGTAAGAACTTTCGAAAGCCTTTCTCTTTCATAACCTAGAAATAATAAAATGTTGATAAAATAATGATTTATAACAATATAGGTGATATAACCAGGCCCGACGAGAGGGGGGGTCAGCCTGGTCTTTGACCTGGGGCCCATGGCCAAAGGGGGCCCATTTTTAAGAAAACGTTATACATTAAAAAATTAAAAAGAATATGTTATACATTATCTTAACTGTGAAGCGATAAAATCGTTTTTATAATAATCAAGAACTGCAGTTTTAGCTGATTAACCGTTGCATTGCAGTGTCTGTAAACTCGCTAATGACACTGGCATAGGGCCCTTTATGGCTTTATCACTGCGATAAAGCTTGTCTGCGTGACACAAAAGGACAAATTTGGGAATTGGGGGTAGAGGGGGCCCATAAATATTTTTTGACCAGGGGCCCTAAATTTCTCTCAACGGTCCTGGATATAACCACCTAGCAAAAGTACATTATCATGTGTCGCGATAATATTTCAGGCCCATAGCTAAACGGTTGGCGTCAAAATTGGCTGACTTCCCAAATTTGATCATTTTATAATTTTAGTTATTTATTATACATACATAGATATATTTAATGATGCTCCTTAAAAAAGGGCTTTTCAGAAACAATACTACATTACACTATAATATTTATTATATGGCTTGGCTCGTGAGCGCTCCGCAGCTTTTACAAACCGGTAAAGACCGGGTCATTACGCAACAGCTGAAAAGATTTAAAAAAATAAGAAAAAATTGAGGAAATGTGAGAAATTTAAGAGCCATATAATAAAAACCTTATTAACCTTGTTTGGTCGGTCTTTACGGCATGTTGTAAAACATGGACTGTACTGTACTGGACTGGACTGGACTGATAAAATATGGACTGATAAAACATGGACTGATAAAACATGGACTGATAAAACATGGACTGATAAAACATGGACTGGTAAAACATGGACTGATAAAACATGGACTGGTAAAATATGGAGGGTTAGGATCTTTGTCGTTTTAGGGTTAGCGATTATTTGTTATAAAACATGGACTGGTAAAACATGTAACGTGTAGCTGTGAATGTATGATGTCTACATTAACAAATAATCGCTAACCCCAAAACAACAAAGATCCTAACCCTCCATGTTTTACCAGTCCATGTTTTATCAGTCCATGTTTTACCAGTCGATGTTTTATCAGTCCATGTTTTATCAGTCCATGTTTTATCAGTCCAGTCCAGTCCAGTCCATGTTTTACAACATGCCGTCTTTATGGTAAAATTATCCTGCCCTACTGAAAGACCGCGGCCGTAAGTGTAATAAATTAAACTATATACAATGTTTTGATAACATAAAATTACTGATACTCCTTTTAAAACTTTAGTGTCCGCAATATTTATTTTTGGGAGCAAGTTCAAAATTTTGGCACAACGAAAGGCAAAAGATCGTTGGCCTGCAGTTGTCAATCTACACTTTGGCAATGATAAATCCTGATTAAATCTCATCGCGCTGCATGTAATCTTATGTATCAAAACAGAATCGTTGGCAAATCGTTTGTCCTCAATATTTAACCACCAAAGTGATTTTAGACCCTCAGAAATACGATCGTATTTCCTGAGGCCATGCAAGAGTCATACGAGCGGCAAAATTCTGAACTGTAATTTTTACTCGGGCTACCTGTGGTAGCACCGAGTCTAGGGTTTCAGCAGCCTTTCTATGTTTTTTTCCTTTCTATGTCGTGATAATGGCTGACTCAACAGTTATACCCTATATGTTATTTACCGGTTGGGAGGTTCGTATGGAGAAATATTTCCTGAGGTCTTTTGAGACCAAGGGAAATATTACTCAATAGGGACCGACGAAAACGGTAAATAATTTTTTCCGCCTTAATATCCTGACTTGATTTTGTTATCGTCATCAGTATTTCTAGTCAGTGGACAAAAAAGGAAAGTGTGCTTTTACCTTCGTCCAAATTGAGAGTTACGTGTAAGTCTCTTTTCGGATAAAAAAAACTATGTTTTTCAATATGTTCAATCTCGTTTGAGTTCATTTTCAAATGTTTTTAGAATATTTTACGGCTTATAAAACGTATTTAAAACTGAAATTATGTCGAGCTGAAATTATGTCCGTATGGGCTCATTGGTAGGATACGGAGCGGGAAAAAACCTACACGTCAACATTTGTAACTGTGACGTCTGAATGCGCCTAAAATAAGATTCGGGCGATTTTATAAAAAATAGAATATTCGGGCAAATTTAAATGGACACCTCCCGCCCCAAATCAAACTGCAACGTCCCTGGTCGTAAACAACAGGGTTCGTGGGAACCTCCTGGTTACGGACAACCTCCCGCTTCATGTCTAAAGAGTTTAACTTCTAAAAAACATCGCTTACAAAACAGTCTGAAAAGACAAACCATGAGAGCTTACGAATGTCCTACAATCATTGACAAAATTAGTTGGAACAAATTGAGGAATGTATGTCCTAATAATTGTTATGGGAAATTTATTAAATTACTTTAATATACATTCAAACTTCATTCTCGTTTCTTATTGGTCAACATACTCCAGTGAATGCTCAATGTCCGGCAGGCGCGACGTCCATTTCCGTAGAATAATGTGAATTATTGCACGGAGGTGTCCAAAAAAAATTATTGAACGCTGATGACGTCACTAGGACAAAGCGCGCGAAAATTACAAAATAAAAAATGGCTTGTAGTAGATTTGCCTCGGTTGACGAGGACGACATCGCGAAATTGATTTCTGTGTATTTCAATGTATAATAAAACAATTATTGAATTCGGCTTACGCATGATATCAAGAATTATCCAGACCTCGGTCAATGTTATCCGCATCGGCAGATAACATTGACCTCGGTCTGGATAATTCTTGATATAATGCTCAGCCTCATCTAATAATTGTATATTAACAGGATACCCCACTCCCCTATTCAATGTTGCTTATACAATGATATACAACTGAGAAAGACCCGTTAACGTTTTGGGCTTTTACAACATTTTTTAGGGGGAGCAAGGGAGCCAGAAAACATTTTGTGATACCTTTGTTCCAACAACTTTGTCAATGATTGTAGCTTTTAACATGAAGGCTTTTCACAAGCCTTTTGCAGGATGCAAATACGAAGTTGAATATAGAATTTGTATTTCTTCTTTTTTTATTTATTTATCGAATTTATTTGGACCAAATAATTAATTACATTAAAATAAATATAACTGGAATATTATAGCAGTAATATTATAATATAGCATAATAATAATGAAGTAATGATGATGATGAAGATAATAATAGTATTAATAATAATAATAAAAAGTAATAATATTAATGTTAATAATAATATATAATTATGTATATATATATTAATAAATAAATTAAATTTAAAAAATAAAATAAAATAAAAAGTAAAAAAAAATTATAAAACTAATAATAATAATTATAATAATGAAAAAAACCCCCAAAATACATAAAATAAATAAATTAAAGATCCAAAAGGGTTAGGTGCGAACGGGACTTTAAGACCCATGCAAGGCGATATTAAATATAAAAGAAGAAAGGAAGGAATGAATAATTAAACAAGTTAAAAACTGGAAGGATATATGGATGGTTGGATGGATGAATGAATGCATGGATGAATGAATATTATGTTCAGTGGCAAGGACAGTCACGAGACAAGGACCAAGTACAAGTCCTTTCTACATAAAAAAACTGAACTAAGGAGGAATATACCCGCCTAAGATAAAAGATTCGACCTAAGATTCTTACTCTAAGACCTAAGATTCTTACCTCCACCCCAACGCAGGCATCGGGACAAATCATTTCCAGTTCCTAAAATAAAATATAATAAAACATAAATAAAAACGAAAAGATTACCGACAAAAATGTAAAAGGTGGCGGCAAAAAAACTGCTAACGATTCATATATATATATACAAACTACAAACAAAGAGAACAGAAAAGAAGGGATTACCATTAATCTAACTAATTAATCTAATTAATTTAATTAATCTAATTAAAATATATATGTTTGGTTACAATTTTAAATGAATTTCAAAAACTCATTAATAATTCATAAGCAAGTTATCCAATGACGTGGAGCAAATCAAGCACGTGCATGGCGTTTTATATCTGATAAAATATTGTCATGCTTGAAAGTCGGGGGTGGTTTTGAAATTTGTCCCAGGGGAAATGTGGGGTTGAATGTAGTTTACCATCATACATGAAATTTTATATAAAATTGTCGTCCTAATACGAGAAGTCCAACGAGAAAGCCAAAATATTCAAGCAAACTTCAACGAGCTAACTGCCTATATTTTTGAATTTACTAGAGAAAACCACCTAACAAGAAATCTAACGATATGATACGATATATAATACGTTCAATGAATAAGGCAGGACAAACATGCATGAACATCATAACTTTATAACATTGCTGACAAATTTGAAAGCGTACCTTCCTCGGTGTGGCATTTTTAATCAAAACCGAAGCCGCTTGATCTATCTATATGCTTTTAGTTAAAATAATGTGATAAATAAAGGCAGAAAACCTTTCTCGACAAAACAGGTTCCTGACTAGCGTACGCATAGACGGCGGAATTTCTCTTTTCAGCGCCCGATTAATCAGGGCCGGATACGGAGCGTCTGCAGGCAAGCTAGTCCCGACTTGTTCCATTCGAACCATTTCTATGTCTTTGAAGATTCTTGAACCCGCTCTTAAACGCGAAGTGTTGACTGTTGTAGAATTTTATTCTTCTGCAGCAAAAACGACATACAAATTTTCGTCAAATTGCTGACAGGTCTCGAAATTGAATGAATTAACACTATTGTTGGAAGTCCCAAGAGGTTCGTTTTTGAAGTTGTTCAAAACACTCGCAGCACGTGTTTTTACCAGTTTTTACGTGTTTTAACCCGCGCTGCGCGCTCGTGTTTTAAACAGTACTTAACTATTTGTACAAAATATACATGCAAGTTTCCCTTTTCTTTTTGTATCATTTTCGGTGTTTCCATGTCAATTCAAAACCGTTAACGCAAACTAATCCACATATGACAACAGTGCTCTTGTTTCATTGTTACATTGTTACAATGAACAATGATATCAAATAACTATAGTTAACAATAAAAAATTAAAATTTCCCTAGCCCCTAATTCTCGATTTTCTGCGCCCTGTTAAAGTCAACGCATATTTGTACCACGACCGCGTAACGGAGATCTGGGAAGAAATAGGGTTGTGACGTAATTCCAGAACGAAACGCAAGTTTAGCATATGAACTAATCGCACGTATTCCATATAAGGAAACGCAAATAGATTATATTTATACATTGCCGTTACATTTACATGTTTTGCGCATTCCATAACAGTTATGTCCTACATTAGTCTACAAGTTTAGACAACAAATAAGGAGAGTTGATGGGGTGGGGGTTATTTGGGATTAGTACCTCTGGTATCTGGTAACTAGGGTAATGTATTTGCTCGTTAGGGTAATAATAATAATAATAATAATTTATTAAGCATATTACAAAGTTTCAATGCTTTACAGGTTATTTTAGGAATATAAAATGAATTACAAAATTAAAGAAAACTACAATATTGAATAATATTTAAACACATGCTACAGTAAAACTAGTTGAAACAAGAAATTACAAATCAAAGAAATTATGGAATAAGTGGGTCTTAAGATAGGATTTAAATGAGTTTAAAGATTCCGCATTTTTTATTAGAAGGGGAAGCTCGTTCCATAGACGTGGTGCAGCAACTGCGAAAGATCGTTCACCGTAAAACTGTGTATTACACTTAGGGACGACAAGAAGATTCTTATTGGCTGAACGAAGAGAACGCGACGGTCTGTAGGGAGTGATAAGTTCAGTTATGTAGGAAGGAGCCTGGTTATGAAGAGCTTTATAAACAGTTACAAGTATCTTGAATGTTATCCTCAATCGAACTGGGAGCCAATGGAGCTGTCTGAGTATGGGCATAATGTGGTCAAACTTTTTTGTTCTTGTGACAAGTCTTGCCGCGGTGTTTTGCACGCGCTGAAGTTTGGCAATTTCCGTGTCAGGGAGTCCAATCAACAAGCTGTTGCAGGAGTCTACCTTAGAAGTTATAAATGCATGGACCAGTCGTTCAGTATTCTCCCTATCAAGGTATTTCCTAATTCTGCCTATGTTCCTGATGGAGAAGAACGCTGATTTGCATAGGTTGTTTACATGCTGTGTCATCTGTAAATGGTTATCGAATATTGCTCCAAGGTTGCACGCTGTAGGTGTTGGTGTGATGTTAAATCCATTCACATTGATCCCTGGGATAGGAGAGTGTGCCGAGAAGCGCGAAGTCAAATGAACAATTTCGGTCTTGTCTGGATTGCATGCTAGGCCGTTGGTTGTGCACCATATTAGGATGTCTTGAATACACAGTTCAAGCTTGGACAGCACTACAGGGCGATCTTCGATTGAATCAATCGATATATGCACCTGAGTATCATCAGCATACATCATCGCACTCAGACCATGCGCCAGGATTACGTCCTCGAGAGGGGCGAAGAATAAGGAAAACAGGAGGGGCCCAAGCACAGAACCCTGAGGTACACCAAATTCAAGAGGTTTCTCCTGGGAGACACCGTCCTTGATGATGACTTGTTGGGACCTGCCTGTCAGGTAGGATCTAAACCATTCTAACACTGTACCAGTGATTCCATAACGACATTGTAGCCGAGATAGAAGAGCACTGTGGTCGATAGTATCAAACGCAGATGACAGGTCGAGAAGAACTAAAACAACCTCTTGACGTCCATCTATCGCAATCAACATATCGTTGCAAACTCGTAATAGTGCCGTCTCAGTACTGTGGAAGTGCCTACATGCCGACTGGAATTTTGCCAGCAATCCATTAGTAGTAAGATAATTCAGAGCTTGAGTAGCAACAACTCGTTCCAGCGTTTTCGAAAGAAAAGGTAACATATTTGCTCTTATCCGTACTTGAAGTATACATATCAAGTTTTAGGACAATACGATTTCGTACGCGTGTGAATTCAAATTACGATTTAAATTTCTTTATCACTTACCCAGTGGTAAAATGGCAACAGGTGGCAAATGTGATAAACCAAGTTTATCTTAAATTAGAAAGAAAACAAATACGTTAAAGAATCTCCGAAAGAAAATGATTGCGTTTGACTAAGGATAACGTAATCCTAATGACGGCGTAATCGTGATTTTTGGTGTAAGTTTGAGTCGACAACTTTTTAGCACTGAAACCGGATGTCGCCTTTCGGCCTGAGTCGGTTTTCTTTGATGTACCGCGGGCTTTATATAGCATAAAGACCATGAATACTAATTAGATAAGAAATGAAGGAAAAAACTAGGGAAATCTTTGTCCAAGGTGGATAAAATGGACAAAACTTTGTGGTTGGAAAACCTCCTCAATCATGAAATAAGTCAGATAAATCCCTCGAACGTCGGGATTTATGCTATATAAAGCCCTCGGACGCTACGCATTCTCAGGGCTGTATATAGCATAAATCCCTCGTTCTCGGGCTTTTGCGATATACAGCCCTCGGACGCTACGCATTCTCGGGACTGTATATAGCATATATCGCTCGTTCTCGGGATTTATCTCTTACACACTAGTTTCCATCATAGTTAAGGTTGTTTACTATAACCCAGGCGATGATCGAGGATGAGCATGAAATCTTGTTGGTCAGCAGTCACATTACATCAAGGGAATCGAGGTATATAATCGTCAGAATTTTGTCACTTACTGTAACTATGCAGATAACCGTTAACCCCAAAACAACTTAGATCCTAACCCTAACCACCGCCTAATGAGTTTTATAACCCTAACCCCCCGCCTAAAGTGTTTTATGACGATTATATACCTCGATTCCCTTGATGTAATGTGACTGCTGACCAACAAGATTTCATGCTCATCCTCGATCATCGCCCGTTACACCTAGCTTTTTTGTGCAACTTACGTGGCAAAAAAACAAAGTTCAATTTCCACTAGCATTTTTACCGTGTGACATCCCCAAATTGGTCGTGCAACCTGAACTTTGCTTTTTTGCGACACACTTTTTGGCGAAGCAGTACGTGTAACTGGGCCTTTATTAGAAGGGATGGTTTGGAAGGTTCGCAAAAGTCATTGTTCTATGTTGTTGTTCACTTTCACGGTCACTGAACGTGTTTTTTTTTTGTATCATGAGCGGGCGGAATCCTAGGCTTTCCTGCAACCTGATTGGCTGCAGCAGCGGGCGGAATTTTACGATATTTTGACCACGGTCACGGAATCCTAAATTTAGGATTTCTGCTTCATTATTAACTGGAAAACTAATACAGAATTTGATTCAATTAAGCTGGAAATAACTATATTATACAAAAACTAAAGTATTTTGGTTTGTTTATCTTTCCTTATCCAAATAATGCAGTTTTACCGAACTAAAGTAACTCAAATCTTTTACCTTGTATAGTAAAAAAATAAATATATTATTTACCGTTTTTGGTCGGTCCGTATAGAGATATTTTCCCTCGGTCTCAACAACGTCCCTCGGCTCCACCCTCTACTAACTATGTTTCCATCTATGAAATTTATGTGACGTCATTTTGTTATTAACATTTCTTCTTTTTAGGGTTAGGATTAGGTTTATTTTTTGGTTAGGATAAGGGTATCGCCATTTGTTGATAAAATGACGTCACATTAATTTCATAGATGGAAACACGCCATGGAAACTATGCTAATCGCGTAGATTTGATTGTTGTATATGCATAATAAAATGAGTTATATTCGTATTTGGCAAATAAGAAAGTTCTCCATATTTTTCAGCATCAGTTCTTATATATATTACATGTTTCATATTTGTTCACATAGAATTCACCACTTTAATACACTTGTTTTGAACGGACCTATATGATCTTTGATTACTTCTAATTATAATAGAAGAATTTAAAGTACAGGCAAATGTACAAACCCCCGTGAGAAAAAAAACTGGTAGAGGAATATCGTCTGTAAATGCAAAAGACCAAGATATGGTTCACTGGGATACAGCAAAAATCTGAGAATAAGAAACTTTATCCTGTAAGAACCTGAGGCTGAATTTTGACCCTCTCCAAATAACAATCTTATTCAACCTCACATCTGAGGTTCTTATAATTAAGATTTAATTGTACATTATGCACTGTAAAAGGTTTAAAGTAACAGTGAACAATGCGCAAATTGCACATTAAATACGGAAAACTGCTTGTCATGAAAAGTGATGTGCGAAATATTCTTGACAGATAGTTGGCCAAATCTCATCAAACTGTATTTTTTGTTTCCTGAGTTAGAGTTAGAGTTTCGGGTGAATCGCAAATAAGTTGTGCTCGTCTTGTCAATGTCTTGATGGTTGTTGTTTTATGTATCGTTGGGTTGTAAACACAACGTTGAACATACTGATATAGGTAACAATGCACTTTTAAATACAGAGGCAACACCATTAAAATACGCGTGATATGCAACGTTGTGCTAGTTGAGGCATTCAATTTGAAAATAAGACTGGTTTCATACCTAGAGAAGCTAAAACCCAACCAACAGTGCCATCACCTCCACAGCACAAGATATGGAAATTCGAAATACTCGAGAAAAACTTTAACCTAAAAAATGAAAAATAAATAGATAAACAATAGCTTCTGCACTGCATAGTTGTCTACTTACATTTGACTTACAATAAAACAGTACAATCAACTGAATGTTGAGCTGCGAAACTTAAAAATAGACTAAGACTCGAAAACAGAGACAAAATCTTTTTTATGCGTTGTTTATTTTGCTTGTTTTTTCTCCGCTTTATTGCCAACTGGAATTGTTGTAAATGAAATTTATAGTTAGCCTCCCCTTGACTACTTTGTAAATAATCTTTTTCAAATCTGGCAATAAAGTTGATTGATTGATTGATTGATTGATTGATTGATTGGTTGACTGATTGATTGATTGATTGATTGATTGGTTGACTGATTGATTGATTGATTGATTGATTGATTGATTGATTGATTGAATATACCTTATTACGATACGTTTACACACTACGATTAATCGGGCCGATTTCGTACCCTGGTGCATGTTATGTAGTGGATTTACTCATGATACTATTGGGACATTTAGTTACGAAGTTCCTTGCTGCGTGATTATATAACATGCACCAGGATACGAAATTGGCCTGATTAATCACAGTGGTTTGTAGGGATGTTTAATATATAAAAGCCGCGGGCTGACCCATTTTGCGAGATGTTTTCCTCACCCATGGCATAAACTAGAAATATGTCCCGCAATAATCCCTCGCCCGCCTTTTCCCCATCCATGATCCCCAGGGCCCATATTTGTTGTTTCTGGAGATAACAAATCCCAAAAGGCCGTTTCGTCGTACGTAGATTTTGAACGTTATCTCCGCCAATATTTACTCAACTTCAATTCTAAAAACAGTTTTGGAATTACCGAGTCTAAATACATAACATACGTGTCTATTATACTACGAGAACGTGCATGCCCTTCGTGAAAACGGTTTATGTACTTAGAAATTAGTCGGCAATCAGGCGGCCGCTTCTATATAAAATTTAATATAAATTTTGTACTGCCTGATAAGATCTTAATCAAAACGAGTCAATTTAGTGTATAATGCATATTATTATACACGGGTGGCGCGTGCTGTTAGCGCGCTGCTTCTCACCGCTGAATTCTGAAGTTAAGCCCGATCGGACGAGGTTAGTACTTGGATGGGTGACTACCGTTCGATTCCTGAGCTTCGTGAGATTTATGTGAGTAGAGTTATTGATTCTCTCCCGTGCTTCGAGGGTTTTTCTCCGGGTACTCCGGTTTCCCTCCCTCCCTAACTTAAGCTGTGCTCCGAGGTCATCATGGGTCGTATGGTGGCAGCCTGTACATGGCGCCTTTACTAAACTTTCGACTCGGCCGCGTTGAGCTGCGTCCGTCGTGTAGTTCGTAGGATGCTTAGCATGACCCCTTTACCTTTACCTATACACTCACACAGAATCCACCAATCAATTGTCTCTATTAGCATCACGTGGCAGCCCAATATTTTACGATGTAGGGCAGCTACATATTGGGCAGTAACCTTTGGACTGTTTACGCGGGCTGTTCACGTGCAAAGCAACGTCACTCGCGTGCCTTTTATCTAAATCGAAATTTCACTGGTTGAAGTACTTCTCGCGGAACGTGATGTGTTTTTCCGAGTTTTTTTTGTTATTCTTTTTGACGACCAGCAACCTTTTGAGTCTTTTGACTGTTTATTGATTGTTTATTTGTTTATTAACTTTACAACCAAGCAAAAATGCAAATTAACTAATACAACGGTTAAAAATAAAATAAAACAGAAACAAAAACGGAGCAGTTTTGAACATAAGTGACATAAGAAGTAAGAACAGTCTTGACTGTCTGTTTACGTGCGAAGAATTAAACATCTTTATGTTAAGATATTTTGTTCGATATAATAAAACACCTATTGGATTCATCTTCGCCCAATGTTACAAAATATTTAAGTCTCGACTTGCAATATTAGGCTCGACCTTCGGTCTCGCCCAATATTGAATTCTCGACTTAAATATTTTGTAATATTGGGCTCAGAGAAATCCAATAAGTAGTATTATTATACATTCAAACTTCATTCTCGTTTCTTATTGGTCAAGATACTCCAGTAAATTCTCAATGTCCGACAGGCGCGACGTCATTTCCGCCGAATACTGTGAATTATTGGACGGAGGTGTCCAAAAAATATATTATTGGACGCTGATGACGTCACTAGGAAAAGCGCGCGAAAATTACAAAACAAAAAATGGCTTGTAGTAGATTACTACCAGACTGTCACTTTGTTTGTATATTTTTAGTAAGACTATTTTGAACAATGTATAATAAAACAATTATTGGATTCGGCTTACGCATGACATCAAGAATTATCCAGACCTCGGTCAATGTTATCCAACTCAGGCTTCGGCTTCGGCAGATAACATTGACCTCGGTCTGGATAATTCTTGACATCATGCTCAGCCTCATCCAATAATTGTATAATATATCGTGACTTTTAAACGGGTTTTATTGCGTCGAAACATGGCAAAATAGTTGTACAGTACTTATGTGTTCTGTTATGTTGATACACCTAAACGAAGCTAGAAAATAATTTAATTTTGACAAACCCCGGCGTTGGTCCCCCATCTGACAAATTAAACACTTGTCTAGGATTCAATAGATATTGAAACTTCCACAGTAACCTATAATCAATGAGAAATATATCAAAAACAATTATGAAGCGTACAGTATATAGTTCTCTAGTCTTACTCAGAAATGTGTAGACAGACGATATACATGGACGATCACAACCTCGTACCCAGGCTTTTCACACGCTCGGCGGGCGTGTGAAAAGCCTGGGTACGAGGTCGGGACGATCATCAAGCTCAAATCCTCAGAAAATGTTTCTGTATCCCGAACAGGAATCGAAACCGTAAACTTATGATTGCCGGTGAGAGGCGGTTATAAAGATTTGAGATTGACGATAGCTCATTATCGTCTGTCTAATATAGTTCTTCAATATTACTCAGCAATGTTCTTCAGTCTTATTCGACAATGTGTTTATATTGTAATTAGTCAATCTACTCTGTGTATATAGTTCTTCAGTTTTACTCAGTAGTGTATGTTCTTTACAGGTAGTCTTACTCCAGTCTTACTCAGCAATGTGTATACTCAACAATGAGTTTACACATTGCTGAGTATACACATATATAGTTCTCTCTAGTCTTACTCTACAATGTGTATATAATCCTCCAGGCCTACAATGCACTGTACACTATGTATATACAGTCTAATTCTCCAATCTAACTCAGCATTGTGTATGTAATATGTAATATTAAAAGGTTACCTTGTCCCCTGGTGGCCACCACTTTTTGGGTTTATAAATACAGCTAACGGATGAGTATTAGGAGCAGGTGTCACCTAAATAAAACGAGCGATGAGTGACACATAAACAACAACAACAACAACAACAACAACAACAACAACAACAACAACAACAACAACAACAACGAGACTAGAAGATAAGAATAGTGGGATGAAAGAAGGGAGCCTTTTTATCAGAGACCCATCGAAAAAATCCTGTGAATAAATGGTCTAATAAATATTTCGTCTCATAGCAACAGGCCACCCAAAGAGAAGACAATAAAAATATATTCGAGCGTATTCGCGTGCGCTTCCGATCAGGGCGCTTATATCGCTTATATATATAAGCGCCCTGCTTCCGATAACCAATCAAGGACGCCAACTTCGTCACATGGCAACCCTAATATAATTTTCAAAGTCACCACATTTTCTAACAGCATGTCAACATGACACGATAAAATGCATACTGCGAGGTTTTTACATAGCTTAAAAAACGAGCCATTTCATACGTTCACTAGCGAAGTAATTTTGAAAATAACGTTGACTGAACCGTAAAAATCAACGAGAAATTTATCGATAACAGCAAGCGTCCCGACTATTGTCCCGTCCCGGCTATTGTCACGTCCCGACTATTGTCCCATTCAGACTATTGTCACGTCCAGGCTATTGTCCGACCATTGTCCCATCCCGGCTATTGTCCCGTACCAACTATTTTCCCGTCCCGGCTATTGTCCCGTCCCGACTATTGTCACATCTCGGCTATTGTCCCGTCCCGGCCATTGTCCCGTCCTGACTATTGTCACATCCCTGCTATTGTACCGTCCAGACTATTGTCCCGTCCCGTCCCGGCTATTGTCCCGTCCCGACTATTGTCCCGTCCAGACTATTGTCCCGTCCAGACTATTGTCCCGTCGTCCCGGCTATTGTCCCGTCCCGACTATCGTCCGACTATTGTCCCGTCCCGACTATTTGTCCCGTACCGACTAATGTCCCGTCCCGGCTATTGTCCTGTCCCGACTAATATCCCGTCCCGGCTATTGTCCCGTCCTGACTAATATCCCGTCCCGGCTATTGTCTGAATATTGTTCCATCCCGGCTCCCATAAAACAGCCCCTTAATGGATGGGACCAGGTTATCACATAAATTAGCTCACCTGTATGGGCATTCCATCCAAATTAGGAACTGTGTTACCAGTTGATCTGGATTCACTTTGATCACTGCTTTTACTTTTGTTCTATGGAGAAATAACACACAGACATTTAAGCAAACATAATTTGTGAATTAATGGCGCATGTGGTAGGTGATGTGTTATAAATGCGCATGCTGCTCAAGCTTTTAATCTCTGAAAATATCTGATTCCCTACCACTTCCCATCAGAGAAGCATGCGCATTCATAAGGAAAGAAAATATTTGGCAGCATGCATGTTGTTATAAATTCCTGTAATAAAGTGATATTCAGTGATATTAACAGAAAAGCTTTCTATTCCCCCGAGTCCGCGGGAATCAAATCCATATGTTTCTGATCGCCAATATAAGATGGTCTAACCATTGAGTTAAACAGACTGACAAGAAAACCAATGTTATCATTGATGTAGTGAACGTGGGATAGCTTGGAGTAAACGTGGACGATACATGGACAATCGTCAAGCTCACAGCTTCAGAAAATGAGTCCCGGACCGCGATCGAAACTGTAACCTTCTGATTACCAGTGAAATGCTCTAACCATTGAGCTCACTACATCAGTATATATACAACACATCCAAGCATAACTGATATATACATGTATATATAGTGACAGACTGCATATATCAATCGAACCAGTACATCCTTGTAACCGGTAGCTCAATGGTTAGAGCGTTTCACCGGCAATCAGAAGGTTACAGCCTTACAGGTTCGATCCCTGGCCAGGAAACATTTTCTGAGGATTTGAGCTTGACGATCATCTAAGGAAACGAACGTTAGGATAAGTGATCATGGTTGTACAGTACTGCGCAGAAATAACCTAACACTGCGGTTGCGGTTCGGTTGATACACATCAGCGTGTGTGAAAACAGCTTGGGTTCCGACTATTTCCCACATGGGAAGCGTTTAGTTTAAAATGTAGAGAGGGCACCAAAAGTAAAATAGATCTCCATGTTTGGCTTCATTCTTCGTCTGTTTCATGTCCTGTTGACAAGAATACACTCGCGCAAGAGATTCGCAATACTGTTCCTTTAAAGTTGCTTTCTTCCACTTCGAGGCGCATCCTGTAAACTACCACTCCGAGAAAGAAATAAGCTATGTGCCTATTCCTTCCTCTCGAAGACTGAGACTGACCGAAGACTGCAGCGAAATAATTCGATTCCTAGGCTCTGCTAGTCTCTATAAATCTAGTATCAGCATACAAATTCTCCTCATTGGTCTCAAACATTTCTTATAGATAAGTTGGGAGAATTTGCGTTAACATGTCAGATTATCTTTAGTGATCATTTCCTTTACTCTCATTACCTCTCAACCTCGTGGGAGCGAAGTTAAGACCCTGGGTACGAGGTTGATTACCAGGTGCTGTTTGGGGCATAAAGGGTTAAACAAAGTTGTCGATATATGGATTTAAATATAGAATAGTATATATAGTATCATCAAATATAGAATAGTATATATAGTATGATCAATAACAAACACATCAATAACGAACCAACACATATAAGGCCTTTGACAATATAAGTTCACATATACAAAAGCCTTTGTTATAAGTTCAAAAGAAACATACCATCCCCGCTGGGTGTATACTTGTTGGAGGAAGCATGTGTGTACGATGTTCACCAAGGTTACACTCGAGTACGATATGAGAAGCACATTTGTTGTGAATCTAAACAAAATTTAACAATAATAAGATTTAGAATACTTAGTTTGACAAGATGTAGAGAGAACTAGGGTTACATGACTACGTTGCATTACTAAATCTACTCAATTCTTGTGCTTTTATATGACACCACACACAGTGTAATGGTCTTCTACACTAAAACAAGGCTGACCGCAACTTACAGTGATATGACACCACACACAGTGTAATGGTCTTCTACACTAAAAGAAGGCTGACCGCAAGGCTGACCGTAACTTACAGTGATATGACACCACACACAGTGTAATGGAATTGTACACTGAAACAAGGCCGACCGTAACTTACAGTGATGTGACACCACACACAGTGTAATGGTCTTCTACACTAAAACAAGGCTGACCGCAAGGCTGACCATAACTTGCAGTGATATGACACCACACACAGTGTAATGGTCTTATACACTAAAACAAAGCTGACCATAACTTACAGTGATGTGACACCACACACAGTGTAATGGTCTTCTACACTAAAACAAGGCTGACCGCAAGGCTGACCGTAACTTACAGTGATATGACACCATACACAGTGTAATGGTCTTATACACTAAAACAAAGCTGACCATAACTTACAGTGATGTGACACCACGCACAGTGTAATCCACTCAACGAGTTACTGTTCTTGATAGTTTTTCCACATTTATTACATTTCCCAGAGCAGTTCCCTTCAACCCAGTGGTGATCCATCGTCTAAAAGTATCCATTTAAAAGGTCAAGATTGTTTTTGAGAAACTGAAGATGATAAATGAACGTACTGTAGTGAAAATAATGTAAAGTTATTCGGTTTTTTTAATGACTTCACCGTAACTTACTAAATAGGTACAATAAATATTAAAGGATGCTAGTGTCAGGGTCATGCATAGCCTGCGTCGCAGTCAGACTTTCCACCCGGACGCTGCGACGCAGGCTAGGTCATGCATTGCGCGCGTGTGTTGTTTTCATACGGGAACCTTGTTGTCAACTTGCCATAATATTAAATCGAGGATAATCCATTAATTATGTCAGATACTGAGTCAGACTTAGACTTGGAACGTTATGATCTTGAAGATAATTTGAACTGCTATGGATCGCTGATCTATCAATCTCAGTCTCACGAACTTGTTGGCGCTGAATAATCAGAGCCAGTTATTGGCGTATTAGAACAATATTTTCTACATTAGCAATCAAGAGTTGCAACAAATATCTATATAAATATTCAGTTTAGTATATTATTACTTTGCAAAATTACAAAGTAGCATATTTTACTTAAAGGATTCTCAAGATACTGACGGATTATAAAACTCACTAGTCGGCCCATAAAATGGCCGCCGTGAGCGCGCAATGCATGACCCTCACACTCATCCTTTAAGAAACAGACAAAGCAAACTATCGTTAAAAATAAAAAAAGTGTTGTGATATTAATAAAAATTATATGTTAAGTATTAAAACATAGTAACGAGGACACGGTAAAAAATATTTTCTTAATTTCTTACCGGTTTTGCAGTCCGTTTTGTCTTCACGTAAGTAGTAATACAAGAAGCAGGAACTCTGTTAACACATCTCTCATGAACTGTGAACTTACAAACTAAAAAATAATTAAATAATTAATAAATGCCTTACTAAAACTACTGATGGTCCATAGACCATTGTCAATCTCAAATCCTCAGAAAACTTTTGTCTACCTATTCTCATTCTCGTTTCAGATCAAAGCTTAAGACTTACATATACACTGTAAACCCTGTCTTCCCCGAAAGCCACGTCCAGTCAAAGCAGAATGACACATGTTGCAGTGCGCTGGCTTATTGAAATGTTTTTGACGCCACTATAAATAAACAAACAAAATACATCAACAAACTGAATAAAACAATTAACAATGAATACAAAAACACAGGATTACAGGAACGAACAAATTTACTGTACATAATATAAAGTAAATAAATAAATAAATAAAATGCGGAATATAGGTCACTTTAGTAACGAGTGGAGGATTGGCAAACCAACCTGGTGTTGTCCATCATCTCGTATTTTCTAAATACAAAATTGAAAATAAATACCATTTACAAACTGTAATTATACATTCTGTTTTAAAAAACATTTTATTACTTAGGCGTACCGGATCAAGCCCCAAGAGAACAAGTAATGGAATTGTTGTAAGACCACCTTTTATCCATTCCTCTAGCGAAATACGGCCGTCAGAATCACAATCAAGTTCTAAAAGCATACCTTGTAGGATCTGTGAGAGAAAAAAGAAGGATTAAATGGAATATAATAGTTTTCTAGATACACTGCTGCTGTGTCCACGAGAAACCTGTTGTATGGAAGCCTGAACATAAAGCTCGGCTCTACAAAATTTACACCCGGTTTAGGGGCTGTTTTCATAAATCCGGATCGAGTTTCATCCCGGATTAAACTTTAATCTTTAATTAAATTTCTTTATACACGGTAGCCTATTCAGTAAAACTGTTTTTCAAAGGGCCGTGCTATTATAGTTAAAAATAAGTACATCATAAACCTAACTATATAAATATATCAATAAACAATACTAAAATAAAAATACAAATGTAAGTCAATATATACAATTATATTACAAGTCGTCAGCTATTCAATTATGAAAGATTCTTAAGTCGTCGTTTGAATGACGAGATAGATAGACTTTGATAATTGTCAGTTACTTCATTGGACAGTTCGTTCCACGAAATTGCAGCCCTATATGAGTAACTTCTTTTAAGGTAATTAGTATTGGGCTTTCGTTAATTGAGGCCAGATGATATTTGGAGCCAATAATCATAAATTCGGTTTTAGTTTTATTGAGTGTGAGTTTATTTGCCATAAGCCACTGGTGAACATTATCGAGATCATTATTAAGTTTATTTTGTATCTCATAGGAATTATTACCTTTACAAGTGAGATTCGTATCATCAGCGAATAAAGTCGCCTCAGTTTTTTCCAAACAATTTGGTAAATCATTTATATACAGGAGAAAAAGGATGGGACCAAGGTTAGATCCTTGTGGTACTCCACAACCAATTTCTCCTGTATCGGATGATCTGCCGTTTATTACACAAATTTGTTTTCTGTTCCCGATATAGGACTTAAACCATTCGAGAGTGTTCCCTCTTATACCATAAAATTCAAGTTTTGAGATAAGGATCTCATGATTAACAGTATCGAATGCTTTTTTGAGATCTAAAAACAGGACACCGCTAATCATACCTTTATCCATGTTGTATAGCCATTCATTCGTAGAACTAAGCAACGTAGTTTCGGTAGAATGTTGTAACCGGAAACCAGACTGCTGTTCAACGAGGATATTATTTTCAGTCATAAATAATCTTAGCTGTTTGCATACCAATTTCTCAAAAAGTTTAGCGACAACAGAGATTACCGAAATTGGTCGATAGTTACCACAATCAGTTTTATCTCCTTCCTTGAAGATTGGCGAAACTTTAGCTAATTTCCAGTCCTCAGGGAAGATTGCTGTCTGAAGTGACAGATTATAAATGCGCAATAGCGACTCAGTAATAGTTTCACCAGCGTCTTTTAATAGCTTCATACTGATACCATCAATACCTGATGATTTTTTAGTTTTTAACTGGCTTAAAGTGTTCATTAATTCCAGACTGGTCACATTTCTGAAATAGAACGAGTTTTCAACAGGAGTCACAAAGCTCAATGGATCAATATCACTGTCTTTAATATTATCAGCTAATTTAGAGCCAATTGTTGAAAAATATTTATTAAATCCATTAGCAATATCTTTATCTCCAGTTAAAATTTGATCATTAGCTCATACCGGTTCTGTTAAAATAATAAACTCATACCGGTTCTGTTAAAATCCCTTTAGGTGTTTACATGAATCCGGAATGAGATGTAGCTCAATCCGGATTGAGTTCATTCCGGTTCTCATTCCGGATTGAGTTTCATTCCGGATTGATTTTCATTCCGGATTGAGTTTCATTGAAATTTCATTCCGGTGTCATGTGAAGGCGGTGCGACATTTCATTCCGGAATGAAAAATACGACCTAGAAGACCGAAACAAACAACACATGCGTGCTTTTAACATTTTCGACGACGATTTGCAGCTGGAGACAGGAATTGCGCCGACGTCATATTGTTCAATATAAATAGCTCTTTGTCGACGACGTTATAAATTAAAGGTTAATTAAATGTTTGTTTACTTGCGACCGCATCGATTATCGTTGCTAGTAATGCTTTTCCCTTTTCTTTATGTTTATTCTTCGCCAAATTATAAGTTTAAGTGTACAAGCGCAAAAATCGTTGAAAGAAACATACCCGCTATAATGTTATTGATCATCTTGAAATTTCAGATTTCGCGCAGTTTTCGATCCTGGTGGGATAGAATTCCTATGTAAACGCGGATCGAATTTACGTTCAATCCGAATGAAACTGAATCCGGATTCATGTAAACAGCACCTTAGACGTCAAACTCAATGCAAATTAGCGTAGTCTATTGTTTAAGCTAATTTGCAAAGAGTTTGGCGCATGTGAAATTCGTCGTCTTAGGCCCAGGTCAAACGTCGAACCTTTCATGAGTCGAACTCAATGCAAATGAACTTAAACAAAACAGTTTCCTAATTTACATTGAGTTCGACTCATGAAAAGTTCGACGTTTGACCCGGGCCTACAAGCTGTACAAGCTGTAAACAGCTCAGGAACAATCGTGATCCCTAAGTGACGATCAAAGGCTGTAACCTTGCAAAACTTCAACCACTAAGCTACCAGGACTCGGACGGCAAGGGTACTTTCGATATTTATACTGGTTCAAGTCAGACAAGTACTTGTTGGACTACAAGTCAGTCAAAGTATAGGATAAATACCGAGAACGGAGGCTTTACGCCAGATAAATCGCGAGGGTCGCAGGCCCCGAGGGCCGCAGGCGCCGAGGGTCCCGAGGGATTTATCTGGCGTAAAGCCGACGTTCGAGGTATTTATCCGACTTAAAACACGATTGAAAGAGGTTTCCCAAGGGAGAAGAATATCGATATATTCATAATAGGTATGAAATTTTCTTGTTTGGTGCAGTGGTTCTGTTGTGAAGCGAACGTGTTTCACAATGGAAGACGAAGAGAATGACGAGGATATTCTTAGGTCGAATGCACAGGATTTTATGAAATAAAGACTCCAAAGCAACGTTTGAATAAAAGTTTATTACAGAACTTCAGAAGTAAGGTTCATTGAATATATTTTGTCCCGGGGACTATATTTATCACTTATTTACTGAGACCGAGGGAAACAGTGTGTTTTGTGGACCCGAGACCGCCGTTGTTGCCCGAGGCGAAGCCGAGGGCAACAACGGCGGTCGAGGGGCCACACAACACGCTGCTTTCCCGAGGTCTCAGTAAATAAGTGTTTTGTTATATAGTATATTAGTGTCAAAGTATGAATAATTCACCGGTTATTGGAGTGAACTTTGAAACCAAAACTAGATAAATGGAACCCCGTATGTCTCGTTGCTTTTCTTTAAAATTTCAAAACAGCAAAACTATAAAATGAACTTTGGAACTTCACGGTTGACGCGCATGCGCACTGGTCAATAAATGTTCTGTTATGGACCGGTTGCCTCGTAATTAATCCCTATTTCCCCCGGGACTATTCAAAAGCTGCCGCCAGCTTTAGGGACGGAGGGTTAGGGTTAGAAAACTCGTTAGACGGGGGGTTAGGATCATTGCTGTTTCGGGGTTGGTTGGTTATAATCCAATAACGTATTGGTTACAATGCTAAGATAATGCCAATAATTTATTGGTTACAACGTCCGCACGGCTGACCTTAAATGGCCTCAAAATGGGCTCCTTCAGAATATCGAAATGGACTGATTACATAAGGGCTGATTACACCATGGGCTGATTACATGAGACGACAGGCTAATCCGGTTAACCGGGATGACTTGATTATTTCATGGCTTCAAATACCAATCAAAACGTATTTAAGAAACAGTATTATCTTAGTCTGGTTCGTAGGTCGCCGTTAGAAAGATTTCCGTAAAACGTCTCAGCCCGGTAACCGAGTTAGCCCGGCTATGTATTCAGGCTAATAAAAGTAGAGTTAGTATTTCTTTATTTCAGGGTTAGGACTAGAGTTTTTATTTGGGTTATGGTTAGGATTTTTTGGTTTATGTAAAGCTTCTGAATCTCGACGTTGTTGTGGTCTAGTGGTTACTACACATGTCTATGAGCCGGGAGACCTGGGTTCAATCCTTGGTCGGACCACCACTCAGGGTCTTAAAATAAATGAGGAGAAAGTGCTGCATTTGCAACAACACCAGCAATTGGTAAGACTTTCTGGTCTTCTCGGAAAACGGCCTTAAATCGTAGGCCCTCGAAATCCCTATCAGTTGGGTTTTCTGTTCACCTGAACGCAGGCTAATGAGCGTTTGGCTCGGATAAATAGGGCGACTTTATCCTGCTCTAAATAAATCATACTGTACACTAATTATCTATCGCACGTGCACGAATAAAATAGCTCAAAACGTCACAATGTTTCACTCACTGGTTTTAATTCTGTAACGTCCCATCCTAAATATCTCGCAACACTCATCATTTGTTGGATGATAGACTCCAATTCCTGAAGAAAAACAGAGAATAATATTACTTATTGGATTCCTCTGAGCCCAATATTAATATTTTGTAATATTGGGCGAAGATGAATCTTCGTGTTTTATTAAGTGTTTTATGATATCGAACAAAATATTAACATAAAGATGTTTCTTCGCACGTAAACAGTCCAAAGGTTACTGCCCAATATGTAGCTGTCCTACATCGTAAAATATTGGGCTGCCACGTGATGCTAATAGAGACAGTTGATTGGTGGATTGTATGTGAGGGTATAATATACCTTAGTAACAAACTGGAATTGAATTGAACTATACATATAAAACTACGTTCATACACTGAAGTTAATCAGACCGATTTCGCATGTGATGTACTACCAAATAATAGCAAGGAGCATACATGCATGTATACACGGACAAATGGTCCGATACTGTCCCAATGCTCTCGTGAGTGAATACACGAAATCCCATGAAATCAAATCCGAAAGAATAGCAAGGAGCATATGCATGTATACACAGGCAAATGGTCCGATACCATCCCAATGTTCTCGCGAGTGAATGCACTAAATCCCATGCACTAAGACGAGAAGTCGTATAGTGTATAAAGGTAGCCTAAGCTCTTAGTTACGTTGAAAGTAACAATATACCAGTGCGTTGAATTTCATGGCACATTCGAGACACACAAACAGCAACCCTTGTGTATACAATAGTCCATGGGACATCGTTAAAACAAGAGCATGCAGGTGATAATATCAACAATTGAAAGAATATGAATAAAGGTTTATTGGATTGTAAAAAGCAAGATAAAATATGAAAGGGAGAAATAAGAGACTGCAATGTGTCGAAAAATACTTAAGTAACATGCAGGACAACGTTTCTAACGATGTGTCCTTCTTCAGGTCAGATGAAAGAAGGACACATCGTCCGAAACGTCGTCCATTAATATACGTACAATAAGTACTCTTACTTAAGTATTTTTCAACACATTGAAGTTCTCTTATTTCTCCTTTTCATATTATATCCAGTTCTTTTGAGAACTTAGCAGCTTTCATATTTATTCTTGTAAAAAACAACGACAACTTAAAGTGCCACTACGATGAAAATTCACCCCCGTCTTTTAGATTTTCTTTAGCATAGAATAGTATTTCAGGGTCGAAAGTGATCATCGATGTAAAAAAAAACTAAAAAATGGTATTTTGAAGTAAGTATTTTGAGCTCTGAAATCACTATTATTTAGGCCACCATTACTAAAAACGTGTTCCAAGTGAGCCCGCAATTTCAAAAGATAATATTGTTTGTAACGTCAGATTCTCAATGCTACGCCTGAATTTCGGTCGAGGTTATTTGTTTTCTTGTTTTTTTCGAGAAGTAGATGAAATGTCCAGCCTTTCAGACGAAGAATTTGAAAAAACGACCTTGATTTACTTTATGAATTAGCCACGTGGAGTCTTCGCGTTGAGAATTTGACGTCACTTCGTTACGCTGGTCAAGAACATGAACGATTAATGGCGGACATAACAACTCCAGATTCGGAGTAAGAAAAATAATACTTGCCATCGTTTCGACCAAGTAATATTTAGCAGCTCTGCTTTATAAATACGTAAAAATATCGATAGGTAAAAATGTGATCGTAGTGGCACTTTAAGGGCTATGGGCATGATTCCGATCCCCATGGTAATCTTCTATAACAACTGGTATAGATCTTCGAACAGTACCTGTTGGTCGAGAAACTCATTTCCATCACTGTCATAAACTCGAAACACAACTAAAATAAAGGGATTTCCAAACAAACTTATAAATAAATACATATTATTGAATGGTTTTACCGATAATGCGGTCGAGTATTTTACGAGTTTCGATTTATGAAAATGCGAGAAACGAGTAAAATGCCCAACCGTATTATCGGTAAAACCATTCAAAAGTGAGTGAGTAATTGCAAACGAGTGAGTTACGAGTAAGTGAGTTACAAAGCACTTTCAAAGATATTTGAAACATGTAATTTATTCGTAGATAATTTATTTAAGGGTGTTCGGACGACATGCCGTTTAGTGCCCAATATATTTCATGAGTGGACAATGTTGGCAAACTTCTTTCGTCTGGTGACGTATTTGATGACGTCACATTGACGTCATCACACGTCACATTGACGTCATCAACAAACACAAAAACTCGATAATTTTCGTCATTTTTGACAGTATGCTATTGTTTTGGTGTCATATAAACCTAAATTACTTCCTACAAAAAAGTACGTATGGATTCATCGATAAATTAAATAAAAATGAAGTTGTCAATATTTTATTGTGTTTACTCACCTTAAAAATCCGATATCCCGGCTAATTTTAAAAAATTCTTAAAATCCATACGTACTTTTATGAAGATAACAGTCCAGAAAAAATAATTTTTCTTAAAAACCTTCGAAGATTATAGGAATTTTCATTTTTCGATGACGTCACGATGACGTCATCATATGACATTACCAAACGAAAGAGTTTTGCCAACATATACTACATACACACAGTCTTGATGGATTCTTAAAACTGTGAAATTCTATGGGAAATTGTGTCAATTCTAAGCTTCCTTAGCAACGGATATAAGGTCTGTAAATCGAAATACGTCCGAACACCCGACTTTATATATAAATGGTGAATAGAGAGAAGAGAAGAAGAGACAGATCTCTTCATACTGTTCCAAGAGGTTTATTGAAAACGTTTCGACTATTCAGTCTTCAATAGGTTCCTCAAATATAAACAATATGCATAACTAATGGTCCGGTCATTATTTATGGCCGGGGTGTGGGCCGAAGAGAAAATGGTTGGGTAACTGAAAATTCTAAGACCTAAATGGTTGGGTAAGAAATTCACTTCTCTGAAGGGTTGCGTAGCGAGGGTTGCGTAGCGAAAGTTGGGTAGCCTTAGTCATCATTACACATTAGCTTTTGTTGTATTCCTGTCCTTGTTTTCCTTGGATTCCTAGTGCTATATATAGGGAGGTAATAATCTGAAAGTTACAGTAGGATCTGTATATCTATTTGAGTTTGTTATTAAAACTTGTATCGACGATACACTAGGAAGTGGGCTTTATCTAACTTTTTCCTTCTTCGGTTGGGTAAAACATTTTCTTTACCCATAAATGGTTGGGACAGTTAGGTTTCTGATCTTAATTTGGTTAGGTAAAATTTTTTTCAGCAAGACCAAATCTATTTCTCTTCGCTCGCCACCCCGACCACAAATAATGACGACGAACTTTTCATGTACCGAACCTAATGTAAACAAGACACCTGCTCAGGCGTTCACTCCACCTGCGGGCAACGAAATACACACAAGGTGGCAAAATAAATGGGGGTTAATGGAACTGCTCAAGACTATAAAGTCCCTAAATGTCTATTGATGTCACTTGATGTACACAATTCACAAGGAAATTGTGCACGTGTACGTGCCAGTTTCTGACACCGACGACGAAAACAGACGCGGCCATTTTAAACCTCCACGCTACCCTACGGGCAGGCGGAGTAATTATCAAAACCCTTTTTTACGCTCGTTCAATGAAAAATTCGACGTTTAAAACTACTCTAAGAGGCACAGTGAATTCGATGTTTAGGTTTAAATTTCATTTATTAAGGATGTCCGGTTTTACTGTTCGTAATTGAGCGGCCCAATACGGTTCCCTCTCTTAAGAGCTTAATCTAATTGGCGGGTCGCGAGTAATTGTCGCAGGTTCATTTGATCGCTCAATTACGAACAATAAAACCTGACAGCCTAAATAAAAAAAGATTGACTATGCCTCTTAGAAACTTATTATTTACATCTTATGAATATATTTCTATTTTAATCTTAATTAGTTATATAGAAGGAACCTTACATTTAAATTTTATTAACTGATGAAGACTGCAATAGTCAAAACGTTTTTAATAAACCTCTTGAAACAGTATATGAAGTTGTCTGTCTCTTCTTACTTTACAAAATATTGTGAGCTCAAAATTAGAATGTGGAGAGCCACTTAAAAAAACATATCTTAAAGACATTTTACTGACGTTTCTTGCAACATTCTCAAAGTGAAATACAAAATGTGAAAACTAATATTTATAAATATATTGACAGATGTTAAAATAAGCCAATCAAAGAAATGGAAGACACCCTATTTATTCCATTTCATCTCGTCTTACTTTGACGAAGGGCTCCGCTCGAAACGTCAGTATTTCGTTCCTAAAAATCTTGGCAGTTCACCACCTTTTCACTTTGCTATATATCCAAAACACTGTCTACGCAGCACTCTACTTTTTTCCTTCCCTTTTTAGATGTCTCTATAGATCGGACCGATGGCTTTTCCACTTCCGTATATCGTAGGCCTAAGTTACGGAACGTTTCACTAATTTTGATAGTTTCTATTGTCTTTTAAACGTGGGCTTATCTACACGTTGCTTGATCGTTATTTCTAAATTTTTCATTCGGAAGTCATTAAGCTCCTTTAAGCTTTGTTGGTAACGATGGTTACCCAGTTGTTTTCTTCGACCGTTTCTTTAGGGTTTTTTTTATCAAAGTTTTTCTCCCTCTTTTAGTGATATTACTTTTTTGGTACTCAATCACTGGAACTTATCAAACTTTTTAATTCCTGTTTTCCTCAAATTGACCATCGTGTCATAATTAAACCTAGCTTACGCTTGTCAAGTTTCCGTTTGAAGACCAGACTACTAATTTACTGAGATGGCATGTTGACTGTCAATATAAGTGTCAACACTGCGGAGCATTGTATTTTGGGCAAACACGCCGTCATTTACACACGCGTATCTCGGAAAACATGCAGTCTCGGCATTAACCAGGCATGAAACTATCCCACCCTCCACTTTCAAGCATTCTATATGTCACTCCAACAAAACTTTCCACACTATTTCTTTTGATGACTTTTCTGTTCTTTCTTCGTGTAATTCAATATTTGAGTTACTAATCAGAGAAAGTCTGCTTATGTCTAAATTTAAACCTTGCCTCAACGAAAACATTAGTTCCGTCCACTTTCATTGTTTTAATTCGTCTCTCACCTTCCCCTTCTTTGATTGGCTTATCATTAACATCTGTCAATATACTTAAATATTAGTTTTAACATCTTTTATTATATGGCTTGGTGAACGGTCTTAACGCAGCTTTTCTGCAATTTGATTGGTTCCTGAGCGATCTTTACAAACTGGTAAAGAGCGGTCATTACAAAACAACTGAAAAGTTTAAAAAAATTGAGGAAATGTAAGACATTTAAAAGAGCCATATAATAAAAATCAAATATCTAAAAAGGTTTGTATACTGCCGAAATAGCGTGGCTGCGTGTAAGTTGTATAACTTTCGAGCGAAGGCCCTTGACGAAGGCCTTTGACGAAGGCCCTTGACGAAGGCCCTTGACGAAGGCCCTTGACGAAGGCCCTTGACGAAGGCCCTTGACGAAGGACCTTGACGAAGGCCCTTGACGAAGGACCTTCGCTCGAAACGTTAGACTACATAACACGCTATTTCGGTAGTACACCAACCTTTTTAGATATTTTATTTGTATTTCTACACTGCCTATACGCAGCACAACACATTTTATGACTCATATAATAAAAACCTTATTAACCTCGTTTGGTCGGTCTTAACGGCGAAAATTATCCTTCCCTTGGTCTTTTCGCACAAACCTCGCTCCTTCGTCGCTCGGTCTGTACTAAAAGACCGCGGGCACGATAATTTTGCCGTAAAGACCTCCCGCGCAGTCAATAAGTGTTTATTATTTCATGTTGAGAATGTTGCGCGTTTGTAAACAAATGTCGATTCGTTGGAAACGAAATGGCTCTTCGCATTCGAATTTTGAGCTGGGCTCTAATATTCATTCTATGTTTAAGATTTTAGTCCAGGAGGAGAAGGGGGGTAACGTCACCCGAGGAGGGAATTTACGGGAGTTAGTGTTTTTGGTCAAGTTTGGTGCGCTGATTTCAAAAATCGATGTTATACGGGGAATTAACGGGGCCTTCAGCCTCGTTTTCACGATTTTAGCCTCTTTTTGGTGCAAATTGAAAAAACAGCAAAACAGCATTGTTACTACATGGTAAATGTGATAAAAGTTACCAATTGCAATAAATTATAGGACACTGAATCCAAATTGAAAATCAGGTGGAAAATTTGGGCATTTTAAACCTCGTTTTGGTGTAAAGCCTCGTTTTGGTGTGAAGTAGCACCCTCGCAACCTACACCGTTTGGATCTGAGATTCAGCATAAATACTTGTTAAAACACTCAAACGACGTTCTGAGAGCGCTTATTATCTCCATGGCCTGCCAGCCCGATATTTTCAAGATGGCGGCGGCACCGGCATCTTAAAAAAAACAGCAATAAATCAAACGCTTTAGAATAACTATGGTAAGTTTGTCATACCGTTTTTCAAAATTCACTGATGTCTTCGATCTCGACATCCATATCATCTTCGAATTCAAATTCATCACATTCAAACTCCTCACTTTCTTCATTAAGAAGCAGCTCGTTCATGTCATCTGGATAAGAGACGTCGCTCCAAACCACTTTTCCATCTGCGTCCCATCCATGTCTCTCGGGGCTCTCTAAATTAATTACCAGGTAGTCTGCCTGTCGAAAGAGGAAGGCAACATAATTTGCTCTCATGATGTGGTAACGCAGGTTGCTTTCACATGGAGGCATCAGGCTAAGGTCTTACGATTTTATGATCCTTGTTGAATTTCTGCCAGAAGACTTTCCGTCGAGCGTCGTTGACTGACGTCAGGCGTGGATGGCCATAAAGAGAGCATACAAACCTTTCTAATCCTTGCACTAATTCACTGTTTGGCGCGACTTCGTCACCGAGAGAAGCAAATAGATTGACAAACGCGTTATTCTTCAGTACCGCTTTCCAGATTATACTTGCTTTCCCTTTCGAAAAAAGGAAGAAACATAGTCATTCCCGGAAAAGGCATGCATTCCCAATAGTGCTTTTCTCTGCTTCGTGGACAACTCGGAAGATGTTACATCCATTATTTTTCTGCTTTTCCCATTGCCATTGTCAATCAAAATCTGCACGTCGAGGTCGTGTCACAGAAACAAGGCAATAATGTCGATGTCACCAGATGGTGACCGTACCATTGACAGATTGACCAGATTGCAGTGGACTTGCACGAACAAACGCAACGAGTTTGGTGTGCTTCATCGTGATCACTCTTCAGCTGATGCGATACAACTGCGTTATGTTGGGTAGATCAGTCAATTGAGGAAGACAAGAAGAGCCTTGGTGAAAAAGTCGTTTACTTTTCAAACAAGATCGAATGTAAGAAGATTACCCAACATGACGCAATTGTATCGCATCAGCTGAAGAGTGATCACGAGGAAGCTGACACCAAACTCGTTGCGTTTGTTCGTGCAAGTCCACTGCAATCTGGTCAATCTGTCATGGTACGGTCACCATCTGGTGACATCGACATTATTGCCTTGTTTCTGGGACACGACTTCCTCGATGTGCAGATTTTGATTGACAATGGCAATGGGAAAAGCAGAAAAATAATCGATGTAACATCTTCCGAGTTGTCCACGAAGCAGAGAAAAGCACTATTGGGAATGCATGCCTTTTCCGGGAATGACTATGTTTCTTCCTTTTTTCGAAAGGGAAAGCAAGTATAATCTGGAAAGCGGTACTGAAGAATAACGCGTTTGTCAATCTATTTGCTTCTCTCGGTGACGAAGTCGCGCCAAACAGTGAATTAGTGCAAGGATTAGAAAAGTTTGTCTGCTCTCTTTATGGCCATCCACGCCTGACGTCAGTCAACGACGCTCGACGGAAAGTCGTCTGGCAGAAATTCAACAAGGATCATAAAATCGTAGACCTTAGCCTGATGCCTCCATGTGAAAGCAACCTGCGTTACCACATCATGAGAGCAAATTATGTTGCCTTCCTCTTTCGACAGGCAGACTACCTGGTAATTAATTTAGAGAGCCCCGAGAGACATGGATGGGACGCAGATGGAAAAGTGGTTTGGAGCGACGTCTCTTATCCAGATGACATGAACGAGCTGCTTCTTAGAAGAAAGTGAGGAGTTTGAATGTGATGAATTTGAATTCGAAGATGATATGGATGTCGAGATCGAAGACATCAGTGAATTTTGAAAAACGGTATGACAAACTTACCATAGTTATTCTAAAGCGTTTGATTTATTGCTGGGTTTTTTCAAGATGCCGGTACCGCCGCCATCTTGAAAATATCGGGCTGGCAGGCCATGGAGATAATAAGCGCTCTCAGAACGTCGTTTGAGTGTTTTAACAAGTATTTATGCTGAATCTCAGATCCAAACGGTGTAGGTTGCGAGGGCGCTACTTAACACCAAAACGAGGCTTTACACCAAAACGAGGTTTAAAATGCCCAAATTTTCCACCTGATTTTCAATTTGGATTCAGTGTCCTATAATTTATTGCAATTGGTAACTTTTATCACATTTACCATGTAGTAACAATACTGTTTTGCTGTTTTCTCAATTTGCACCAAAACGAGGCTAAATTCGTGAAAACGACGCTGAAGGCCCCGTTAATTCCCCGTATAACATCGATTTTTGAAATCAGCGCACCAAACTTGACCAAAAACACTTTCTCCCGTAAATTCCCTCCTCGGGTGACGATACCCCCCTTCTCCTCCTGGACTATTTCCGCCGCAGCAAATCTCTAGTAACTATTTAAGAAATAGAAAACATTTTCCGTGTTTCCATCGAGTTATAGAAACACGAGTGGAAGTTTGGGAGAACGAGAAATGGCAGTGGGAACACGAGCCCGAAGGGCGGCGAGTGTTTCCACGCAATTTCGAGTTCTCCCAAACTTTCACGAGTGTTTCTATAGTATGGGAACACGGAAAGATGTTTTCTATTTCTTTTATAAAATAACACTGAGGAAATAAGTAATAAGACTCTTTTATTAAAGTGATGGAAATATACATTCTCCTGACTCACACTAGACAGCGTCGTCGATTGCTCAAATGAACATAAACGCTCTTAACTGTGAAGAAAACCATCCAATCTGTCACAGAACATATTTATCGACATTTTAACTGTTTGTGAGCAAAGGTTCGTCTTACAGTCCATTTTATAAAAATGGCAGGAAAAATCCATGTTTTCCATCGAGTTATAGAAACACGGCTTCCGGCCAATCAGCGCGTGTTTTTAATTTGTTATTTTATAAATATATTATATAGTCAACTACTGTATAACGCTGTAAATTAACTCAATACATACATTCCAGTTTATCTTCAACTTCTCCTCCCTCAAGCAAGGACAGATAGCAAGCAATTTCTCTTATAGAAACCATAGCTACTGTTTCCAGGGCACTCTTTGTTCCATACATTGGACTTTCCAAAATAAACTGCTTTTTCTTCGCGGAATTATTCCTTGAACCGCTCGGAGTGTTATCTGTTGAGCCCAGCTTCGGCCCTAAAAATCAGCATTTTACAGACAAACATGCACACAGTTATCATCTTACACAATTAGCAGGAGGAATATATAGGTAAAGTGCAGGCAGGTAGGTACTGTAGGTAGTGTAGGTATACGACTGTAGGTACGTAGGTAGGTAGATAGGTAGGTAGATAAGTTGGTAAGGTAGGTAGGTAGGTAGGTAGGTAGGTAGGTAGGTAGGTAGGTAGGTAGGTAGGTAGGCAAGTTGGTAGGTAGGTAGGTAGGTAGGTAGGCAGGTAGGTAGGTAGGTAGGTAGGTAGGTAGGTAGGTAGGTGTAAGGTAGGTTGCTAGGTTGGTAGGTAAGTAAGTAGGTATGTAGGTAAGTTGGTAAGTAGGTAGCTCTATCTAGGTAGGTAGTGGTAGTTAATGGTAGGTAGTGGTAGATGTGGTAGCTACAGTGGAAATAGAGGTACCAGAAGAATCATGGGTTGCATATACGTACGACTAAAATGGAATAAAAATGTAGATGAGAGTTTGGTGGCTTAGTGATTTTAACAATATATTTTTAACAACATTATATATATATTGTTATATATTTATTCATTTATTTATTTATTTAACACGTCTGTAATTTAAACCTTTCTAATAACGTGCTATTAGAAACAGTTTAATGATACCAGTAGCAGTCACTATGTTTATAGGAGTGAAACAAACAATTCTTACGTGTTTTCACAAGCAAAAATAATATGAATCATTGCGATAAATGGTTGACAGTTACAGTATAACAATGAGGTTTCAAACAAAAAGATTTTATGATTTTATCACAGTAAGTATATTTGGCTTTTTATTTCAAGAAACGGCTATCTTTGATGTGCCATTAAAGTGAATTATTTCTTTATTGCAGGGTATAATTTAATTGTAACTACTTTAAAATCTCTAAAATGTTTGGATAGAACGATTTTAATGATTTGTTTTGACTAGGTGTTATAATTAGCCTCGTGGCGAGACGTTACAAATCTTACAGTTCCGAAGCGAAGGGGAGGTTAAGTTTGACTTCCGATCAAATTAATAATACAGTATTTATATTCTACACTTTTGCTTCCATTTAGTCGAGGGAAACCGGGTCATTTGAATCAACATCATGTCACCACATTTTCATAATTTGGTTCATTACTAGGGAGGCGAAGTTCCACTTCCAGATCCGATATGGATATCCAATACGACTCTGGTCATGCGCAGTAGTTAATTTTAGCAATAGCACTCCGTCGAGATGACGTCAGTATCGATGTTTGTTCGCTTTTATCCATAATTATTGCGTCCATAACAAACAAAAGAAAATAGCTCATTTGCAATCATTTGTGAGTCAAATTTGCTTTGTTGGTCTGCATTTTGAGCTATTAATAGCAGCCAGACGCTACGCTATTGCATGGTTGTATCGATACTCACAACACCTCTAAAGTTGACGGAATTTCGGAAGCCAGTTTGAAGTGAGTCTGTGTCTGGCTGAGTCTAATGGCAAATTGGTAATTGGACTGTCCATTGAGAATTCCCATTTGAAATTTATTCTTTTAATCTTAAAATTACTTTAGTAAAGGAATGATAATTTAGAACCTTTTCATATCTCACGTCGTTCTTGATTAATTTAAATTTATGTGATATGCAAATGAATAACTTATGACGTCAGAGTTTATCACATTTTAAGAAAACCAAGTACATCAATACATCGAAATGGCAAATAGCCCTTTAAGCGGCTGCTATTAATAGCTCAAAATACGGACAAACAAACCAAATTTGACTCACAAATGATCGCAAATGAGCTATTTTCTTTTGTTATGGACGCAATAATTATGGGTAAATGTACTGACGTCATCTCGACAAAGTACTATTAACATACTATTTCAACCCAGTCTCCACCTAGTTAATGTAGACAGTCTACATTGGTAACGTGTAGCTGTGAATGTATGATGTCTACATTACCAAATAATCGCTAACCCCAAAACAACAAAGATCCTAACCATAACCCTAACCGTAGCTAACTCTAACCAAACAAAAAATAAAGACCAAACAAAAACAGAAAATTTCCTAGATTTGGGGTAAAACAAAAAGGCTCCGAAATGTGCCGAAAGGCACATGATTTGGACAGATTTTCGTGTACAAAATACTAAAACAAAATGTATGTTTTACTTGGCCTTAAAGTGCGTATGAAATGAAAATTAACTCTTAGCTATTTTGGCTATGCTCTCTTATTTTGGCATTGAACTCCTAAAATGATGAGGAATGGTAATTTATACCTCTTTCATATCTCACGTCGTTCTTGAGATATTTAGACTTTTGTGATATGTAATCATTTGCATAACCTATGGTATCACATTTTTAGAAAATCAAGAAGTTGGAAATAGTCAACCTAGTCTCCACCTAGTTAATGTAGACAGTCTACATTGGTAACATGCAGCTGTGAATGTATGATGTCTACATTAACTCAACTCGCGCTAAAATAACGATAGTTAGCGCATGCGTTTAACAGTCAATTTCTAATCCCACATGCTTAGTCTCTCTCGCTAGTCTATTAATCTAGCAACCCAAGTAAGGGAGTGGATGTGATGGGGGTTAGCAATGGCATGAAAAGGTTAGGATTAGACTAGTTCTTGAAAATGTGAAGGTCTTTTTGAGTTATTCCTTTTAACCTTGTTCTCAAATCTATTTGTAGATGCTGTCTTCACCAGGCGCCATCTTGTATAGAAACTAGTTTGTGAAATCCATCAAAGTGCCTCCTCTAAATTTCCTTAGATTTTTTTATCCTTGAAATTTCCCTTTTAAGTGGAAACATTGCCGCAAATGTTTCTCTTCATGTGCTCCAAGGGACATTAGATGTGTGAAGTTGATCGTCTAGGTTGTTGTAGTCTTGAGAAAGACTGTTGTTGGTGACTCACGTTTCGACGCGGCTTCAGCGGCGGTCATCTTCAGAGTCAAGTAAAGATTGTTAGTGACTGACGTTTCAACGGCCTCAGCGGCGGTCATCTTCAAAGTCAAGTAAAGCTATAGTCTTGAGAAAGACTATTGTTAGTGACTGACGTTTCGACGACCTCTTCAGAGTCAAGTAAAGCGTGTTTATCATTACAACTGTAGATATTTTTAAGAATAATTTGAAGACTTTTCTTTTTAATAATTGACATGTACTATCTAATTTACAGCAGCCCTCGGATTGTGTCTATTCTATTTTTTAGTATTATTTATAGATTTTGTAAGAGCATTGAGATTTTATGTAATGCGGTAGAAATAAATAATAATTATTATTATTAATGCAGGATATTGGTATTTGTACAGGAAGTCAAACTTAACCCCGTTTGTATCTTACTTAAAATACAAACGCATCTAAATAGGTTCGCTGATAATTTTTGGGAATTCAAGCTGAGTAAATTGAAGGAAATATTTATGTCAATCAGGACGATATGGATGAAAAACGATCAGGTAAAGACATAACTGAATAATGAAACGGCGTTCTCTGATAACAATATTTTATTTCGAGCTTTCGACCACCAGTCTGCGGTCTTCAACGGGAAGAAGATTAATGGCAAATAAAGTGTAGTTACAATATATTTACATAATTATGAATAATTTAAAACGAAAATAGAAAATGACAACTACTGTATCAATACATGCATAAATTAATTGCGGCGTTGTTCGTTATAAGAATGGAATATTGGCCCGGTGTCCCAGGAAATTCGTCCCGCCGTAATATCGCCCCCTCCTAGGAAATCCGCACTCCCGGAGGACAAATTTCCTAGGAATATCGCCCCCATTTAGGAATTTCGCCCTGCTCTTAAGTCGCAAGATATAAATTGGAACCATTTGCCGTCAATATGTGGTAACAACACGTGTCTTCTGTCATTCGAAATAAATCTATTTCCACTCGTCAGCAGCCGAAACGGCAATGTCGAAGCGAGCCAATTGTCAGTTGTGACTCAGCGATTGCAAAACATCTTTCTCCTAATGTGCATGGGTTTTGTTTTTAGTATGTTGTTAAATATAGCGTGGGTGACGTTTATATTCAACATTTATCGTACCTGCTCTGTTTTGTTGATAAATTGTCCGCCGAAATGCATTATCCTTATTTTATATTTTAATGTTATTCTCCAGTTTTTTCTTAACTCTGACAGTGCTAAGTTTTGAACACTTCTTTCAATAACTATGCAACGTCGCTATTCATCTTCATGAATGCATTTTCCAAAGCAATATTTAAATTTGTCACCATGACAAAATCGTTATTTTAAGAACTCTTTTCTGGTAATAATATAAACGGTAGCTACAGTACGTCACGAATAAGAAGCACAGCCCAGATAATTAAAAAGCGATTATAAGATAAAGTTAAAATATCACACACAATAGGAAGCCAAGGTCCGATCCAGTCCTATTTTAGAGATCTGTGGTAGAGTCCAACCCTATTCAAATTCCCTTTTGTTCATATTTTGTTTTGCACGTGTGAGTCATCGTTCATTGTTAAAAAGTGGTCACCGCGGCCATTGTTAACGATTTCTATTGTCGAAATTTGCGGCACTTTATCTGATAATTTCTATTTTTATTCATTTATTTCTAAACAGTCCAATAGCTATAAAAAGACTAAACTAGTCCTCTGAACCCGTGTCTGAACTGGTCAACTAATATATTTAAGTATTTTTTGTAAAATATTAAATTTAATAAACAATGTTCTTGATTTTGAGTTTTGATTTTAAAACGAAATGAGAGGGGGCAAATTTCCTAGAGGGGGGCGAATATCCTAGGAAATTTTCGCGGGAGGGCAAGATTCCTAGGAAATTCGCCCGGCGAACTGTGACACCGGTAGTGATTTGGCGTTATTGTCAGCATTTTCAGTAATAGCGGTATGCCAAGATTCGAGTGAGTTTCTGATGCGATAGTTCCCTTTGTCAATTATACGACTGTTTTCAAGATCTATTTTTAAGTCCGTGTTCCATGAATGATTTGCAATGTTGTAGGCTTGTGTGATGTTTCTGATGTGCTCTTTCTTTCTGGTTTCAAACGATCGTCCTGTTTCTCCAATGTAAGTCCACGAACATTGTTTGCATGGTATCTTGTATATGACGTCAAAATATTAAACCCAAAATATGGAAACGATACGTTGACGACGGATACTGCATTATTATGAAACGAACGCTGTTCCAAAAACACACTCCACTTCATCGACCCGAATATATCTTTTACCATTGAGCATGAAAACAACGGGACACTAGCATTTCTTGACACACTTACTTCGCGACGAAATGGTAAAATTGCCATCAACATCTATAGAAAGCCGACCCATACTGACCGATACTTAGATTTCAATTCACACCACGATAAGACACACACGACAAGCACAGCACGAACACTGATTCATAGAGCAATGACGTTACCGAATACAGAAGAAGGCACAATTCAAGAACTCGACTACGTAAGTAACGCCCTCAGATGCAATGGCTACCCCACCAAATTAATTTCTACGATCAAAAACACTATCACCTCTACTTCCACGACGCCATCACCAGAAGAGTTAGTCGGGATGTTCTTCAAACATGTCGAATCATCCATTCCACACGGACATGCTGTTGTTCTCCATCACCAAAAACTAGAACGGACTCTACGTGACACGACATCAACGTTACCACCAAACCTTTAAGAACTTTACAACAACAATTTCCATCAATTTCCATCACCTAAATACAGGGTCCCGGCAGAACAACAAACGACATCATATATAAGATACCATGCAAACAATGTTCGTTGACTTACAGTGGAGAAACAGGACGATCGTTTCAAACCAGAAAGAAAGAGCACATCAGAAACGTTAAAAACTACACACAAACCTCCAATATTGCAAATCATTCACGGAAACACGGACATAAAATAGATTTTGAAAACAGTCGTATAATTGACAAAGGGAATTATCGCATCAGAAAATCACTCGAATCTTGGCATACCGCTATTACTGAAAATGCCGACAATAACGCCAAATCACTATACCGGGCCAATATTCCATTCTTACGAACAAAGGCCGCAATTAATTTATGCATGTATTAATAGTTGTCATTTTCTATTTCCGTTTTAAATTCATAGTTACTGTACGTATATATATTATAATCACAATTTCTTTTTCCATTTATCTTTTTTCCCGTCGAAGACCGCAGACTGGTGGTCGAAAGCTCGAAATAAAATATTTTGATCAGAAAACGCCATTTCATTATTCAGTTATGTCTCTATACCTGATCGCATTTCATCCATATTTTATATATAATTATACAGTATATATATATATATATATATATATATATATATATATATATATATATATATATATATATATATATATATATATATATATATATATATATATATATATATATATATATTTATTTATTTATTTATATTAGTTTTACATGTAATCATGATAGTACTATATGTTTATCAAATTTAATCACGTTTACCATTTAATGATATTATTGATCTTCGAGCTGGTAAAATACGAGATGCGCAATTAAGGCCATCGGATGAAGAGCGTGGTATTCGATCTGGAGCTTCTTTTGGTGAGCCAGTTAAGTGAGTATGTGACGATGAATGCGTTAAATTGATGGATGGTGCATCTCGAGATGTGATGGCAACAGTTGCCACTAACACGGCAGATGTCATTCCACTCTGAATCCCACTTTCAGCTAAATTAAGTTCAAATTTTGTTAAATATCAGCATATTTATTGAACTAATGAACCAGTGATACCTGCAGTGTCACAGAAATGTCTACGTCTATCAGTCTATGTCTACGTCTGTGTCTATGTCAGATGTCTATGTATGTCTATGTCTATGTCTGTTTTACAGTACCAAACTCAAGGTACTCATTCTTTAAAAAGTAAATAAAAAATAAATATGTTATTTATCGTTTTTAGTAAAAATATTTGTCATTCATCTCAAACAACCCTCGGTCGTTTCTAAAAACTATGCCAAACATTGTTCTATGTAGACCTCCCGACCAGCAAACTATTATTTTTTTATTAATCGCAAACAGGTGGAATCCTAGGCTTTCCTGTTATACAGACCTCCCAACTGGTAAATAACATATATACAGTATATATCCAGTGGGGCAACTAGACATTTTGGTGCGGGCCAGGGGTTGAAGGGTAGTATTAGGGCAATCCAGACATGTACCGGTATACAAACGAGCCGTAAGGCGCGTCCAACTAGGGGGATGCGAGGCACGCCACGACGGAACTAATTTTTTGAAATTTGGGTGAAATTTTTTGGATCTCTGAAATGGCATTTCGCGCATTTTGACAGCATTTTTGAGCAAAATCTAAACGTTTTAAATCAGATCAGTGTAATAGTTAACAATTATTCACCGAAGTGGAAGTGAATAGTGGTGGATATTTACCGAGACGCGAAGCGTCGAGGTAAATATCCACCACTATTCACTGACACTGAGGTGAATAATTGTTTTAGCATATACCAAAACAAATTGATAAAAATTAGGTAAATTTCGGTTAGTTTCATTATAATTTAGCAAGGAATTGTTGCGAAACGCAAGGCAAAACTAAATTCTCCCAAGGTGGCAACTCCATATATGGAGTTGTTTATCAGTTTTGACAAGCTGACAGCTGCCGGTAGTTTTGAAAACCTTTCGAAGTTGGATCAAAGTAAGGCAAAAGACCACTGGATTTTAGCTCAAAGGAAATATTTTAATCACTGTACATGGGAAAACCTTTGGACAAAGGATAACTAATGAATTCTGGGTGAGTAAACGAGTTGTTCTTTGTAAAAGATGAGTTATATATAAGCGTTTTTATTTCGGTCAGTGCATGCAGTTACAATGTTTTTAGTCGTTGAATTTCCTTTAATTTATAAAGAATTTCTGTGGGTGTTTACTGTTATAAAATCGGTAGTATGTTTCCTAGGTAATTTGTTTAGTATTCAGTTCATTACTCGCCAGTTTCTTGGCAGTGTATCGCGGTATTATCTTTACGGCCGAAGTTTTGCCTGGTTTTTGTTGTAACTGAAATGATTTTTAGTGTTTGTAAATGTTATTAAATTCTATATGAAAGGCAATTCAAATTGTCTCATAAACTATATAAAGGCAAATATCGATTTATGAACTACGGAGTACACTTTTCTAAAGAAAACTGACAACAGTCAGTTCTTTCACTCGAGCTAGTTTGTTTTTGGAGCACATTTATTTCGCTGTTCTGCGGGTTTTTGAGCACTTTCTATTCTCTCTTTGCAACTTGTTTTTCATAAATATTACGTAAAATAATTTCCCTACACACAGTAATTGTTTTCTATCTACCTGCTTTTACCAAATTCTGCCATTATGTAAAAATGAAAATCGTTCAAGAGAAGGACACCATCTTGTTTTGCGAAACAGTGAATAGTGCAGGATATCCCGAGCTAGAGGAACCAATCAGATTGCGCGAAAAGCACTATCCACTGTT
The DNA here is from genome assembly GCA_035772405.1 of Chrysogorgia sp. JL179-B06. NCBI lineage: Eukaryota > Metazoa > Cnidaria > Anthozoa > Scleralcyonacea > Chrysogorgiidae > Chrysogorgia > Chrysogorgia sp. JL179-B06. The sequence continues at coordinate 1,493,371 of JAYKKM010000428.1, forward strand.
TTGGTATATGCTAACACATGTTATCAAACACGGATTCAGGGCGCGAAATAACTGCTAGCTGGTCAGATGACCGGCCAAGTCAATTTTAGCTCGGACATGCCGCTTTTATGACCGGACAAATTATTCAGCTAAAGCCTGAAAAAAGCCTTAATTCCGTAATCGCCATCGGTAAACTCCTTCACGTAAAATACATTGCGCTTTAGCTTATGTTAGTTGTTGCGTTTACACGCGATACAAGACTGAAAATGTGAGATTCCGTCACCTAATTATCTGGAGTAATTTAAAATTAATTTCTAAGCGGTGGTGCCACAGGGAGCCCAACTCTGACGCCTGTGATGTGTTTCTCTGTTTTATTCTACATTATGGAAACTCTGATGTTTTATATTTAACGAAAGATGAGCGGCGCTTATGAGACCGCGGCGCTTTAAGTGAATAGTGCACGCGCGGTAAGGCGGTAATTTGAAACTCGAAACAGCTCTCGCGTGTGTTTTCCCGTTCTGCGTGTTATCCCGCACATGAGTGTTGTATCGTTTCAGCAAGCGTATTCACGTGGCACCCAGTGCGTGCGAGATGAAAACGGCACGCTCAGCCTTGGTATCGTGCCAACAAAAATGAAATGCCGATACTTTTCAGCTTTAATTTATTTAATTAGCAGTCCAGATTCATTTTATTCTATAAATAGATGTTCTTTGTCTAAGTTTAAGTTTAAGTTTAAGTTTTAAGTTTTAAGTTTAAGTTTTGTTAAAATACAACATCTAGCAGTCAATGACTGAATTACATGTGTATATAAAAGTACATATTGATTTAACATATTTGTAATCTATGGATTCTCCTGAGATAAATTGTAATATATCTTGTCAGCTGAAAATTTCATCTTCATAGACTTTTTTGCTGCTCAAGTTGACGGAAATGATGTCATAGCGGGCATCTGTCTATATGAAAAACTCTTCGAAAATCGAAAATCGAAAGATTTCGGGTCATTTAGTAAAATGACCCTCATCGAGCGGGACGTTTAATAGCTAATGCACCTCTTTTTGTGCTATTACTTATAAATAGACAACTGCGTTTGAAGTATGCGTTTGAAGTATGGGATGTGTTTGGTGAATCGCAATCAAAACGACTCCAAAAACTGCAAAATAGAGCTGATGATGATATTCTATCAATAGGGCCTCAGAAAGCGCGGGGCCTCAGAAAGCGCGGGGCCTCAGAAAGCGCGGGGCCTCAGAAAGCGCGGGGCCTCAGAAAGCGCGGGGCCTCAGAAAGCGCGGGGCCTCAGAAAGCGCGGGGCCTCAGAAAGCGCGGGGCCCTAGAAAGCGCGGGGCCCTAGAAAGCGCGGGGCCCTAGAAAGCGCGGGGCCTCAGAAAGCGCGGGGCCTCAGAAAGCGCGGGGCCTCAGAAAGCGCGGGGGCCTCAGAAAGCGCGGGGCCTCAGAAAGCGCGGGGCCCTAGTAAGCGCGGGCCCCCAGAAAGCGCAGGCCCTAGAAAGCGCGGGGCCTCAGAAAGCGCGGGGCCTCAGAAAGCGCGGGGCCTCAGAAAGCGCGGGCCCCTAGAAAGCGCGGGGCCCTAGAAAGCGCGGGGTCCTAGAAAGCGCGGGGCCTCAGAAAGCGCGGGGCCTCAGAAAGCGCGGGGCCTCAGAAAGCGCGGGGCCTCAGAAAGCGCGGGGCCCTAGAAAGCGCGGGGCCCTAGAAAGCGCAGGCCCTAGAAAGCGCGGGGCCTCAGAAAGCGCGGGGCCTCAGAAAGCGCGGGGCCTCAGAAAGCGCGGGCCCCTAGAAAGCGCGGGGTCCTAGAAAGCGCGGGGTCCTAGAAAGCGCGGGGCCTCAGAAAGCGCGGGGCCCTAGAAAGCGCGGGCCCCTAGAAAGCGCGGGGCCCTAGAAAGCGCGGGGCCTCAGAAAGCGCGGGGCCTCAGAATGCGCGGGGCCTCAGAATGCGCGGGGCCTCAGAATGCGCGGGGCCTCAGAAAGCGCGGGGCCCCAGACGGCATATGCCGCTTCTGCCAGGGTTAATCCTGCCCTGCGTTGCCCGGCCGTTATTTCGCGCCCTAAGTTATTTCGTGCCAAAATGAGTTTGGAGGGCAATTGGACTGCAGTGTTAATATAAAATAAGTGGAATGGGGTTGCTACCAGAAATAGTTGTTTCCACTTCCCAGGGGCTTCTCAGTTTCACACTGAAACAAAAATATTCACTGAAACTGATAGCTTTCAAATTTCTGAAATTCAAGATCATTTGTAATCTATCAACATAATACACAACATATTCATTAAAATGAGGGTAAACAAATTGTCTTTAGAAAAAGGGCAGTTCTCGCAACGTCCCTCCACCCCCCCCCCCCCCCCCCCCAACCCCCTACATGTAGATGCGCCCCTGATATCAATTTTCATCCAAATCCAAATAATTTAAGCTTGTCTGACGTCTGAAAATTATTTGCAATACATACTGTATTTTATGGCCTGTGTTTTACAACAAAAGAAATAAAACTAATGTCATACCAGGTTTGTCAATAATCCCTTCAGCATTATTTATTGAAAACTGTTTGCAAAATGTTGAAAAAAGATGTTGACACAATTCATCGCTGATATCATTCCCCAGATAGGCATTCATGAACAGCTTAAAACCTTCATAATTCATTGGCTAGGAATGAAATAAAATAAATTATTATATGGCTGAGCCAGTTAACAACAGTTATCCCATCTGTATGCAAAATGAAAAGGTTTTGCATACAGACCGTTGAATACAATGACACAAGGTGTAAATAAATTTTAAAAAAATCAGTATAAAGGTGCTGTCAAGTCTGTTCTGCGCATGTGCGATATTTCAAATATGGGGGACTCCATACCTGTATGTCAACAAACTTTAACGGAATAGATTTGTGACAGTTCGAAAGCGAGTATTCGTCAAAGGTGGCGAAGGCGTGAGTGGTAGTTTGATATATTATCCACATTCAGGAACAGAACAGCTTTTTATAACACGCTTTTTAGGCGAAAAAGCTCAAGCGTGAAAAACAAATCCGCAATACTTCATGTTCAATGTTTATATAATGCAATGTAAACAAACGATGTTAACAGAAATGTGGACATGCGCAGAGCGGACTTAATGGCACCTTTAAGAATTTTGCAGCAACAGATTTCCAATCACTCCAAAGATATTCATTTCAGTGGCCTGCATGTGCTTTCATATTGTATATATATCCGTAACTGACCATACATACATGCATGATGTACAGTATATATTAGACAAAAATGGATGATACCTCTTCAGGTTTATACTGTGAGTATTCCCCATCTCGAAACTGTTTGAGAACATCCTTCAACCTTTTCTTTGAATCTAAAAATTACACAACATAATTATACCACAACTAATCTTTTTTCTTGCATTCAATCTCTTGCACCTACCCATAGCATAAATTTGCTATCCCTAGCATAAATTTGGATAGGTCCTACCCATAAATTTGCTAAATTTACTATGTTACTTAGTGAACATGGCAAGTGATTACTTTTGAACATATGTATATACAATACATGTATATTGGCCACAAGGTATAAGGGAAAAGTCAGTGCAACTGACCCAGTGATATTTTGCAGGGGGAATGCAGTTCCCCCACTAGTTTCACTGAGGGAACGCCATTCCCCCTGCCAAAAACCAAGTGCGGGAATGCCTCAACAACAGAAATTTAATTAGCTTCTGTTCCCCCTTACAAACCTCATGGAACGCTGTTCATCACCGCACTATTTTTTATGTGATTGTACCAGTACTTGTTTAATGTTTCGTTCAAAGAAATACTTATATTAATTTTGTCACTTTCAAAATAGTTTTTTGTTTCCGGAAATTCTGGAATTTATCCAAACCGAAACTAGAGCTTGACAGTTGACATCCGTTCAGACTTTAGAGTTTATATTATGACTTCTGTCGTCTGATATTCGTTTTCTAAAATGTTAGCTTGCCAGCCTCAACCAGGCTATTAGTACTTAGTTGTATTTTGTGCAAATAAAGACCAGAGGCATGCCCAATTTATTTTCACGACTAGTGGCCACGCCCATTTGACTGTCACAAGCATTCCCCCACTTCTATAATTTGCAAAACATCACTGAACTTACCTACGTCCTACATGTACAGTGTACCGTAGGCCTTATAGTTGTTTTAAAAACATGTAAGTTTATCTTTGGTTAAAGGGACACTCCGGCCCAAATACAAATGTAGTTCATATGAAAGATCTTACTGACTTTAGATTATTTCCAAAGTTTCAGCATTCCTATCAATTTAGTTAAGAAGATGTGGCTAGTTGAAGTTGGAGAGTTTGTCCAATTTCGACGTCATTTTGTTTCTCAAATATGACGTCACTGAGTGACGTGATCTCGTATTATGCCTAAGAAGCTCCTCTACTTTCCTGCATGATGAACTAAATAGTTTATTTCGACTAATTTTCGTCCAAAGACCATTCACAATAACTATCACTATGTGATCGCCATCAAAACAACTCCACTGACGATAAATAATCACTCAATGACGTCATATTTTCAAAACCAATATGGCGTCAAAATCCACAAATTTTCAACTTCAACTAGCAATATCTTCTCAACTAAATTGATAGGAATGCTGAAACTTTGGAAATAAACTAAAGTCAGTAAGATCTTTCATATGAACTGCATTTGTATTTGGGCCGGAGTGTCCCTTTAACATTTTTATTATTCTCATTACTTGTATACTTGATTAGCCATTGATATTGTTTGGAGAAATTATATACCGTAGCTGCTGTCATGGGAATTGGCAGTTTTCACTTGATTCTTGTTCTGATATTCAATATTTCTCATAAAAAACAGCATGATATTTTGTTAGCCCCCCTGTTGGGGACCCCCTATGTCGGGGAATTCCTGGTGCCACCCCTGCTGCATGCTACAATCTACATTCTACACTGTCTGTATGTTGTTGTTGTAAGGAGGCAAACATGGTGATCTGTACAAGTTAACATTTAATTTAGGAGCACATACATGATACAAGTATCATTTATATACTTGAATTAAATTCATCTAAATAAAATGCAGCAGCTACTTTTACTGCCAGTCTGCATGCCATTTGATAAGTAAAGAAAGATAATATATTTGATGGATATATTTGATTTGAACATTTAAACAGGGTAGCCCAAAAAGTACAGAAGCTGTTATCCTTAGGCGCCCTACAGTATATACTAGTTACAAATTGCAATATTAAAATTTAAATAAAGCACTAGGTCTTCTCAAAAAAGATCTTTGCCTAGTTTTACCAAAAGAGTATTATTTATGTAGTATATCTATGTACTACATTGTACATCACTGAATGAATTAAAGTATAGTTTGAAAAATAAGCAGCAGTTAGAGAATATAAACATTTACCATATATACTGTAATACTGTAACTGAGCCTTGTGAAATAAGTGCCTTATAATAGGGCCTATGTGACAAAGGTGACCACCCTAATTGGTGACAGTGTATGACTTCAGATCCACAAATAAAACCATAAACTATTATTCTGGCAGACTTTGAAGATGTTCCAACATGTCTGGTCTTGCTCCAGGCTATGTCACAATAGTAAAATAATCATATAATGAACAAGCAAAGTTGCCCTCTTAGTTATAAACCCTATAATGTGCCCTATAGTCACACCAGAAAATATGTTTGTTAGATTTATCACTCTTAGGTGAACAGAATACCCCAACAGGCTACGATTTAAGGTAAGTTATCCGAGAAGACCCGAAAGTCTTACCATTCGCTTATATTATTGCAAAGGCAGCATCTCCTTGATTATTTTTAAGACCCTGTGTCTCCCAGCTCAAATACCACAACAGCTGGTATATCCCAACTTCTCTTTTTCAACTCCATAGTAATCAAAAATTGGTAAAATAATTATAAAAGCTGCCTTCTTTAGTTATAAACTCTCTAATGTGCCTTAGTCACACCAGAAAATACACCTATAGTACCCAATCTACCTTTTCAAATCCACAAATCTGGCTTTTACAGTATCCATCTTCGAGAATATACATTAAAATTAGTTTCTACTTAGTCAGTACTTAGTACAGGTATATGCAATTTAATTAGCACAAAAAAATCATTATAATTGAATTTCTTTGCACAACTTAAGTCGAAAGGAGTTGGTTCCTTTACCCTTCAGGGCTTAATGGGATGGTGTGATTGATTATCACACGAAACAAGGGCCTTTGTTGAATTAATTGGTCAGCTCTATTCAAGAGAAGTTTCAACAGAAAATAGTTACAGTATGTGCTACTTATAAACTTTGTTTGAATCTTACTAAAGACCTGTTTGTTATTTTATTTTAACAAAAAAATGCTTATGATGACTGTTATTTATTAATATTTAAAATGCAATTAAAATATATACAGACTAAAATACAATGACATTGTCATCCAAAATACTTTAAGCTTTGAAATATATTGTAGTGCACTGTTAGTACACTTTCATCATGTATAATTAATTAGCCTTTCCCACAACAAACCACAGAATTTAAATCCATAAGTTACACACTCAAGAAAAAACACAATCTTAAAGCAATGTCGACATCAGCTGACAGTACATACACTTAAGAGTATTATAAGATTGTCATGTGGTGTTGGCACCCACTATGTAAAATTGAAGACTTGAGACAAAACAAGTTGCTGTTTAAATCTTGAGTAGTTCAGTGAAGTATTTGACAGTGTTACTATAAACCTTCAACATGAATCTGTTTATTTTTATGTTTGGCGTGAACTGCACTACAATGTCAAACTGAGTTATACGTAGAGTGTATGGCATCAATTATTGTTTTTCCCTGGGTAAGTTATAAGTACTGCATGTTTTGCATGATAATTTTCAATCACTATGCATCATATATACCATACATAATCAATTTGATCTGGTATTAAGTTTTCAACGCATAACATTGATTGTAGTACACTTTTAATAAATATAGGTAGACTTAGCAACATCTTTATTTGATGAATCTTTCATTGCTTCTTATCAATGCCTTCACTTCGTATTTTATGGCTTATTTGCCAACTCACAAGTGTGTCGTGTATCCGATAGCATTCAAATAAGTATGTTGTGTCTGTTCACTTTTAATAGTAACGAAATCGAACAATTCCTAAGCAATGGCACATTTCAAAAGTGTTATTCAAAACAAAATGTTCTTAAACAATTGGTTGGCGACGCTCTCGATTTGTCCACAAAAATTCTGCCATTCTTTTATCTTGAAGAATGCTCAACGGCGGGCGTCCGACTCTTAGTAATAAATCGCTGTTATTTTGGACAACACCGCAGCGAACATTAATTTTCTGTAAAACTGAAATTTTTACGAATCGAAAGGTTTCGCAATTACCAAAGGCAGAACCTTCCGTGTCCAAGTCTAAACATTGTTTATCATGTCCGCCAAAATAGCAAGAAGCAGCTGCCAAAGGGAGTTTGGTGAGAAAATGCTTAGCGAAATAACTAATTCATGGCATAAATGGTCGTTTTTCACCTGCATAAATTAGACGTAAAAATATCGCCCAAACTTTCACTGCACAGTCAATCCAAGCGAACAAATGCTGAAGAAAATGTGTTGGCGTATGTTTATGAAGCATTTATGTCACAAACGTGGGTAGAATAGAATAGTTTAAAGGTTTCGCCGGCGCCATTAATAACAAAAGGTTTTTGCAAGTGCGGTATTTTTTTTACGGTTCCAAAGACAAACTAATAACAGCAGGTTGCGCATACTGAATGTATTTATAAAAGATATACACTAGTTGTAAATAAAACTCATGGTCTGTTCGATAAACTACGCTATAAGATGAACAAATATGTCGTATCGAGTCGACGCCAACACAGTTAGTCACTCAGTGGATGACAAGTAATAATTCACAGAACCACACGTCAAAATATTATTTTGACTCTTTGAGACTTTGACTCGAACAAACCGATGACTAACAACACAGGGTTTAAAACTAATGTCGTGAAGAAATCTAATATTTTGGAATAATTTTATCATATCTCGTGATAACACAAATTCCAATCCCTCATTCTTAGCACAAGACAATGATAAATAGGCACGAGAATTGTTGATAAAAATGCCTTACATTTTGTGTATGCTTGAAGCTGCTCGAACTCCTCTGGGGATAATGAATCCCATATGCTTCTCGCCCGGCGGAGTGGAGGAGTTGCATTCGCCATACGTACGTTCCAATGTGTTTTCTCAAAATTGGTTAAATGTCATGTTATCATCAAAAACTCCAACCTGTAGAGAAAGTTCAAAAGACGTTGTGTATTCCCTTGTGTTACTTTCACCTGGCCATCGTAGTAGGTCATTATATTTGTAAATGAAATTTGATTTCTTCGACATCATTAAAATTCATGAAACCATTCACAACATTTACGTTTATACTTCATGTAATCCAGTATTTGAAGACTTGACTTTATTTTTAGCCTCGCAACATGATAACACGTTCTTTCGTTTTTTTGGCGTATCGTTTATCAGAAAGAAAAAGCATGCAAGCGGTACCTGAGAGAAACCAGCGTGCAGACACTCTCAAACATTGCTCGCACAACCTTGGAAGCGATTTGATACGGGAAAAAGAAGCCACAGAGTTGCCTGCGGGGAGGCTACGCTAGTGGTTGGTAGGGCTTAATAGGGTCATTTGGGGTTATTCCTTTCGTTCGAGTATAATCAATTACCAATAATCGGTAATTGTAAGAATTAGTAGAATTACCAATAATTGTTAATTCTAGGATTCTAGAACCTAATCCTAACCCTCCGCCTTTTGTGTCTTCCTATTACGCTACCCCGCCTTGTTAAGTTTTCCCCATCTCGTAAACTTCTGGGGCGCAACTAGAAAATTTCGAGGGCAGGGGTTGAATGCAAAAAAAGGGCAAAGTCCTCAGTCATTGGCGGAAGATGTTGTGTTTTGGGGCACTAACTGCAACCTCTAGGGGGGTCGGGGGCATGCTTCCCCGGAAAATTTTTGAAAACTAGTCTCTGGAATGCTATTCCTGGTTAATTGATTGTGCCCAAAATGTGCACGTTTGGGAGGTGAGAAAGTCTGTAAGAACCGACATGGCACCAGAATTAAAGGGGAAAACGAACCAGACCTTTGAGTAATTTAGTTTATCTTCCGCTGAATATCCGTTGACATTAAACAAGGGAACAAACAGTGTTTTAGCTCTAAAATCCTAAAAATATTGGGGGGGGGGGGCTATAACCGCCGCCCTTGTGCTCAGTATTCTAAACAATTTGGGATACTAGATATCTTCGTTATGCTTCTTCAAGAACACTCAACAACCACAACAACAACATTTAATACAGCAACAACAACTTTTATTTACCCAAAAATTAACATGAATGATTTACAAATATACAAAGCACGTTCTATGAGTTATGACACGCTGTAGCATCTTTTACAAGGCAGAGTGCGTTTGAGTATGTAGACTATATATACATTAAGAACATACTCGGGCCTTAAGACTAGTATTTGTCAGAACCAAATGTTGTTCTGCCACTTCTTCAACTCTCTGCAGAAAATGCGGAAAACCGCTGAAAGCAGGAGCACGGGCGTATTAGAAGACTCGTACCGAGCTTGAAGCCGAACTAGAAGCTTCTGCATGAGTCTCGCAGAGTTTGCGAAGAATTGTATTGCATACTACAACAGACGATTAATTATCTGTTTATCTAATGTTTAAGTAAGTATTAGATAGTATTATAGGTCTCAAAAAGGGCAGGGGTTAAAAAGGGCAGGGGTTGCAACCCCCCCAACCCGCCCCTGATTTACTTATAGATCATGATGGCAGACATGGCGTATGGCAGACATGGAGATGTGATTTTGCATGTCACTTTCAGTCCCCTCAAAACTTTTCTATTTATCTCAACCAGTGACTTATTGGAGGGAAGGGGTGGGAGGCTTATTTAATTTTCCAAGTCAAAGTAAGAAAAGAAACCTAAAACCGACTGGTTACTGTAAACAGAATAGATAAAACTCTTGTTTTTTGTCCAATATGTAAGTTCTGTGGATATTGTAACAAAAAACAAGATTTACCGAAAGAAGCCCTCAAAACATTCTTCAGAAAAACATGTCGATGAACGATTTCTTTTTACCGTTTTTTCTCCCATTTTCAGACCAGTGGCGGCACTACGGGTGTGCAAACGGTGCGCCGCACCACGGGCCAGAATGCACGGGTTGTCTTTAGATTTTACTCAAAAGTGCTCTCAAAATGCAGGAAATGCCATTTCAGAGACCCTAAATTCAAAAAATTTCCGGCGGATAATCCTCCCGGGGAACCAGAATATGAGGTCCGGCTATCCTGTACAATAATAATAATAATAATAATAATAATAATAATAATAATAACATTTTCTTAGATACACTACAACAAAAGTGATTTGTGGTATTTAGATTTTACTCAAAAGTGCTCTCAAAATGCAGGAAATGCCATTCCAGAGAGCCTAAATTCAAAACATTTCTGACGGAGAATCCCCCTGACCCCGGGGGGCCCAAATTTATTTTTTTGCACCGGGGCACATATAGTGCCGCCACTGTTTCAGACAACTGATGCCACAGGTGATAGAAATACTTTTCAAGTACTTGGTTACTGAAAGTTTCTCGGTTTCACTTCGTTCGAGGATTTCTTTCGTTCTTGACAATGTCGTGAAAAGGACTGGAACTAACGTCGGCCACTCAAAAGGACCTTCACATTTTTTGGAACTACTAATCCTAACCCTAATCTCAATCCTAATCCTAACCCTAACCCTAACCTTGATCCTAACCTTGATCCTAACCTTAAACCTAGCCATAACCGTAGCTATCCATAACCTAAAGAAAAATAAAAAACAGAAAAAAACAGAAAGGTCCTTTTGAGTCATCCCTTTTAGCCTTCCCCCATATTTGGCTTCACTTTACGTTGCTAATTTAGCCTCCAGGCTCCGCAGGCAACTCTGTGGCTCCGAGTCAAATAGCTTCCAAGACTGTTTTGGCCGAGCCAGAGAAATTAACAACTCTTCGTCGACCAATCCCTTCACAATCTCTATATACTTCCCAATCAAAACCAAAACATTGCTCGCACAGCCTTGGCCGCGCTATTTGACTCGGAGAGAACTGAAGCACAGAGTTGCCTGCGGAGGAGGCTAGTGCTAATTAACCTTTACTTAGAATTAGTGATGTTTTCCAGGGGGAACGTGGGGGAACAACGTTACCCCACTATTTTTGCCGAAGGAACGGCGTTCCCCGGAAAAATCAAATGCGGGGAAAATCAAGTCATCTAATGACTCACGTATCACAACTGCATGCATGTTTACAACAGTCAACTATATACAGGGATTTATATACAGGGATAATATGGGTATGCCGTAATATACCATCACCACTGTAGGTTGTAATGTAGGTGACAGTGCTAGAAATAGAATGCAAATGTGGTAAACCATACAGGCACTTCAACGCCGGTACATCATTACGTTCGTTTCCCGTAACCTCACCATAGTCAACACTATGCAATCATTTCGCATTTGCAAGAAGTTCTACGTCATTGTCTGGGTTCTAACAGTACACTACGTTGACAGTCAAACTCAAGGGAGACGAGTGGGGACGACGAGTTCTTGCATGACGATCTTCATCTTTATGTACTGGGATGATGCAGGAACCGGCTTTACCCCCTCGGTCGTTTAAAATAATCTGTATTCTGTACGACTTTCATATGTTGTTACAACACAAAGATGTTCTTTTTGCACAGTGGCTCAGCCTCACGCTCTCTCTCTATCTCTTCTCTCATCTCACTCACACACTAAAAAACTCCTCAAAGACTAAAAACAGATAATGAATAACACTCTCAGAGCCGCATTAAGGATATGTTGGACCTGGAACTGGCAGAGACACTCGCAGTTGAGGTGACCATCTGAGTCGTCATCAGGACGATCCTTTTATTAGAATTAACGTTAGTATTAGAAAACGCATTAGGCGGGGAGTTAATTAAGGTTAGGATCTAAGTTGTTTAGGGGTTGGCAGTTCCATGATGTATTTCATCATAAAGCCATGTCCGATCGTAACAATCTCTCATTTCGTACAACTCGCGGATACTAAAAAAGATCGTCCAGAAGACAGTCTACATGCAGCTACCTTATTGAAAATAGGATATTAACACCACGGCAGTTTGGTTTTAGACCTAAACTCTCTACTGAGATTGCGCTTGCTCATTTAACAGATACCATCTTGCCGTTTTTCTTGACCTGTCCAAAGCCTTCGACACCGTTGACCATTCAATCATCTTTGATAAATTGGCCTTATCTGGTCTCTCCCACGAATCCATCAACTGGTTCCAGCCTTGGGCTCTTACTTCGTGTACCGGACACAGAAATTTAGCACTGTATAAAACTGCCTCGTTCTAGTTTAAAAATCCCGTTTATTTTTGTCCTGGAATTGTCCAATTGATGAATTAAACCTATCCTACATAAAATAAACGGGATTTTTTAAAGAACGAGGCAGTTCTATACAGTGCTAACTAAACATTTTACTCCTGCAAATTTCTGTGTCCGGTCATACGAAGTAAAAAGTGTAAATGCAAGCATGGGCCCACGTTGCACTCTGCTGACCTTTTTCTTACTTAACATGCCTCTAGATCAGTGTTGCGAGACAAGTTGCATGAAAAATTGCACAGTGTAACAGCGCCTTAAATATTGTTTCCTCTTCCAAGCCAGTTTCTGTCGGAGTTCCCCAAGGAAGTATCTTGAGCCCGCTGCTATTCCTTATTTATGTTAATGACCTGTAACTCTGACCTTAAACATTATATGCGGATGGTTATAGTAACAATCTCCTGACACTAAATGTGTCCAAATGCAAGTTTATAATCTACGGTAGGGCATGTTGTAAAACATGGACTGATAAAACATGGACTGATAAAATATGGACTGGTAAAACATGGAGGGTTAGGATCTTTGTTGTTTTGGGTTAGCGATTATTTGTTAATGTATAGACATCATGATGTCTACATTAACAAATAATCGCTCACCCCAAAACTATATACAAAGATCCTAACCCTCCATGTTTTACCAGTCCATGTTTTATCAGTCCATGTTTTATCAGTCCATGTTTTATCAGTCCATGTTTTATCAGTCCATGTTTTATCAGTCCAGTCCAGTCCAGTCCAGTCCATGTTTTATCAGTCCATGTTTTACAACATGTTTTACAACATGCCCTACGGTAGCGCTCAGAAACTCATCAACTTTGAAAATGTCTCCCTTCACCGTTAACGACTCTCTACTTGACAGAACTAAATATTTTAAATACCTGGGAGTGACAATCCAACAAAATATGACCTGGTCAGAACATATATCGATAACATTAGCAAGAAGATTGACCTACGCCTCGGCCTCATTCGCCGCATAAAACACTTGCTATCTCTACAACTACAAGCCACACTCACTCTTTACAACAGCCTTGTACTCCCTTTGTTTGACTACAGTGACATCGTATGGGGCCGGAGACAAAAACAATTCTATACTAATGGACCACCTACAGATTATACAACATAACGCCGCTAGACTTATCCTTGACCTTCCCACTCTAAAGTGGAAACCACTTTATATTTGCCGACGATCGATACCACCGTTGTGTTTCTATTTTTAAATGCCTCAATCAACAGGTAGACTTCAACTTCAATCTTAAAAAGAACTCTCAGATTCACAGCTACAAAACACGCCAGCTTTATGACCTCTACCTCCCACGCGTACGAACTGGGGCAAACAACAATCAACAAAAGGAACAATCGACGCTAATGCTCTCTCGAGTAACTAAGTAGCTCTTCAGCTATTTTTACAGGTACTTATATTTCGTCGGTAGCATCATAGACAATTTTAAAAACATATAGCCCAGGGGCCGGTTGTATAAAAAGGTAGTTAACTTTAACTATAGTTAGCGTTAACTACCTAGTTAACTTTCTTAACTATGGTTAGTTAACTACATGGTTAAATCCCGTTGTATAAAGCGTAGTTAGTCTCATAGTTAACTAACCACCTAGTTAACTACGCAATGGATAGTTAACATAAACTAGGAGTTACTATCGCAAGGCAAGTGCTGCCTGAGGAGTTTTCCCAGAAAAGAACAAAAGATGAAGTTTAACTTATTTTTTGTAATGACTAAAAGGTATATGGGCATATATAAAAGTTATTGGAAAATTTCAGTTTTTACAAATGGTTTCAATAAAGAGTCAGGAGCTACAGTTATTTATGGATACACACGTATACACTGGAAAATAATATAATATATTTTATTGAGAATATAAACTTTAATAGAATATCAACTTTAATACAAATGAAACAGAAACATGAAAAGAAAAACAGGTATGGGTTAAATTCGTTAAAATAGTTGACTTTGTAACAAAGTTCATTAAATGCCCGAAGCTTGTAGGACGAGATATCTAGTTAAATGTTGACCTGAAGAACTTTATTGTCTGTGATGCTGTAGGTTATGTTCACATCGTTTGCTTCCAGAAGGATATCTGTAATCTGGTCTTCTGTTACATGAGGATCAAGTATTTTTTCCATTTGCTTCACAGATATTTTTAAGTTCCCGATTAAACACCGTCAAAAATAACTTTTCCTTGGTGGTTGTATTCTGGACAAATAGCTTAATAAACCATTGCTTGCTTTCTGGCATAACTTTTTGTTTCATCTTACAACTCTCACATTGGAGTACTTTTCCAGTTGTTTCTCCCTTTTTCCCACATGCAGAACATGCATAATAACTGGAGATGCTCTTAACTCCAATAATGGACACTAGCATTTCTTTTGTTGTCATCTCCATAAGCGTTGGTTCAGCATCAGCCAAATCTTCCTCAAAATCAGGAGCAACTTCCAGTTGAAATCCTTCTTTTGCTGTATTCGCATACATTTCTTTTGTGTAGTAATCGTTTTTCATTCTTAGATTTTTGAAGACGTACGTTTTATTAGCTTCAACACAGTTGGACCATTCTTCCCAGAAAACTGCGGTTATTGATCCGGTTGGATCAGCAAGTGTTGCGGTAGATTTTTTTAGTGTTTTATCTTGAAGCTTGATGGATTTGACTCCCGAGATATTGATAACAGTAGCTTTTACTGTTACCAGTTGGTGAGTGGCTGTGGTCTTCAATGAGTCGATTGTTAGAACTCTACTATCCAAAGATTCTTTCACTTTGAAGGGCAGTGCTTCTGCATGAATTGTTATTGTAGTATTACGTTTGATAACGACATTGCAAAACTTTTTATTGTATTCATACTTGGTCATTTTAATTGGGCTCTTGTTTTCCATTGCTGATTTCAGTGGTTGATTCTTTTCCGGTGAAAAACAAATTGCTTTTACCAAAGCATGTTCCGAAGTCTGTAGCTGGCAGGTTGTATATTTAACTTTTCCAGAATTATGAACAGGTGTAACTTCATGGACATAACACAGAAGTTGGCCACCTATAATTGACAACATGCCAAATTAGATACATGTATTGGTAAAGGTTGGGGTAAAGCTTTAAGGAACTATGTTCCAATTGCAATCAGCATAAATATTAGTTTCATACAACCTGTTTATCCACTCAATCCAGTATATACTATATTTTCTATATAGCTGTAATACATCTATTGATGTATAATTATGTACTTACTTTTCAGAATATCTGTTGGTTCTGGGCTATCTAGAGGAAAAGGAAGACCAAACAATTGAAAGATGAGGTTGAAAGCAAATAGTTTCATACAACCTGTTTATCCACTCAATCCAGTATATACTATATTTTCTATATAGCTGTAATACATCTATTGATGTAGAATTATGTACTTACTTTTCAGAATATCTGTTGGTTCTGGGCTATCTAGAGGAAAAGGAAGACCAAACAATTGAAAGATGAGGTTGAAAGCAAATAGTTTCATACAACCTGTTTATCCACTCAATCCAGTATATACTATATTTTCTATATAGCTGTAATACATCTATTGATGTAGAATTATGTACTTACTTTTCAGAATATCTGTTGGTTCTGGGCTATCTAGAGGAAAAGTAAGACCAAACAATTGAAAGATGAGGTTGAAAGCAAATATCAAAGAAATTGACGAACATTTAACTATTAGACAGAGTAAAATAAGAAGGGGGGCTAGGATGGAAAGGATTAATTGATCACCTTTATCCATGTATTTTCTTTACTTTACTTTACTTGCTTAGTGTTGTCAAAGATCTAGAGAAAAAAGTTATAAAAAATTACTACATGTGGCAATATAGTTAACATCTATAAGAATGGTATCAAGTTTGGCGGGACATGGGACTACATTTTGGAAGAGACTAATAGTTTATGTTGTAGAAGAGATATCTGGACTTACCATTTTTCTAACCATTTAATTTTCATACATACATCTCCTAAATGCACTACAGAATACTGCTATAAATTAATTAAAGTGGGTATAATTTGATAAAGTAGGTCACCTTTAACTGAGTGATCCATATACATATAAACAGTACACTACATATTTATAGCTAAACTGGGATGCATAATTGTAATCCTTTATATTATTCAACCTGAATGGTTAAGGTTTGAGGAGGTAAATGCACTGCATGTAATCTGTGCCAAATGATGGAGTCTGTTTTCTTCTTCAAGCCTGAACTGCAAATTCGCTGATGATTTTAAGCTTGTCAATCTTTCGTAAGTCATGGGTTCAATGACACAAGACGATATTGTTTTCACTCTACTGATTGCAACATAAGAGACTCCAGCAGTTCTCTCAGATTTCCCAATATCAATCCAAGCTCTTGGAAGTGTAAGTCCTTGGCTCTTGTGTATTGTTAAAGCCCAAGCAAGTCTTAGAGGTAGTTGTTGCCTCTCATGGAAACCATATTCTGTCTGTGCGGTGACAGTGATTGGACATATTGGCACACATGATGGGTGGTTGTCACTGAATGAAGGACCTCTATAATCCTCAAATTGTACTACCACAGCAATAGGCAAGTCTGGTGGTTGATGATTGTTCTTAAAGATGAAATCAATAACTGTTCCAGTGGCTCCATTGCAGAGACCAACACTTGACCATAAATTCATGGTTAAGATAACTCTAGCACCCTTGGCTAGAAACACCACAGGTTCTAATCCAGACATGTCATCAGAAGACATTTTCTTTGCTGATGCAGAAGAATGACGAGCATTAATATGGGCAATAGGATGCTCAAGCTTTGTAAGTTGTTCATGATTGTAGTTTGCAACTTGTTCATTGCTGTAGAAAAGCCTAATAGCATCTTCAAATTCTGACAAGTTTGGGATACCTGATGGCTGGCGAGTTAAAAGTAATTGCCAGTCTTCAACTGTCGACTCACCTTTACGTAGTCGCAACAACAACTCTCTGAAGTTGATTTGTTCAACGTTCATGCCTTGTACTCGCTGATTAACAGTGAGCTTAACAACTTTGTCAAACATTCTGTAAGTTTGATAACCTTGTTCGCTAACATCACTTGATGGTTTAGCATGATAAAGAGGCTTATCTGCCACTGGTGGTAACTGACCTGGGTCACCGGTTAAAATTAGAGATTTTCCTCCAAGAACTTTGTCATTACATCCAGTTGCTTGTTTGCAACGCTTGTCTATCCAGCCAAAAGCAACTTGGCCAAGCATTGAGTATTCATCAATAACAATATATTCAATCTCGTTAAGATTTTCTTGCAGTCTGCATAAACTCTGACCAGTAAGATCTTTTCTACCCCGAGATCCGATTGGTAGTTTCAACAAAGAGTGTACAGTGACACCTTGTATATTATAAGCAGCTTTACCAGTAGTTGCAGTAACTGCACATTTACCTTGTAAAAGGTTTCGAATAGCATTGATAAGGTAACTCTTACCAGTACCAGCAACACCAATAATTATAAGGCATAATGGTTCTTTTTCAGATGAAGATGATGCATCTTCAAAATGGGTTTTGACAACATCATAAGCAAGTTGTTGCATTTCACTGAAATTGTTAATATCTACAACTTCATACTGCACATTTATAGTAACAGGATCATCTTTTTTAGTTTTAATCCATGTTGGCATTTCATGGATTTGTTGATCAGAATAATTGGCTCTGTCTAGGTGCCAATCATGTCTTGACTCTGGTGTCTGATCAGAGTTTAGAAATGGGGTGTTAAGTTCTGATAAAATCATCCATTCCTCTTGAGTAATGTCTTGCTCTGGACAAGGTTCATCTTCCAGGTCCTGTTGACTCTGGATAACATTTTGTAATTTATCAAACCAGTCTGGGACATTATCTTGTGCATATGGTGTCTGCAAGAATTCTTGCCAACAATTAACCAATATTTCATCAGTTGGTTCTTGGTCGTCCCATGGATTGTTTTGGGTTGTTTGCCAAGGCTTGTACCTCAAAAGTTGATATTTACAGTAAAGGCCAAAATTTGGGCCTTTAGGATTGGGAGAATAAGTTGGGAATATTCTTGGAACAATATTCTCTGGAAGTTTTTTCAACTCATTGTTAACAACTTTGAATGTTGTAGCAAACTGAACAAAGTTCATGTTCATTATCGCATGTGAATTGTCATATTGTTGACGGTTAGCATAAACATCAAGTAGTGAATCCTCAGTACAAGAATCGCCATCTTCTGCATTGTGACGCACTCTACGTGAACCATTAAGACTAACTGGCACCACTTTAAATGATGAACTATGAAGTTTTAATGACAACAAATGATGCATTGTCTCTTGAGCTGCATAATCTCTTTCACCAAGAGTTTTCATGACTACCTTCTTGATAGCTTTGCGAGGGTCACTATTATTGTCAAGATTCTGAACAATAGAATTAAATGCCTGTTTAAGCATAGGTGACCTTGGTTCACCTTTAGCAGCATATTTGGTGAGATATTCAACACAAGCATAGTGATCAATAACAACTTGAATATCACAGTTAGCTCTCCAACCTTGTAATTGGAGTTGTTGGTGGTTATTTAACCTAGAATCATTTCGTTTAGTCACAATTTTGGCTCTATAGTGAACATTATCACCTTTACTGTTAATTTTTTCAAATTCTAATTTTGTTTGAGGACAGTGGTCAAATGGAAAATGAAATCTACATTTCAACTCTGACTCATTAGATTTTTTTCTAAGGCAATAGTTTGTACTACAACGAGTGTGTCGTTGGACCATATTTAAAAGATCTGTATAATCAGATTCTAGTTCATGATCAGGAATGTCATCATGACATTTTTGACATGGGTGAACTTCAGGTCTTATCCACATGTCCTCATCTGGTGGAATTGGATTAATGGTCGACAGTAACCAATCAACATACTGACACACTGTGTCAGAAGCATTCTGGCCAGCTTCAATATCTTGGTCTAGTTCTGTTGTGTCAGGACAATCATTGTCGTCCTTAAATTGTTGAGCCAAGAACCCTTTCAGAGCAGTCTGGGTAAGTTGACACAAACCTGGGTCATTATTTAATTTAGCAGTACCATGACAATGAATACTACCTCTACCTTGGTATTCATATCTGAACCAGTGCCATTTGGCACCTAGAGTGTTGTAAAGCCAGTGTTTAACAAAGCTTTCTAATCGTTGTGTGAAAAACCAATCTACAAGATGAGGATTGTTAATGACATTTTGTCGCCTTATTTCACTGGTAGTGTTACCAATGTCATTGTCAGTATTTGCTTCAAACAAAGCATGTAATTCAGGCCAATGCATATCAGCTGAAGAAAATGTGAAGAACAATGTTGGTGCTCCAACATTTGTGATAATAGCTTTAAGCTCCTCTCTTACTTTATTCCAGTAAGCATTGGTGCCAGCAATATTGCCCACATATCTGGACACTTTAGACATAAAAACATTTGTGTTGTTACTGGCAGCCATTTCACGCAGTTCATCAATGGTGAGATGTGCTTCACCTGGGTTTTGTTTTAGAAATATTCCACTTTGTTGTAAAATACGTTTCCTTTGAATCATGTTAAAAGCCCAGTATGAGAATCTGGGGTGGTTGGCAAAACGGTAGACCCATTTACCATCAATAATTTCAGCAAATTTTAAAAGATGCTTAATTCTTTCTTGAAGAGGAACATCTCTCAAGAGAGCTGAGTTAGTGGGATCACCTTTCCCATCAGGGAATAATGTTGGAAAAGCCATTGTTGCTAGATATGATATCTGATATTCATTTAATGGCTCATTTTCAACAGTGGGCCATGGCATTGGTTCATTTTCAGAAAGCTGATTTCTAACAGCTTCAATCTCCTGTTGTTGTTGCTCACCAACAGGTAAAAAACTACTCATATCAGTTAAGTCATTGTATACAATATCCTCTGAGGGGTTATCAGTAGGAGGACCTAAGTCAGGTGAAGAATTATCATCTGAGACTATGTCATCTTCAGTCTCAACAGTCATAAGGTCTGATGGTACACCATTTTCAGGCAAAAAATTTAATGCATGTTCATTAATTTGTAACTCAGAATAATGAGGATTATTTTGTATTAGCCACAATAATGCATTGTGTACTGTTTGTTTTCTGACAGTCACATCTTTAAATGTGTTATCTCTACCTTTCACTTTGACAATAATTACCGATAATTCTTTTGGATATCTCGGCAATGATGTTGCCAGTTCTTTAACATTTTGTGGCAAGTTAATACAATGACCTGAGTAACCCCGTTGACCACCAGGTTTAATATAAACTCTCATGATAGGGAGAGCACGAGCAATCAACATTTCCTCAACTTGAGTCAAATTTTGTAACTCATTTGGGATAGATGAAGGAATCATTGAATTTTCAAGCGAAAACCTTTTAGGCGATTTCTTGTCTCTAGAACATCGTGAACACACATAACTATTGGGTGACCTAGGTTTAGTCATTAATGGCCATGCCTCTCGGCAAATAGTGCATTGACTGGTGGAGAATTCAACAGATTTATGAAATTTATTAATGTTGGATTTAGCCCAACATTGCTCTTCAATACCACCATTTTTTTAAATATCAAATTCATTCATATAATCCTGCTGATTTACACTAGCATCCTTTTCAATATTATGAGCTTTCTCTGCTCGTTTTCTTTTTTGATACATTCTACGATTTTTGAGTCTAGTTTGTTTCTCATTTGCAGTTTCTTCTGCTCGTTTTCTTTTTTGATACATTCTACGATTTTTAAGTCTAGTTTGTTTCTCATTTGCAGTTTCTTCTGCTCGTTTTCTTTTTTGATACATTCTATCATATTCAAGTCTAGTTTGTTTCTCACTATCACATACCACTGATTTAGATTTTCTTTTTTTACACTTTCTAGCATTATCAATGCTAGTTTCAAATAGATTGGTATTTAATTCACTCGACAGACTAACTGGTACAATTTCAAATAGATTAGTATTTAATTCATTTGATAGAGAACATAAATATTGCTCTAATTCACTGAGTCCCGAATATTTCATGACAACAGCAGTGCCATTAGGATCAGGCATGCCATTAGCATTTCTAGCATGGGGATCAAATAAATAGAAAACGGTATCTAAACCATGTATTAAGGCCATCATATAGCCTTCTAGTATCAAAATAGCGTAATTGTCATTTGCAAAAGTATTCATCAAGGCTGAACCAATGGTAAAGTAATGTGCCTCAACCACATGCTCACTTCTGACCAGACCCTGATGGTCTTTTCCATAATTTATAAACCGTGCCTCAACGGGCTCCAACCAATTAACTTGTTTTTTAGTTTGTGCCTCAACGGGCTCCACCACAATGGGTAGATCATTTGCATTTTGTGCCTCAACGGGCTCCACCACAATGGGTAGATCATTTGCATTTTGTGCCTCAACGGGCTCCACCACAATGGGTAGATCATTTGCATTTTGTGCCTCAACGGGCTCCACCACAATGGGTAGATCATTTGCATTTTGTGCCTCAACGGGCTCTACCACAATGGGTAGATCATTTGTATTTAATTGTGCCTCAACGGGCTCTACCACAATCACAATGGGTAGATGAACAACAGTCGGTAAATGGTTTAGCGACAAAAAATCCTCACGCGGAATCAAATCATTCTCAAAAGCATTCATATACATGTTATCTCCTTGCAATAAGACACTGTCAACGGTTGTCGAGTTCCACTCAAATACTGGAATGACTTGTGCGGTTAATAATGCCGATAAACTCATGAAAGAGCACTGCTTTCCTCGAGACTGACTACTGAATCGATGATGGCCTTGATGAATACTTCCGCAAACAAACAAAGACATGACTATTAGTATAATATTGTTCTTACCGTGAATTTTCTTGTCTGAAAGCAATGTCAAAACTTGAAAAAGCACATGTAAATGTCGTAGGAGCATGCGCATTGAACATAGCGCAGGCTCAAGCAAGCGAGCGCTGGCGCAGGATTGGACAAAAACGACAAACACTCAAAACACTCCCAGATCGAGATCTTGAACGACAATATATAGCTCGGCAAATGGACTGGGCACGAGTGAGAAGTTACATAGACGAAAGTCAAGAATAGTGTGCTGCCTCGCTAAGGCGAGGCAGCAATTAACATACGTTAACGAGTGTATGATGTCATATTTCTTGAACGCTGTTTTGAGATTTATTGATATGTGGGCTCATTTATTGCAAAAATGGCCAACAAATGGAGAGCGAAGCACATGGTTCGATTCTTCAGAAGCCGTTCACTTGAAATATATGAATGTAAAATAGTTTGGACGTGCATTTTGGATAATAAAATTGATGATAGAAGTTTTGCCGTTTCGTTAATTCTATGCTTGTGCTCACTGGAAACGTTTTTAAGCCCAAAGACTAAGTATTCCATGTTTACAATGTTTGTTCACACTGAAATATTTTGGGATATATTGCATGGACTCGATCCAAAATGAAATTAAAACAATTTTGAATGGGAAAACAACTATCACTGTTTACGAATGGACAGGATTGTGATGTGTGAAATCTGTCTTTCATCAGTTTGTATTTTTTACAGGTATTTCCTTTTTATTGCCGTTTTCCGTATCGTATTTGTAAGCCTTTTAATTTTATACCCAAGGACACGGCATAAACGATTTACGTTTTCTCGGTCACTTTCTTGCAAGTTTGCATGAACGGCTATTTTGTTTCATCAATTTTCATCAACAGCGTTATTTTCAAGCGATTAGGACGTATGGTTTTCAAGTTATTAATTTTATTACGTTGATTTTTTCGGTCGTTGAACAAACTGGGAAGCCATATAAAGTTTGGTAAACCTTGCCGTGAAAACATGTCGTTTGTTGATGCATCATTTTATTGTCAAACGTTTTCATGTTTAAGTTTAACTGTGACAAGGTTTGTGAGATTTAAGTAACTGCTTTAATATTTTAAGTTTCGACAACTAAAAAGTGGAATGCGGAAAATCTTGCAGTGATATTTTTTATCTTGAACGGTTTTCGTATAAACTTCATGCAGTGAGATGACAAACAAAGAGAGCTTTAATATTTCATATAATCTTGAACATATTTGCTTTTGTTGACATATTCAGAATAGTATTCGATGCAAACGTATCGCCTACCAGTTGGACAAAACTTCCCGATGCATAAAATCGAAGCCAGCAACTAAAGACTTGTTATTCGGCAGAAATTGTTAGCTTTAGCCAGTTTAGGTTCGGTCGATATATTGCAACTTATCTCTTATCGAGTTATCTGTATAAACCAAATCTGCATCTCTTCCAAATTAACATGCCGGTTGAAAACTCTCGGTAAGCGGTTCCTTTAAACTGTTAATTTAGTTGTTCGCAGTAAAATTAAATATCTATAAACAAATCCGCCATTTTTAACTAGATTTTAGAAAGTTAACGATACCCCCAGACCATCGTTAACTTTAACTATGTTTTAACTGTAGTTAACGCTAACTACACTTTTATACAACCGGTTTAACTTGATAGTTAAAGTTAACTAGGATTTAACTGCCCAACGGGTAGTTAAATCCTAGTTAAAAGTTTTATACAACCGGCCCCTGGATTGTCATACATATTGATTTACATTGATTATTGCTGCCGATCCTCAGGGAGGCAGCATACTAATCTTAGCTTGGGTCCCTTGATAAGCGAACATAGACTCGGCACAGTGGATGATAGGGTCCCAGGGTCTCATCTCCACTCGCGCGAGAGGAGATAGTACGAGGTGTGACGCTGCACGTTGCACCCCGTACGCACCAGCCTCCTATAATAGTTACTTGGATTGTATCAAACGGCTTCCCGTTGCACTCAACGCGCCAAAAAGCAATTCGATAGTTGTCTTTTTACACTCGTCTTGAAGTCTATTAGCATAACATCCAGTTGTTAAATGCCGTATGTTGCTTCTATATTTTGCACAATAACTTGAACAAAATGGTTTGTTCGAGGGTTTGTTAATATATGCGGCCAGACATTGTTTGTCAATTTGACACTTGGCAAACAAGCCTAGTCAAAACGGAATATATTTTGATTGGATCAAGACATAATACTAGTAACATTATCGAAGTCCCAACGTTTTTGTTGGTGATGTTCCAATCAAAAGAGTTAAAAGTCACCAAATCACTTGGAGTACTTATTGACCAATTCCTATTGTGGGATAATCACATTGAAAATCTAACAAAGCGTGTATCCTCTGGAATTGGATCAATTAAACGGCTCAGACCTTGCGTAAATCGTAGTATACTCGTATCAGTCTACAATGCGCTAGTTCAGCCGCAGTTCGATTATTGTTGCGAAGTGTGGGACTCCATAGGTTCAACTTTATCAGATCGGTTGCAAAAGCTGCATAATCGATCTGCCAGGGTTATTACTGGTCGTACAAATACGCATGGTCAACCAGAGCTGGCCCTAAATGAGCTTGGATGAAAGACTTTGATTGAGCGTAGAGCATTTATTAAAGCTAAGCTCATGTTTAAAGTCGTACATTGATTCGCTCCACAAACGCTAACAAACATTTTCAGAGCATCTGATGCTTCCCGCCATTATAATCTAAGGGGAGGATCAACTGCTTTCCATATACCGCTGCAAAATACTGATTATTTAAAGAAGAGTTTTAGCTACAGTGGTATAGCAAATTGTGGAACAGCTTACCGTGCGAATTAAAAAATCAGAAATCGTTAATTTCCTTCAACAGAGAAATTTGCCTGCTCTAAATCTCATGAGTTTCATTTGTTTGTATTTAAAGATTTTTTTATTATATAAAGATATTGCCATTTTAGTAATATTGTAGTTTTGTAGTTACGTTAGTTAGATTTTTGTAATATCTTGTAATTTTTAGCTGTTTTATAATAATGAATTATTATGTAATAATTTTAATATTTTACAATTTCATGTAATTATCACGCCCCTCTTGGAAAAACCAACTTTAGTTGTATGGGGTTAGCGTGTTGAAATAAAGTTTTACTTTACCTTTATTATCAAACAAGCACTTGAATATAACAAGACTTTGCGCAATATTGCGTCATTTTTGGCAGAATTTTTCATGTTTTAAAAATATAAAAACATCTTCGAGAACAATGAAAAATAGCTATAAAGCGGTTAAATCAATTACATTTTATATATAAGCTGTCAGTTTCGTTGTACATATTTCATTTTTCTTTTTCGGTGTCGCCTTCAACACCGGCTGTCAGGCGGGCGTAGAGAGCCTTTAACACCTACGTGCAGGTTTTGCTTCAGGGTTTTGCACGCCAGTATTATTCACGTCAAGATAACGCGAGCTGATCTTGATCTGACCACCACACCTGTTGTCGACCTGCACCTATCACACCAAAAGCTTTTGGTGGAAATTATTGCACCTTAATAATTTCTTTGTATAAAGGGAGGGTTGGTGGGATGTTCAATTCCACATGTTCTCGTACCGTTTGGACCAACAATGTTCTTCACTGGTGACTGGTACGGACCTTATCCCAACATGCTTGTCATTCTCCCGCGCTTGCGCAGTTCCCTTGTTGTTAACCTTGGTTATTACATAACCTCATACTAAACAAACGATATCGTCCATTTGTCAATTTAACATGCTTAGAAATATCATAGACAAAACTGACGAATACTTGAAAAATGCAGCCAAAAATGACGGAATATTGTACAAAGTCTTTTGATAATAGTGCCGGCGTATTAACAAACCGGCCATTTTGTTCACGTTATTGTGCAAAATATAGAAGTAACATACGGCGTTTAATAACTGGATGTTATGCTAACAGACTTCAAGACGAGTGTAAAAAAACAACTATCGAATTACTTTTCTATTTTGCCTCAAAGATTGATTTTTATTGTGACGACCACTACTTGCGACGGCGCGTTGAGTGCAACGCGTGAAGCCGTTTGATAACAAACTTTGGCGATCTTTTGCACGTTAACCAGAAAAATCTACAACCGCTAGGGCCTCATAGATTCCATTATATAATGTATCTTTTATTAAAGAAGAATGAATAAAAATATTATAGCAATACACAAAGCCATTGCGAAAATATAACGATTTTACTATAAAAAGCGAAGTCTGCATGGCTCCAGTTTCAATCTACGCGAAGACGTTCGATGTCAAACTTTTGCACGTTAACCAGAAAAATCTACGACCGCTCGGGCCTCGTAGATTCCTTTATATAATATTCCTTTTATTAAAGAAGAATGAAAAAAAAATTAAATCAAAGCATTCCGCCATTGCGAAGATACAACGATTTTATCTTAAAAATCCCAGTCTGGCTCCAGTTTCAAGAGTGGAGCTGCG
>JAYKKM010000428.1:2757500-2890000 GCA_035772405.1 Chrysogorgia sp. JL179-B06
TAAAAACAAGCATGCAGTTTTGAGTGCATAATAATAACAATTGAAAGATGGGAAGAGGACTAAAAATGGCTGTAAAAACCTAGTCTTTCCCGTTAGCGTAATTCTCACCACAAGGTCTTTTCTGGATAAAAGTTTGGAAATTGTAATTTAGGAGCAGAAAAATGTCCTCAAAAGCATATCTGCATATGCAATATTATTTCTGTGAAGCTTGCCATCTAGCCTTAGAACCGAATGGATTAATTCTATCGACAAATTGTTTGCCGTACTAATCGCATATTGCTATCAGGTGCATGAAGTTATGTCGACCGCAGATGTTGTCCAGAAAACATCAAAGCCGGCAATCACAGAGGGTGCACCCGGTGCAGGATCACCGGAATTGACAAACCGGTCACTGGCATCATATATTTTCGATAACTAAGAGTCTCCCTTCACAGAGGTGATTGAAGGACCAAGGTGCGTTGGTATTGGCGGTGGAGCAGTGGAGGTAGAAAGTCGTAAATTAGTAACAACATGTTACCATGGCGTAACTGGCGTTATGCTTATGGCAGGAGACTGATCTGAGGAAAACAGGGAAATGTTGATGAAATGTTAATTGGATTTATGCAATAAAGAATATTATTAAAACAAGCGTTGTAGCGTATATGTCATTTCTCGGGGGCAGGAATCTTGGCGGGCTTTGTGTATGAGGAACCAATCACTTCGAGGCAGTTCATCTGAGGAAAAGGGGGTCCCGTACCTGGATTTCTGGGCAACGCACAACATGCAAATTGACCAGTCTCTGAGCTAACAACTCCTTGGCCTGAGAAGTTCTCCCACCCACCCTCAGCTTATTGCTCCGGTCCGGTATTCCCTCGTATTCTAATTTACCGCAGTTGCGCGGAATTAGGGCTATTACCGTCGGCAAGGCGCAGACTGGCGTGCTATTACCAGTGACTGGGACCAGAGCTGCAAGCACAGACACCGCTAGTCTTGCTTTTCCCTGGCTTGCCAGGTAATAGAACACTTGATAGCAATGTGTGGTTGTTCTAGTACCGGTTTTGTCTGAATTTGTCAGTGTTTTTATTGTCATTGCTTCTGGGAATATACGGTTTCCCTGGAAGGCTGGACAGTCTATTTCCCTTGTGGCAGTGCTGCCCAGGTGGTTTCTGTTCATGTTGGGGGACGAGCGGTTTCTCCCAACTTTCTGACGACATGCGGACCGTCATTGTTGCCGGGGACAAGCGTTTCCCCCGGCATGCAAGCACAGACGACGTGATTCTTGCTTTCCCTGGCTTGCCAGGTGATAGAAGTATAGAACACTTGATAGCTAATGCATGTGTATGTTGTTACTCGTATTTGTTGGTATTTGTCATTATATTTATCGTGATTATACTGTTGCACGTATAACCTCTGCGGTGGTACAGCTCGCCACGGCCCGCCCGAGGGTGTACCCGCATGGGGTGCTGTGTGTGTCTGCTTTCCGTTCTTTGCAGCTATCGAACTGGGTAAGTACCTCTATGGTACTTACTGAAGTGTGATAGAGGCCTTGGCATCTCAACGCACTACCAGGCCCTGGCGACACCCTACTTGGTTGGTATAATGATTCCCCTGCCCGAGGTATCCCTTCAGGGACTGCGACCCTCCAAATGAGTTTGACCTTCCAACGTCTTCACCGATCCACAGGCTGGCGATATTGAGAAGGGTATATAAACCTTTTGGCCAGCGTGCAGTGCAGACATACTATAACTGTTCGTAAGCCAAATTGTCTTTTCCTCATTGTCTTTTCAAACTTACCGGATTACCATGCCTACCATCACGTCCAACGTCACCATTTTCACCCTGAAATAATTGGTACCATAATTAATGCATTGAACGATTAAATAGAACAGAACGTTATAAAATAATTAAAAAAACATTTGGGAACAAAGAATCAGTTCCCCATTTCTAAATGTTGAATATCAACAACATGAACTCGAATAGTTGACAAGGGTGAAGACTAAGTTAACGATCACCTCAGCGATCCAATTGTTTAACTAGAAACTAACTTAAAATATTTAGGAAAGTCAGGCATAAGCATTGTTTTTTCTCGAAAAAAAACTGCCTTATTGCGTTACTCGTCACAGTCACCACCATACAACATTTTCGGTGTATCTATTTAAATAATAGAATATGTTTGCCCGGGGCTCTATAACGTTATTGAAACCCGAGTGACGTAATAAAAGCACGAGATATTCTGTTGACAAAAATGTTTTTCATATTTAATAGTTTATACTTTTTAAAAGTAAAAAATAATTAAACATGAAAAGATGTTTACAACAATAAAATTCAGTACAGTCATTTTTGTATAAAGTATGGGAAGATTATTTGTATTGGAAACCATGCAATTATCATTAATAATACTTTTTAATTATTTATGTAATGGTAATATCATTAATGGTAATTAATTCATGTAATTAATTTATGTAATTAATTTATGTAATGGTAATATCATTAATGGTAATACTTTTATTTATTAATGGTAATACTTTTTAATTTGTTGTGAAGGGTTTCTGTTTGTGAAAATAAAGTTTAGTTATAAATGATGGAAATACTGAGGTGTAAAATACTCAGATGCAAAATGACTGTACACTTATCACTCATTTTAGAGGAAGTCAGCTCAACTTTAGAGTAGGGAGGTCACAAAAATTTACCTTTGCATGGATGGTATCACATTAGGGGGGGGGGGGGAGGGGGGCAGAATAAATTCCATGGGAATATTAGGGGGGACTTCCAAAAAATGTAGGGTAAAAAAATTTAAAATCACCATAGCCCCCGACTGGTCCGCGATGATGGGGGGAGGGAGGGCGTCTACAACATCGCGGAACATGTCCCGTGATGCTAGACGAAACCTATTTGTCGACGGCCCCCTCTAGCACCACATGTACCCACGCGGATTTCGTAAACAATTCGTCGGCTTCCTATAGCGATGAAAATGCTCTCAAAATTTCAGGTAAAACATTTTGTTGTGTTACTAACTTGATTATTCAAATATTGCTTGAATTCTTGTTGCGATAAAAACTACTTAACATTCGTGAAAAACGACAAATCAAGTCCACGTATCACGACAGCATGCTAAATTTAGCGTGTATTTTTACCATAATAGTATTCTGTGGTTTTCACTCACTTCTTTTATAAATATTTTTAGTTCTGAATGTTTATCTTGTAATTTTACTCTACATTATGCACTAGTCAGTGGAATCCCCCGGACACCCAGACCCGGGGAAGACTGGGGATCAAGACCCGACTGACAACTAAATAAAGCTAAATCCCCGCATATTGTGGTATGTTTTTTAGTCTAAACCCCTCTTCTCATCCCCGACTCCGGGAGACTCCACCAGATCAAATAGTTTAGGCTATGCACCCGATAACTGCAAAGGTTACGAATGGTATTGATAGGGTTAGAGCCTAATATATTTAATAGGATTATTTTCATTCCTCTATTTGGCCGGCCACAGTTTTTTTTGCACATATGTAGTAAATTATACATTTGTTTTGTCATAAGTGTACTATATTTGAGGCAGTGTGTCATTAACTATTATAGTATTTAATAGAAACATTTATAAGGCATTTCGTAGTCTCTGCTACTCCTGTATGTTCTTCCATTTCCGCCATTTTCAAAACGTAAATGTCATCTTCCAAAGATTTCCCCAGGCTCTTCTACATACGCGTAAATCACAATATATTGCGAGCTAACAAAACCCCACTAAAACGGCGATGATTTCCCGGCTGTTTTATTAGCTCCTAATGTGATAGAAATCCCCGGAATGCGCGGCATATATTGTTGGTCAATTCCCTCGCTAAAGCCGCGCTAATCCGGTCCCCGGGGGTGCGGGGGATTCCACTGACTAGTGCATTAGAAAAACTAAACAACTAACATAGAGGTTAAAATTTTGTCCAAAAAATGTTTTAAAAAAATGTTAAAAATAAAAATATGTCATGTTATTCATAATATAATAGGCACGCTATATGTACTTAATAATAATAATAATAATAATGTTTACTATTTATATAGCGCAAATTAGCATGTGTATATGATCAAATGCGCTTTACAACATTGACAATTTATTCTATTATATTCAGTACCTAGTACCAATCAATTAACCTTAACTATTTATTTTACAGTTTTTATCATCATTAGTTTTCCTAACTATTTATCCTAACCCGCCCTGTCAACTTCCCTGTGGGAGGAACCCGGAGAAAACCCACGACTTTCGGCAGAGTGTTGACCAACTCTTTCCACGTGCGATCAAATGTCCGAACACAGGGTTCGAACTCTTGACCTCAGAGGTGGGAGGCAGTGGCCCTGACCACTAGACCACCGAAGCCCCCTACTTGTGTGATGTGTCTACTGTCTACTGCTAACCTAAAAGATGCTACGATAAGCTGTCACGGTGATAGCATAATTACTATTTAGTATAAATTGACAAGTTTCTATCACAAATCCTCAATTTTCATTGGCTATCGCAGGAGTTACTATCCGCTGATAGAAACCTCTAGGTTATAAGTCGCGTGGTTTCGAAAGAATATTTACCTTTTTCATGAAAAATGTGAAATAAAAGTTATTTCTTGAGCTAGAAACTTGTAAATTTATACTAAAACAATTACACAAGTCGCCCTTGTTTTCTATCTGCTCATAGAAAACGCAGGCTAGTTGTCTAATTGTTAAATAGTAAACGGCAAGCAGAACAATATTTTGGGCTCATTTTTTGAAATTTCCTGTGTAACCAGGCCTTATTCAAAATGGCCGCCAGGAGCTATCAATCGTCAGGAGTGCTTGCATATATTGGCGGTGAGATGCTCACCGTGCCAATCATAATCAGTTCAATTACTGTGATTGGTCAGGAAACAGAGAGAAATGAGAAGTAATCAAAACAACAAAATCTCCATTGTTTCGAGACTCCAGTTTGAATTGATTTTTAAAATTTCAAAGACTCCATTGTTTCGAGGGGGGTGGGCTTCCCCTTTTATGCGTATTGATTATACCTTTTCCAATCGTGAAAAGTGCGTTCCTTGTATGAAAACGAAATGTTGTTTTGTAGTAATAATCACAACTCCAAATTCTATATTATTTATAAACATTCTATATCAATTTAAATATTTCTTTGATTTTATCTTTTCTTCGATACTTCATACAGGTATTTAAAGGACATTGGCAACAAATTTGTCTAATATGAAAGAACACGTAAAATGATAGAGTAACACCTTTTACAACTTTTCCGTATTTTACTTCGTTTTTGAAATATTTCAGTTTGTTTGATATGTAAATGAGATGGTCTCTGACGTCAAGTGCAGGGTAGAGAATTATCACTCATTAAAAAATACCGTCTTATATCTCAGTGATTGCTAAGTTTACAACGTTCATTATCATGAGGAGTTATTATACGCACATTTTCAAGTAAATTTGTGGAACAATATTCTAATGAGTGAAAATTCTCTACCCTGCATCTGACGTCAGAGACCATCTCATTTACATATCAAACAAACTGAAATATTTCAAAAACGAAGTAAAATACGGAAAAGTTGTAAAAGGTGTTACTCTATCATTTTACGAGTTCTTTCATATTAGACAAACTTAATTTTTGTTGCCAATGTCCTTTAATGTTTTTAAATGCATTAATTTAAAACAAAAACAAATTGTAAATAAACCTGTGAAACTACAATTATAGCTAGCGTAACGTCTGGCTGCTATTAATAGCTCAAAATGCGGACAAATAATTACCAAATTTGACTTACAAATGATTTCAAATGAGCTATTTTCCTTTGTTATGGCCGCAATAATTATGGTAAATGCGGACAAACATGGGTACTGACGTGCTATTGAAAACGCTGACAGATTTAGAGTATATTTTTGTTTGTTATACAGGCTCTTGTATTGTGGTTAGGTGTAGTAGCTGCATCTGGGAATAAGTAGGTCTGTGATGTTATTAATAGTAATACAAGTAAATACAGTACAGCTCAAGTACCTGTATATTAATGGTGTTCTAGACCCGCGAGACTCGCGCGCGCGTGGCGACAATGAGCTTGATAATTTCGTATACGGTGCGATACATTTTGTTAGACGTTTTTGGGGATATACATGCACTTCATGGTAACAATACATATAGTCTCCCACCATATTTTACGGTTATGGTTAGGATTAGGGGTATAAAAATCAGATGGAAACCATGACTAGTGTTACCATGAAGTATATACCCGTTTTGGCATGTATATAACAAGACGTTCTCGTTACCTTTGTATAACTTCTCACGGCGCTATATCAAAATATGGCGCTTGTTATCTCAACAATCGCGCGTTTCAAAGTTTATTTATAAAAATATTGTAGAACAATACACAACTACAAAGTTTTATTTATTTTTAAAATGGCTAAAACCATGCGTAAAGCATTATTTCGACCGCACACATATCTACTGGCCACTAGGTCTCGCCATGAGTCTCCTCCAGTCCCTTCCACACTTTAATTCATATGAAAACGGATCCAAAAATGTCAAACTGTCAGTCGTTTATATTGAGAGTATCGTATCGATTTGGTATCGATACTTACGATACTTGAAGTCAATATACCCCATAAATGTTCACTGGCATTATCATCAACCATATATACTATAGAACTCACAACTCGCTCCCAGTAACGGCCAACTCAGTTGTCAGAACGTCGCACTAGATTCGCGGAGGCGTGAGTTCAATTCTCACGGAAGACCTTGGAGTTATATTTTTCGCAACTGGTCTCGGTTGGGTATTAGAAAATTTCCACATTCGCAAAATATCCTTCCCATTGATTTCCTATACTCGGTATCGTATCGTTTTTAAATTTAATCACTAACGCTTATCGCGCTGTTAATATCAATAGACGCACTCAACAGAAGATTTTTCTTCTGCGTGAGACCTGCGATATTTATCAATGTGTAAAAAATGCCAATTACTTCAGATTCTAATCTTCATAAGAAAGTGCGAGGATCATTGCAGTTGCATTTCAATACGTGGCTTGTTTGTTTTGATGGTTTAATTTGAGCGTAACATATGGCTATTTCTTTCTGCTATTCCAAACCTCTTTCCCGTCATTTTCCACACTATTAAACACAAGACTAATCATCATATATCATGATACATACCACAACACCAGCTGCTCCCACTTCTCCTTTAACTCCTTGTAGCCCTGTTTGTCCCTTTAAGAAGAAAATTATGGATTACTACAAATTACAGTTAATTGACATCTGATGTCATGAAAGAAATGCATTTCTTACCCGTTCTCCCTTAGATCCTTGAGATCCTTGACGACCTCGAGCTCCAGGAGGTCCCTGATATAATAACAAATAGTTAATACTACCCATGCCAATATCTAGATTATTAAGACCGGTCATTACAAAATAGCTGAAAAACTTTTAAAAATTGCAAAAAAATTGAGGAAATGTGAAAAATTTAAAAGAGCCATATAATAAAAACTTTATTAACCTTTTCTTTTGTAGGTCATCAAAATTATCCTGTCCTTTGTCTTTTCGCACAGACCTCGCTCCTTAAGCTGGATTTCGATTAAGCGAATATAGTCGCGCGAGCTACTTTCTCCTTTTGTTTTATGAGCGCTCGTGTGCAACCAAGGCTGTGTTTACACTAGAGCAAAAGTAATCGGATTCGTATTGTTTTATATTCCCATGAGGATGCAAAACAATATGAATCCGTTCAATCCGGATACTTTTGCTCTAGTGTAAACGCAGCCTAAGTATACACGTAAAAATCTCACAGGATGTAACAAGGTTGTTGGTTCAACATGCCTGTAACAGCATTGTTAACATGATAGATCAGGGCTGTTAAAATAACAGCACTATTCATGCATGTTTCAACATGTTGTAACAGGCTTGTTGAATCGACAGCAGTTGTTCATGCATGTTAAACATGCAAAAACCATATTGATAGAACAACCAAGTTCATGGCTGTTATAACAACGCTGTTCAAGCCTGTTCGATCATCAGCCATGAACAATACTGTTCCAACATCCATGAATAGGCCTGTTGACAACCCTGTTCAAGCTAGCCAGCTCAATCCTGTTCAAACCTGTCGATATCAACCATGTTTTTGGCTGTTAACAGATAAAAACAGACTGTGCGTTTTTACGTGTGTAGAAATCCATTCAATTTGTACAATAGAAATGCCATCCGCGCGACTATATTCGCTTAATCGAAATCCACCTTTAGTCGCTCGGTCTGTACTGAAAGACCGCGGGCAGGATAATTTTACTGCAAAGACCTCCGGCTCGCGGTCAATAAGTCTTTGCTATAAAAAATAATGAAAATTTCAAAGTGGTTACTGAATCCTCGTCCGCTATCGTGGATAAAGTTGTTATATGCGACGGATAAGCTGGGAAGAGAAAATTATTTACTGAAACATACGGGTTGTTATAGGTATGAAACTTAATTAATGTGAATGTATTTCTTACTTTATTGGAGCACAAACTGTCAGTATAAACGTGGTATAAGTTATGTTCTGTGCAAGGGTCATTTTCATTATTTTGATTACCCAAGCAAGCCAGCTTACTTTAGTTAATTGGAAAGTCGCCAATTGGAAAGTCGCGAATTGGCAATTATGCTTTTCATGCTCTTCTCATGTTAAACTTAAATATTTATATTTATGAAAGTACGTTCTACATACCAGTACGCCTGGAAGACCAGTTTCACCAAGTCCTCCATCCGGTCCTGGATCACCCTAAAGATAATAAAGAATGTTATTTTCAGTCAGTCTAAACCATGATTTTAATAGATCAGGAGCACCAACACATGGTGTTGAAGGTATTGTCATGAGCAAATTCTGGCCTTCAATCACCCACATCATCCAAGGGCAGTTAGTATGATACAGTAATTGGATAAGATTGCATCATTGCAGCCATGCTGCTTAAATCAAGCCTTACACCCACTATGTTATGAAAAAGGGAAAAAAACGTTAGAGAGATGAACATCAATGGTAACACAATTAAGAGGGTTACAAGTTACAAACTCCTCGGGGTACACATCGCTAAGATTCGCTAGTGATCTATCTTGGAATATTCATGTCGATAATGTTTTCAAGAAGGCAAATAAGCGCTTATATGCTCTTTGATTATACTTAGGAAGGCTGGTGCACAACAAAGGGATAGGTTAAATTATATTGCTCGCTCATTCGTCCGATCGTTGAATATGCCGCACCGGTATGGGCAGCCTTACCAGATTATCTGTCTAATGTTATTGACTCTATACAGAAGAGAGCACTTCGTATAATCTATCTAAACCTATGCTACGAGGAAGCACTACATGTAGCTCTATCTGGACTCAAAACTTTATCTGACCGTCGTGTTGACATATGTAAGAAATTTATGGTGAAAATGCCTATGATTGATCCACTTAAGTATCTGGTACATGATAATGTAGTACAACACGGTTATAGCTTGTGTTCAGGTGAAGGCAGTTATCCATACAGTGGAAGAACTGAACGATTCAATGATTTTTTAACTGTCAAATATCAGTAGTAGTGAGTACACATTGTTATAATATTAGTTCACATACATATATAATTATCTACTTTTGTAAATATGTATAATTATTGTTGTTGTTATGCTGACACTCACTCATGTAATTCAGTCATTTAACTGCAATAGCGGTGATTAAGCTATTATTATTATTATTATTATGTCTGTACGTGTAATAATGGTTTTGTTTCTAGGAAATATTTTATCTGGTAAATATAACATTACATACTCGCTCTCCTTGACTTCCATCTCTGCCTTTGCCACCAGAGGATCCTCGTTGTCCCTAAAAAATTTTAAAAGTTACTTGGGTCAGGGCAAATAAATAATTCCACATTCCAAATTTGTTGGATATTTTTACATTTCCATAGCGTCTAACACTCAAACGTCTTTTTACTGGATACACTGGATATAATGCATTATAATACATCAAAATATATGTACAGCTAACTCATGGACTTACAATTGATCCAGGTAATCCAACTTCCCCAGGAGAACCAGGATCTCCTCGATCACCCTATCATATAAAGGAAACAGTTACACCTGTAATAATATTACAAAACCCAACAGTATGAAAAGGTTCCCATATTCAAATGGTTTACTATTTGATTTATAAATATCATCAGCGAAAAGAGTCTCTTTGCACAGTCGATAACTCTGGTCCGCCCTTCTTTCTCAAAACATATTTCTGTAAAATTATAACTTTTCAGGCCTCCTACTTTAATTGAATTAGCAATCTTTAGAATCTTGCTACTATGTCTGCTCCTCCTAATGTCTAACTTCTAACATTTTCAATCTCGATTCTCACTCTCTGTAGATCCTAAGGGGCTGTTTACATGAATCCGGATTGAGTTTCATTCCGGATTGAACTCATGCCGGTTCTGTTAAAATCCCTTTGGGTGCTTACATGAATCCGGAATGAGATGCAGCTCAATTCGGATTGAGTTCATTCCGGTTCTTATTCCGGATTGAGTTTCATTCCAGATTGAGTTTAAATAAATAGCTCTTTGTTGACGACGTTATAAATTAAAGGTGAATTAAATGCTGGTTTACTTGCGATCGCATCGATTATCGTTGCTAGTAATGCTTTCCCCCTTTTCTTTATGTTTATTCTTCGCCAAATTATCAGTTTAACGCACATGTTGAAATGTACAAGCGCAGAAATCGTTGAAAGAAACATATCCGCAATAATGTTATTGATCGCCATCTTGAAATTTCAGATTTCGCGGGATTTTCGATCCTGGGATAAAAAGCTTTCTATTGTATCTGATGAGCTGATTTTGAAGCTTAAATATTTGCATAATGTAAATTGACGAGAGATCATTAGAAGCTCCGAGTTTGCAAGAAAATCAAACTGTGACGCTCACGAAATAGGTTTAGTGTCTGGCCAATATAGTTTCTTTGTTAACATTAAATGCATAATCTTGAAGCTAATTTGACGTCTCATTAGGCTTCTCTCACTGGATAATTAGAGCCAACGTCGGCCATTACTAAGGGACCAAAGTCGCAGTAAATCTGTATCATTTTGCTCCGCAATTTGAAAAATGTCTTCTGGTCCTCTTTATAGTAAAATTATTTATTTTGTCGATGGTAAGAGCACATAATCCAGCAAAAAACCTCATAGGATCCTTAGTTGGTCCCTTAGTAATGGCGGACTTCCGGCTTCATTTTCTGAACAATAGTTGCTCGATCCAGTCTTCTTTCGAGATCAGTGATTCCTCAATCCGGATTCATGTGAATTTTTGTACGTAGCCTTATCAACTAAATATTTAATTTCTGTTTTAAATTAGGCCGACAATGTCCATTGTATTTCAGAATCATTCCTCAGGGTGACATTTATCGACATGATTAATCTAAGGGAGCTGTCATTAATCCACCAGGGAGGGGGGGGGGGGGGGGGGCAGAAGGAAAAGTGATGGGACTAAGAAACATTTGGAAAACCTTTGATGCGTGCATGAAACCTTTTTGATTAGTATCAAAAGTAATCGAAGAAAAACAAATATTTATAACATAGGAATTGATATACGCTATGTAAGTCCAAGAAATATCCATATCACACCCAAAGAAAAGTTGTTTTGAGAAACCCTTGCCCCACAAATTATGTACATGTTTTTATAGTTTGGATTTCAGTGGTTCGAGACTAAGAGTTCAGGAATGCGAAAACCCGGCTGAAAACAAAGTTGATTGTTTTCCTTGCTCTATATCTACCCTCAGTTCCCAGCACTCCTGTGTTGTCGCTTTGTATGAATGAAAATTTGAGATTTGCTGGGCCACATATATTTCCCATCCAGGGAAATTTGGTTGGGTCACGAAACTTTAATAAGAATTTTCAGTTTTCCTTCTTCCCCCCTCCCCAGTAGAATTAGACTACTACATATAAATTAACACTATGAACAAAAAAGAAAAGTCTTAACTGCTGACTTAAAACTACTTAACATTTCAAAGCTTCTAATTTCCTGTGGTAATAATAATAATAATGCTAAAATAATAATATGTGCTCCCTATAATGCTGAGTCTGCCGAAAATTGTTGACTCAAGCGGGATTTGAGCTGGTACCTTTGGGATTCCGGTCCGCTGCTCTACCAGTTGAGCTACTGTGCTAACTCAAATCATAACTCAAATCTCGATAAATGTTCCAATGTGTCCTGTATTTTTTATCTTCGAATGACAGTACGCAGATTTAAGACCAAAACATTTGGATAAAATAGTTGGTAATTTTTGTTTTTTCATATATTGTATTGACAAGAACTAAATCAAGAAATACTATAACATGTAATATCCTCAATACCTCTCGTCCAGGTGGGCCATTTGCTCCAGATGGACCAGGTTTACCCTAACAAGTGAAAATGTTATTAGTCATGGGAATATTATGATGTATTTGTATTAAAATTATACGAATTATAAGATTTGAGTTAGGCCAAGATGTTTGTTAGACAGGCTAGATTCCCAGCTTTAACTGGGGTAATGTTTAGTCTAATGCAAATAATTTTTAGTTCATTTTTAATCTTGTGTAAATAATTAATATAATGTATTGATTACTGCAGATACTGTACAAATACATAATTGAACACTTCCTCAATCGCTGTTTATCGTGGCTGTGCCTCGATAAAATTGAAGGTCACGGCAAAATATCACCTTAACATCGCTTTTTAATAGTTAGTTGCAGTACAATGTTGCTAATGACTGAAAGAGATGACTGCGTGCGCATGACTATGGTACTTTTTAATGATCAGCAAATCACAGGGAACAGTTTACTTTGTTATTTTTGTTTACTTTCAGTATTATACACTATCTTAAGAATTACAAAAATAACTTGTATTATGGAAAAATCCATTCATAATATACAAAATAAATTGTTTAAGAACTTACTGGTGGACCGATTGGGCCGGTCACATAAGTTACTTCGTTTGGACCAGGACCTTTGCTGTCAGATCCACCTGGCTAAAGAATATATAAATTTGAAAAATGAATTAACTAATAAAGAAGTATATAAATTTGTAAAATTAATTGACTAGTAAAGAAGTGTATAAATTTTTAAAATTAATTAACTAATACAGAAGTGTATAAATTTTTAAAATTAATTAACTAATAAAGAAGTATATAAATTTGAAAGATTAATTAACTAGTAAAGAAGTATATAAGTTTGAAAAATTAATTAACTAATAAAGAAGTATATAAATTTGAAAAATTAATTAACTAATAAAGAAGTATATAAATTTGTAAAATTAATTAACTAATAAACAAGTATATAAATTTGAAAAATTAATTAACTAATAAAGAAGTATATAAATTTGAAAAATTAATTAACTAATAAAGAAGTATATAAATTTGAAAGATCAATTAACTAATAAAGAAGTATATAAATTTGTAAAATTAATTAACTAATAAAGAAGTATATCAATTTGAAAAATTAATTAACTGATAAAGAAGTATATAAATTTGAAAGATTAATAAACTAACAAAGAAGTATACAAATTAAAATGACTATCTATATACATATGACTATATATATATATATATATATATATATATATATATATATATATATATATATATATATATAATGCAACGCCCACTACCCTTGTGGTAGTTTGAACACTCTGGCCCTATACCGCTTCACGCTCTCTGGATGTGCGCATGACGGCTGGTTGTCCCACAAGCGGTTGTCACCGGCAATCGCTTGTGTATAATTAGTTCTCTGAGCTGTGGAACAGCGAAACACGTGTCTGTAGATATTGTACTATTACGCTCCTTCACTTCGGTGTTGTTGAGCACTCTGTGAAGTTGGTGTAGGTGTCCTTTAGCGATAATGCAACGCCCACTGTAGGTGTCCTTTAGCGATAATGCAACGCCCACTATACCGCTTCACGCTCTCTGGATGTGCGCATGATGGCTGTTTGTCCCACAAGCGGTTGTCACCGGCAATCGCTTGTGTATAATTAGTTCTCATGCCCATATCTAGATTGTACCAAGCTACACTGATGAGCTGTGGAACAGTGAAACACGTGTCTGTAGATATTGTAATATATATATATATATATATATATATATAGGATTTACGGTGAAGGAAAATTTCGATTCGATTCGATTTCGAAAATTTTCCTTCACCGTAAATCCTTTCAACATGTAGTTTGATCGAGTGAAATGCCAAATATTACCTATAATATACCCAGAATCTTATCCCGGCATTACCACCACCATATATACAGAACTCGTGACTAGGCTCTCGGCAACGGCTTCCGTAGCTCAGTGGTCAGAGCACTGCACTAGCATCGCAGAGTCGCGGGTTCAATTCCCAGCCGGAAGGTCTTACTACTATATTCGAGTGTTGGAATACATACATTTTAAGACCAAACCGGGACCAGTTGCGAAAAATGCAACTTCAAGGCCTTCCGGCTGGAATTGAACCCGCGACCCTGCGATGCTAGTGCAGTGCTCTGACCACTGAGCTACGGAAGCCGTTGCCGAGAGCCTAGTCACGAGTTCTGTAGAATATGAGCTATCTCGCAATTTGATTGGCTCCTCTACTACTAGGCTATCTCCTCATATCCTAGCAGAGAAAAAAGAAGATGGCGGCATGTTTTTAGGCCGAAAAAAGCTGAAATCGATGGGGTTTTATAGAGAAATCGCGAACTGACTATTGTTCGGCTTGGCCACCATATAATAAAACAATTATACCATTCGCTCTCGTCATATATGAACTGATAATAACAAAATAATAACAAAAATAATAACAAAAAAATAACAAAAATAATAACAAAAGATCGTATACGAATCGAGCTCATGGTATAGTAGCTCTTTAAGCGGTTGCGATTAATAGCTTAAAATGCTGACAAACAAACCAAATTTGACTCACAAATGATGCAAATGAGCTATTTTCTTTTGTTATGGTCGTAATCATTATGGGTAAATGCGGACAAACATGGTTACTGGCGTCATCTCGACAAAGTGCTATTGAATTTTAGTAGAAACTGACCATGGTCCATTACAAATGCTGCATTATGATTGGTTACTATTTACTCTATTCGTGATAGACCATGATGACGAAACGCGCTCAAAACTGGCAAAAACGCTCGTTTTGGGGAGGTTTCAGATGAGTTTTTGGATAACGTTTTGGAGATTGAGAATGCATGATTTGTAATAGTCCACTAATTTGTTTCTACAAAACAATTAGACAACTCGTCCTCATTGTCTATGAGCAATTAGTAGAAACTGACCATGGTCTATTACAAATGCTGCATTCTGATTGGCTACTCAACCGTTGTCTATTCGTGATAGACAACGTTTGGATAACGCGTTCAAAACAATGGCAGAAAACTCTCGTTTTGGGGAGGTTTCACATGAGTTTTTGGATAATTTTTTTGAGAATGCATGACTTGTAATAGTCCACTAATTTGTTTCTACTAAAACAATTAGACAACTCGTCCTCGTTGTCTATGAGCGAATAGTCAACTCAGGCTTCGCCTTCGTTGACTATTCGCTCATAGACAACTCGGACTCGTTGTCTAATTGTTAAATAGTCAACTCAGGCTTCGACTTCGTTGACTATTCGGGCATAGACAACTAGGACTCGTTGTCTAATTGTTAATTAGTAAATTATGGCTTCTACATGAAGTATTTAGTAGACCGAAAAGACCGTGGGCGCTCATGCACGAGACCGCATGGAAAACGACGAATCCAATAATATTGGATTAATTAAGAATCCGTCTCCCACCCTAGCCGGAGCTCGGTGATGCCTGCGGAGGAGGCTAAATCCGTGTAACATTTTGGGGTCTCTGCAGACGGTAAATTCACAACCAAATCGACAAACGACAACCGAAGAAGAAAGTACGAGCGGTGAAAATACGTAATGCAAGCCGAGCACGTGTGGTTGAGATGCTGGTGTTGCTGACAGGCTGTCAGCTATTGTATATATCATGTGCTTCCGACTCCAAATAAAGTGGTAATATTACAGAATGAAGTTACATTTATATGACATTTAAATAGACAAATATCTACGTGTCTGAGACAGAAGAAAAGTTAAAGTGGTAGTATGATGATCCGAAATGGTGTGTAATCTTAGCTGTCTAATGGGAATGGCTACCAGGTACACGAAAGTGAAAATGAAAACATTTAATTCTTTGTTTTGTTCGCGCGAGATCTGTTTGAAACAAGGAAAAATCGGTCCGCCATTAAATTCTTAGGGCCGTAAATTCCCACCAGCGGTTACACGCTGTGACGTCATCTACTCCCCACAACACACCAAAGCTTCGCTCACAGTGTACAACTGTTTTATTGCGCATTCTTTCGTTCGGAAATATATCACTCTGAATCGAGTTCTGATACGAGTAATGGCGAAAGCGAACTCCAGGTGTGGTGTAGATGACGTCACAAGCAACTCGTCTCAGTTTCGTTATGTCTATCAGCCAAATTAATGGCGACCGTAAATATCTTGCAAAAGCAATTCAAACTCGATAAATATTAAGGACTACGGTCTTTCGTTATGG
Source organism: Chrysogorgia sp. JL179-B06 (assembly GCA_035772405.1). NCBI lineage: Eukaryota > Metazoa > Cnidaria > Anthozoa > Scleralcyonacea > Chrysogorgiidae > Chrysogorgia > Chrysogorgia sp. JL179-B06. Next base: position 2,773,992 of record JAYKKM010000428.1, read on the forward strand.
AGTTAAATGTCTTGGTCAGTTAAACTAATGATTTAGTGTAAAAAAATCGAAAATAAGGAATGGGTCTTATTGCCCCTGGAGTTAGAGTTGAAAATACTCGCGTTAGATCTGAAAGGAGTTTCAGCGTTGGCTCATAACCTGAAACTTGACGAGTCGAGCATTAAAGATAAAAGTAATCTCATGCTTTTAAAGTGTATTCGGGAGTTATTGAAGACCATGTAAGAAGTATAACTGAAGATGAAGACATTATGGAGAATTTGGATAGGGCCTTAAATACTTCTTGGGCTCACCTCCCCTCGAAGATAAAGAAGCAGAGAATAATGAAGAGAGTATCGAGGAGGTATAACAGAAAGAGATTGATAATTTGGTGAATAAACAGAAGGAAATCAAGTCGAAGAAAATGGAGAAGGAAATTGAGGTTAGTAATAGTAAGGAATGTTCACAGAATATCCTAAAAGTAGCATTGGTTAATCTTGAAAAGAGTGTCGTCCATAGAGATTTCAAGTTAGGGTGTTAATTTCCCAAATAGAAGCTGGTTTGAGAAAGGGATTTTTAGTGCAGTAATTAAATCAGTACAATCTGGTCTTCAACTGAGGAGCTATACCTGGAAAGTATTAATGACCTAGCTTACCAAAAGTGAAACTGAGCTCTACCACGTCCAACAACCAAACGATCCACAGTCCTTCGTCATCAGAGCTCTCGCCATTCGTCAAAAGATTATATTTACTTCAATGGAATCTAGGAATAATATGACCTATCACGAGAGTTCACTACAAGGTTTATTTCTCCATGCCTTTGAGACATAATTAATTGACGAGACCATCAGAGGAAAGATGAGACCCATGCACCCCAAAGAACCCCTCTGTTGCAAATGGAGATCTCATTGAAGCAATGAACGTGGCCATGTGTGCAGAGACAAAAAGGAACAAGTTCAGTTTTTCTGGTAGTACAAAGCCAGCAAGTGTATCGAATTTGGAGATGGCCAGTGACAAAGCTAAAGAAAAACGTATGCGTTAAGCGTGTGCCAATATTGTTCGTCAGCGGTTGTTTGTGTCATAATCAATGTGAGTGGGTGTTGCGTCATGCGTTAAGCGCGGGTGTATTGTTTGTCGGTAGGTCTATTGTTGGTATGTTCCAAGTTGGTATACCAACTTTCTAATGTAAGTCGATGTTTGTAGTTTGTGTTAAAGGCGATACATTCAGCCGAGTCCCAGTAAATATCGTGTTTTGTTTGTACGTGGTGTTCAACCATGTGATTAGTCTTGTCCCCGTTTCTAGTGGCTCGTTTGTGTTCATATAGTCTGATTTTTAGGTTTCTGCCGAAGGACAATGGTCCAGAACAGGTGTTGCCAGCTGTATCTACGGTAGAAGTTTTGTCCGGAACAAGACAGATGCAGGTGTTCTAATCAACTTAATTACCAGCAACACCACCGATAGTCTATGACTCTATATGCGGCCAAAACATGTAAGAGGAAGATTGTTATTCCAAGAGTGACAGTCAGTCATGAGTATTCTACAGGTATGTCGTGCCAATACCGGACCGATAAGAACCAGCCCAGTATTGTTTGAACTAGACTGGCTTTCAGGTCTGACGGTGTACACGTCTTTGACCAGAGCCGGATTAATGCAGGGACGGATGGAACTCCAGCTCCAGGCTCTGGAGAAACATAGGCTCTTTTCTCAAAAATAGGCCCTTTTCTCAAAAATAGGCCCTTTTCTCACCAGACTTAGCGAGTAAGCGTACTTTCATAAATGTCTTGTATCGATTGCAATTTTCGATAGAGGTTTACAACACTGATCTGTGAAACATAAAGACAGCTTGATATATATTTATTATAATGATCGAAAACGATCTATATATAGGCCCTAATGTCTCCGCCAGTGAGCTCCAGGCCCATACCCTTAATACGGCTCTGTTTGACTGCTGTAAATCGAGGGAAGTCTACTGTCATAGATATCCCAGTGTCAAACAACACACAACATGACATCGTTTTACTAGTTGATTGACTCTAGGTCGCCTACAATTGGTTCGTTATGTAACTCCAGTGGAGGTAAAATTGAAGGATGAGATTGCGAATGATGGATAAAGGATGCGTGTCTCCAAAACAAGAACCAAAGCAACTGGACAACCTACCTGCTTGGGGGAACCATCGCTCAATGGAACTCAAAGAAGTGTCTGTAAACCACCTAAGGTATATACCTGTAGATCTGAGTGGCTTGACACTTGACTAACAATGAGAGGCTATCGACATGTTATGTAAAGAGGTAAAGAGGCAGACGTATTTTCTAAAGACGACGAAGACGTCGGACATTGAGGAACTCCAAATGAACATCCATTTAACGGATAATCAGCCGATACAGAATAATTATCTGTCAATCCCACGTCCCTTATACCCAGAAGTAAAGTCTTACATCGACGAACTACTCTGCAAACTTCATCCGAATGTCGAAGTCGTCGTTCTGTAGCAGCCTGGTCTGCGTACGGAAAAAAGATGGTAGAATGAGACTATGCGTCGGATTACAGGGGATTGAACCAGAAGACTCTCTGACCGTCATCCAATACCACGTATTCAGGAGACCGTGGATAACTTGGGAGGCAACTGCTGGTTTAGCGTATTGGACCAAAGAAAGGCATGCCAAGATTTATTGATAACTGCTTATAGGAGACCTGAGAGACATATTAGACGTTCACGGAACGTGTCGACCACTTACAACGAGTCCTTCAACGATTGAAAAGTCATGGAGTTGAACTCAAACCAAAAAAGTGTAACTTGTTCAAGAATGAAGTTTGATTCCTAGGGCAAATCATTTCAGCAAATGGGTATCGGATAGACCCAAAAGCCACGGAAGCAGTTACGAAGTTGAAAGGAGCCTCACCACAGACAGTTGACGAAGTACGCAAGTTGATGGGTCTACTTGGTATTTATCGACGCACTATTGAGAACATTTCCAAGATTGCTAAGCCGTTGTATGACTTGTTGAATGGGAGAAACTCAGCAACATGCCAGATAAAAATGGGAAATGTGACAAGAATAATCAACTGCCATAGAAATCAACCGTATAATGGACAACTAAGCACAAGCAAGCCTTGACGATTCTCATCGAAGTTTTCGAACGGATAACTTCACCGCCTATCCTCGCCTACCCTCAATACAGTGATCCTTTTATTGTACACACCGATGCGTCACAAGATGAACTTGGTGCCGTACTGTACGAAAAACATTCTGGTACACAGAGTATAATCGTGTACACATCGAGAACGGTAATACCTGCTGAACGTAACTATTATCTCGATTCGGGAAAGTTGGAATTTTTGGCTTTGAAATGGGCTGTAACGGAGCAGTTCCGTGACTATCTGTACAGTGTTTACAGACAACAATCCTCTCACACATATACTCTTACCACGGCAAAGCTGAACGCCAGTCGCCACCGGACTACGATGGGTTGGTGAACCATCGGATTTCAATTTCGACATCAAGTATCGACCTGGAAAGACCAATACAGACGCTGACAGCTTGTCCAGAATCCTTGAATACTTATAGAAAAGTACATGTGGCTTCTTGTATGGAAACTGTTTCTCAGGAGGAGCTAGAGGCATCCATCCGTGCTCTTAGTAATGACGAAGCAATCTGGATCACTTTCTTTACCACCAAGGAAAACATTCTCATGGACGACGATTGAGTCTATCTCCCCTTTGACCCATCTTGTAGCAAATCAAGGTGGTCGACATAGCGCAGGATAAATATGGTAACATCAACGTGAAACAGCCTGAAAGTCAAGCGATTTATCTTCGAATTACCAAAGTTAATTACCAAGACTAGCGTCTTGTATCACAAATCACATGGGTTTTGCTGCTGGAATGCCATCGACTCTACATGAAGAAATCGGTCACTTGGGATACGAGAGAGTTCTGGCTCTTGCTAGAGAGCGTTTTTATTGGCCATACATGAGATGAGATATAATCGAACACTTCGTTAACAATGTTTGTCGCAGCTTAAAGTACAAGAGATCTACGCTTCCACCTCGTGAACCGCTTCATCCCATCACTAAGACTAGCCCATTTGAGTTGATTACCATTGATTTTGTCCACATCGAGTTTAGTTCTGGAGGCTACGAGTATATTTTGGTTGTCGTAGATCATTTCACGAAATACGCGCAAGCCTCCAACCATGCAAGAACAAAGCTCATTTCCGCGGACAAGATTTTCAATGACTTTATCCACTTTCAAAATAATCTGTTCAAGAATCTAGAGAAGTTGTCTGGAGTTAGCCACCCGCAAGGGAACGAGCAAGTCGAAAGAATGAACAGAACACACCTTGGAATGCTGCGAACCTCTTACCTGATACATTACAAGACGAACTGGAAAGCTCACGTCTGCAAGTTAGTACATGCATATAACTGCACTCGACACGAAGCTACTCTCCATTCTTTCTTTTATTTGGTCGCTCTCCATGTTTACCTGTTGACCTCGCATTCAATCTTACAGCTAAAGACGACAGCGCAAGTCGTGGTAAGAAGTAATTCTGAAACCTGGAGATAGAGTTCTAGTTAGGAAACTGACACCAAGACGAGGCCTCGGAAAACTGAGATCTTTTTTAGGAAGACGAGGTGTATATATTTCGTGGTATCACGAAAAGACCCAGATAGCCTTGTTTACGACGTCACGCCATAATCCAAGAAAAAGAAAACCTCGCATATTATATCGCAACATGCTACTGCTATGCGACAGTGAATCAGCTGTGACCGTTCCTCGTCAACGCCGGCAGGATTGTCCACCTGCCCGTGATACACCCAAGGATACTCATCCGACGAGGAGAATGATTTACCTTCATATTCATATGGCCCCCAAACAACGTTGAATGACGACGTTGCGGTGGATGGGAAAATCCAATAAATGTGATGGAACCTTCAGAACAACGAATAGAAATCCCAGGTGAAGAAACTCAAGTACCTGCTGTAAACGACCCCATCGAAGACTTGTCTGAACAAGTTAAATAAGAAACCATTGAAGACAATGGCGGTGGTCGTGCCTACTCACACCAGGACATTCAACCTGCTACTATTGTGGAGCTGTGACTACTCGGTACACCCAACCGACGCTCCAATTCCATTATCACCAACCACAACCATACCAAATCTCTACACCAGTTCAATACATGGAACTACACTTATTATACGATGTTCCCGATACAGCAGTAAGACAAGAAATTCAAGTTATGGATTTGTTGAATTGTTTGTTTTTTATACATATACCAAAATTTGGTTACAGGATACATTCGGGATTCATATGATTTTAAGATTAGACATTCGAGCACTTGGAATAATCTATTCGGAATACGACTTGACCGTGTACTAAATCATGTACAGCTTACAACCCTGAAGGATCATTTGTGTTGACCTTATAAAAAGAATGCCAAACTCCCATCATAAACTACATAACATATTACCAGAAAATATTGGTCAAGTTAGACAAAGGGAGATCAGGTCAAATTGCCATAAATATTATAATTTGGAAACGAAAACCGAACGGTTTAGGAGAAGTCCAATTGCCTACGCCATTGGTGAATATAATCGAAGAAGTCGAGTCCTTAGACGTTTGATAGATTTAACTGTGATTAGTTGATAATTTTAATGTTGATTATTAGAATTTAGAACTCTTGTAAATATTTAAATTTTATAGATTATAGCTAAATGATACATATATATCTCCAACTTTTTAATTATATATGTAAACCTGAAATAATAATAATAATAATAATAATAATAATAATAATAATAATAATAATAATAACTTACAACTTCAGTTACAGCTGGTCTACCAGCGCCAGGCCGTCCTGCAGGACCTGGATCACCTGGATCCCCAATCGATCCTCTTGAACCTGATGATCCCTGTTAAAGACAAATAAATAAATGTACCATACTACTTTTAGCAAAAAAAATTATTTTGAAATTTCTGTTACATTATGTAAGGAACAAAGTTTAACTCTTTCCTGTCCGGCCCAGTCAAAAGGGGTCATAGAAGACCCCGAAGTCGTCAATCGAAAAACACAGCACACGGTAACGCAAGATTAAAAATTGAAATTCGACAAGCGCCAGGCACACGAGATCCACTCACACGCCAAGTGTGATTTGATTTCATAAACAACTCTGTGATTGGTAGCATTTTGAATTTTCATGAAGAAAAATGGAAGTTTTTCAACCTGATTTATGATAATTAATGCTAATTTATATTATCATGATTGGTAACAGCCTGTTTATTGGACTTTCAGAGAAGGTATAGATTTCGCAACAGTTATGGATATTTCCCGAGATATCAATAGAACATGAAAGAGGTAGTTCAATTTTGGATGTTTTTCAGCCGGACAGGAAAGAGTTAAACAAGACACTGTCTTTAAGTATATCCCTAACTAGACTCTTAACATTATTTAAAAAAAATTCTTACATTATATGCAAAAAGATGTAATAAAAATATTATAAAAGGTAAATAATATTTATATGTAATAATCAGTAAAAATAATGTTTTGTACACAATTTAATGGTAGGTTCCTTTTAGTTTTTGTGTATTATATGCTAAATGGTAGGAAACTAAAGGTTAAAGTGTCCCTGCGACGAAATATCACATTACGTTTCCTGTCATTTTTTGTTACAGAACATCACTTTAGGTTAATAAATGTTCGCATTTGCCAAAAAAATTAACAATTATTTTTTTTGAGGTCCGTAACTCAGGTCCGTAACTAAAATAGAGCCTTTTGATTGGCTGAGTACGAGGTCCGTATCACACCAGTACGGAAAAAAAGCCAAAAAATTGCAATTTTTTTGACTTTGCTCGAAAAAAATAAACACGTTATTTACCGTTTTGGTCGGCCCGTACTGGAAAAATATTTTCCCTCAGTCTCAGAAGCGGCCCTCGACCACCTCCCAGCCGGTAAATAACAAATATATATTCTATCACAAGAAATTTAACCTCCAAAGTCGCCCAAATTTTGTCCTCCATTGCTCAAAACGTGAGACTCAACACGTGACATAGCTTTATTGAAATTATACGACAAGTTACAATAGAAAGTTTTCCCCAAGTAGCTTTATATTCATACACAACTAGCCACGTGTTGAGTCTTTGACGTCACTTCCTCTGATTGCAACCTAAGCGTCCGGAACATGTTTGAGTAATGGCGGCCGTATAATCTCGCACAAAAACAGTCTGAAAAGGCGACTAAGGGGACTTCCCAGTTGCAATTGCTTGAAATTTGGCAAGCTAAGCAAAAACACCATACTCTTAACTCTTTACAAATATGTAAAAATTCGGGATACCAAAAATTTGATCACAGGGGCACTTTAAATTGAAAGCAAAACCAAGCGTTTGATGGGTGAGTAACATTCAAGCCCAAGGCACCTTCAATAAATCGTCAAGCACAAATCCGCAGACAGGGATCTATCCTGTAACATTCTGTTATAAAGTAACTTATTGTTATAAAGAAGGAATATTGTATTCCACATACGCTTCTCCCTCTTGCACCCTGTGGACCTTGTGCTCCAGGTAAACCAGCTGAACCCTGTAAAATAATCGAGAGTAAAATGTCAGAACATTAAATTTCCTTTTAAAATTAACATTTTCGCTATCCCATAGGAGCGTGATACAGAAATTTTACAAAAGTGATAGAATTTTGCATTCCCTAAAATATACAGGTATTTCAAAGCTCAAACTGAAAGTAATGTACTGCTGTCATTAAACCATAAAAATGTCTTTAGTAATTTATACCTCTAGCAAGGTCAAAATTTGCAACTTGTGCCCAACGTTTTGATTTATGTAAATCCTCTCTCTTAAAGTGCCTATGCAACGAAAATTTCAGTTTTGAAATAACTCTTTTGTTTGAAAGAACTCTTGAAACTATAAAGACTAACCATTTACAACTTTTTCGTATCTCACTTCACTTTTGAGATATTAAGATTTGTTTAATATGTAAATGATCATACTTATGACATCACAATGCATAATGACTTATTGAAAAATTCTGCATATCTTTACCATTATTATCTCATGGAAATTGGAATCGTTTGATGATTTGCATATTTGATGTCATTGGATACATCCACGCACATGCACCTACATTTCAAGTGATTTCATTACATAATCTCAAGGATATATATAAGCGTTTTCAATAAGTTATTAATATGCATTGTGATGTCATGTAAGTATGATCATTTACATATCAAACAAATCTTAATATCTCAAGAGTGAAGTTAGATAGTTTCAAGAGTTCTTTCAAACAAAAGAGTTATTTTACAACTGAATTTTTATTGCATAGGCACTTTAAATAATGTAATAAACGAAAAAACAAAACTTTGTCATTACCGCGGCACCCCTATCTCCCCTTTGACCACGTCTCCCTATATGAAAAAAGAGGGAAATATGGAAATTAATACATCCCAAAATGTTTATCTCTCCTCTGCTGCCCATATACTCGCTGATGGGTGGTCAGGAATGACTGACGGACAAATTGTGCAAACATTTTTATTCGCCCGCGCGGAAATGTGAGAGGAAGGCGCGCGTTGGCATGCTAGCCTGCGCCGCCCCGCCTGCACACCTTGTTCTTGTTAGAATAAGAGACCACCTCCAACATTTTATCAGCTCGGTTCAACACGGTTTCGTCGCAGGGCGGCCATGCGTAACCCAACTAACAGATGTTCTAGACTACATCGGATCACAGCTAGATGCAGGAAAGCAAACTGATGTTATCAACTTGGACATGTCAAAGGCTTTGGACAACGTAGATCACGTTCTTTTGCTTGCCAAATTACGCCGCTTTAACATCGCTGGTAGACTTCTCGATTGGTTTAGCTCTTACCTACGTGGCCGTCGGCAAAGAGTTACGGTACTCGGTGCAACATCTCAAGAACAATCTGTCACCTCGGGCGTTCCACAAGGGTCAATCCTTGGACCGATGCTGCTCCTCCTATTTGTAAATGACCTTCCTGAAGCTGTTACAACCTCTAAAGTAGCACGCTTTGCTGATGACACTAAAATCTACAACAAGTTGATACGGTAGGAGACGCAGCCTCCCTACAACAAGATCTGTCCAGCCTGGTCGATTGGTCTGAAAAGACAGGACTTTTATTCAACCAGTCCAAATGCAAGAGCCAGTGGATTACACGAAAGCATACGCGGCGGAAGCGGGGGGGGGGGGGGGGAGCATGGGGGCCGAAAGTGAGAGTTATTTGACCATATTATACATTGAATATTTGTGCATCTTCGATATCAGGCAGTTTTTAAATTCCATATCATTGCAGGATGGCAATCGTAATACGGTTATCGTTATCATCATAGTTAACGTTGTTTGAACATTTTGAATTTCGAGTCGAATTTCGGTTTCCTGATATTAATTTTTGATAATAGACAATGTAATATTGTAAAATGTAAGTGCTTGATAGAGAACAGGCCGAAAAGTTGAAGAATGGTGTAAAAGTTGTTGTGGAGGTAAACGTTTTATAAGATTCTGTGCAATCTTCTCTCAAATCGCAGGAAATGCCATTTCAGAGACTTTAGATTTCAAAATTTTCCGGGGCCACGCCCCCGACCCCCCCAACCAAACCTATCTAACGCCGCCACTGCACGAAAGAAGAAGCCTGTAGAATTATCTTACTCCATCAAGGACGATTTTGTGAATTCGTGTGTTGAGGAAAAAGATCTCGGTGTTTGGGTGGCTACGACCTCAGCTGGACGAAACAAGTGCATGAACAATGTAGCAAGGCAAACAAGCTTCTTTTGTTCTGATTAATACCATCAATATTACCCAATGTTGACCATAATAACTGCAACCGTCAAAAATATATATAAGAACTATTCACTATTTTAATACATGTGTACATCACCTTAATATATTATTTTTTATTCAAGTAAAAATACTTGATGCCTGCCTCCTATTTTCTTGGGTCTCCCTCGTTATTTTATTGAAATACTATTCAACAACATACAGTACTGCTCAGAAATAACCTAACGCTGCGTTCTCATCGCGTTAATGTCGCGTTACAGAATTTCTTTCAGGACGCGTTCAAGAGAAACGTTCCTGACGCGTTCCGGAACGTGTTTCTGAACGCCTTTGATTGCGATGGAAATTCTGTTGGAAGCTCTTACCGGGTTCGAAAAAGTGATTAACCAATGTAACAAATCAGTTTAATACGAATAATGTTTAATACGAATAATGTCTGAACTTGAGCCTTATGGCTTGGATCCAACAAGGATAAGAGTGAATGAGAGTTGGCAGTCGAGTAAGAGACTTGGTAGTTGGTCGATCACGACATCGATAGCCTGAAAACCGGAACGCGATTTATAACGCGTTCGGAACGCGTTCTAGAACGAGTCAGGTTCGCGATCTGGAACTCGTCCGGAACACGTTCTGGAGCACGTCTGGAACGCGTTTTTTGTTAGGTTATTTCTAAGCAGTACTGTAGTTAGTAAAATTCGAAGCTATTAAAATGGAGTTACAGACTTTAAATAACTGACTGCGGGACATCGCGTTATATTAACTATGGGAACAGACACTTTGCAGAACAAAGATAATATGGATACAAGTGGAAAAATTATGCGGATAGGGATATAAACATTCTACCAAAAGCGCTTGTATGCACAAGCATTGGGGAATTAGATTGCAAGAAATATAACCTCCAACATTTGAAAATACAGTGCTTTCCACGTGTTTCCAAAATTCAGGCAAGAAATATTTTTGTTTAAACATAATGACCCTGGCCTAATAATTACAATGAAATAAAATTATTTACCAGAAACTGTACCACCACCGCCTTGTATTGCTAGCTCTGCTGCTTTAATATAGCCGGATGCCAGAAGTTCATCAAAAGATTCATAATGCAGTTTAATTTTCGAGATTTGTGCTCCTGTTTCTTTACCAGATGCGCCAACCGTCACAGACACTACATTAAACCCACTTTGGGATGACCTGATGGAACTTAAATCTGATGAACCAGCTGAAGATGTTCCAGACGACAAAAAGACCATAGATCTTTTAATATTTGAAGATCTCTCTTTAGAAAACATCATAGAGGCATGACGCAGTGCTCGATCAATACGATTTTCACCACCAGAGTACTCCAATATTTCTTGAATACCACTTGTAACTGACTGACGAGAAGTTCCCTGATTCAACTCTAAAACTGTTTGAGGATTACTACTGTATTGAAAAATTCCAACTCGTGCACCATTACTGCCATACTTAAACTGCTCAACAAAACGTTGAGCAAACTTCCGGTACAATTTGAAATTTTCTTCACCAACATAACCACCACTAGGAATAGCAAGCACAATGTCCATACGACTATATTTTGGGACAAATGGTTTAAACCCTATAGAAAATGGAAATGATTGTCAGTGGTTATAATATTTTGAAACAAAAATAACAGGGAGCTGATTTTTTCACAAGCAGTCAGCTTTTATTATTTTTCAAATCATCAAGGAGGTTTTACACTAAATTAGTTCTCTACCTGGTCTTATAGCTTCGGAAACCGAATTGATAACAGTTTCAAGACTCTGGACATTGCTGGCTGGAAATAAAAATTCATCTGATGGAATACTGGCAATTGCTCTCAGTGATGATGTGCTGGATCCACTACCAATTTGAATTGGCATGATTGTAACGCCTTCACTCGCTAGCCGTTCTGCAGAATCTTGCAACAAAAATCTTGATTGTGAGCTGGAAACATTGCCAACCCCAAAAATAAAATATTGACTAGCGCCAGCTCTTACACCTCCTGCAGCAGAGCGTAACATTCCTCTTGCTAGTTGCAAGGTTTCAGAAATATTTTGATATCCAGAATGATAGGACATTGCATCTAACTTTTCGAATACTTTTGCTTCTGAGGTTCCCTCTGACACAGGCAATACACGTTCTGCACTACTGCCAGACCTTATGATACCAACATTGACATTTTTATTGGATACCAAAAACGTCTTGATTATGTTTTTATAGAAGCTTTTAAATCCAGCTAAACCATCCTCGCCAAGTTCTGATGTTGATGGAACTCCAAAAACCAAATCAATTGGGCCAATTTCATTACCTGACAAAAATATAGAATGAACAATACATCAAATGAAGTGAGGGCCTATTAGAGGGTGGGGGTGGTGCGGTTATCCATTATCCCTATATTTTTCAGGATAGTCATCCCCTATCCCTGAGTACAGACAGCTGTTATCCGATTACTCCCTATCCCAATGTACATTAGTTATCCTTATCTCTACTGTTTTCTGGTTTGTTATCCCTTATATCCCTTATATCACGTTTATACGAATGTTGCACTTGAGCCTTATGGCTTGGATCAAATAAGGATAAGAGTGAATGAGAGTTGGCAGTCGAGTCAGAGACTTGGCAGTTGGTCGATCACGACATCGATAGCCTGAAAACCGGAACGCGTTCCGAACGCAATTTATAACGCGTTTGGAACGCGTTCTAGAACGAGTCCGGTACGCGATCTGGAGCACGTCCGGAACACGTTCTGGAGCACGTCTGGAACGCGTTTTTTGTTAGGTTATTTCTAAGCAGTACTGTAGTTAGTAAAATTCGAAGCGATTAAAATGGGGTTACAGATCTTTAAACTGACTGCGGAACATCGGGTTATATTAACTATGGGAACAGACACTTTGCAGAACAAAGATAATATGGATACAAGTGGAAAAATTATGCGGATAGGGATATAAACATTCTACCAAAAGCGTTTGTAATTTGTATGCACAAGCATTGGGGAATTAGATTGCAAGAAATATAACCTCCAACATTTGAAAATACAGTGCTTTCCACGTGTTTCCAAAATTCAGGCAAGAAATATTTTTGTTTAAACATAATGACCCTGGCCTAATAATTACAATGAAATAAAATTATTTACCAGAAACTGTACCACCACCGCCTTGTATTGCTAGATCTGCTGCTTTAATATAGCCGGATGCCAGAAGTTCATCAAAAGATTCATAATGCAGTTTAATTTTCGAGATTTGTGCTCCTGTTTCTTTACCAGATGCGCCAACCGTCACAGACACTACATTAAACCCACTTTGGGATGACCTGATGGAACTTAAATCTGATGAACCAGCTGAAGATGTTCCAGACGACAAAAAGACCATAGATCTTTTAATATTTGAAGATCTCTCTTTAGAAAACATCATAGAGGCATGACGCAGGGCTCGATCAATACGATTTTCACCACCAGAGTACTCCAATATTTCTTGAATACCACTTGTAACTGACTGACGAGAAGTTCCCTGATTCAACTCTAAAACTGTTTGAGGATTACTACCGTATTGAACAATTGCAACTCGTGCACCATCACTGCCATACTTAAACTGCTCAACAAAACGTTGAGCAAACTTCCGGTACAATTTGAAATTTTCTTCACCAACATGACCACCACTAGGAATAGCAAGCACAATGTCCATACGACTATGTTTTGGGACAAATGGTTTAAACCCTATAGAAAATGGAAATGATTGTCAGTGGTTATAATATTTTGAAACAAAAATAACAGGGAGCTGATTTTTTCACAAGCAGTCAGCTTTTATTATTTTTCAAATCATCAAGGAGGTTTTACACTAAATTAGTTCTCTACCTGGTCTTATAGCTTCGGAAACCGAATTGATAACAGTTTCAAGACTCTGGACATTGCTGGCTGGAAATAAAAATTCATCTGATGGAATACTGGCAATTGCTCTCAGTGATGATGTGCTGGATCCACTACCAATTTGAATTGGCATGATTGTAACGCCTTCACTCGCTAGCCGTTCTGCAGAATCTTGCAACAAAAATCTTGATTGTGAGCTGGAAACATTGCCAACCCCAAAAATAAAATATTGACTAGCGCCAGCTCTTACACCTCCTGCAGCAGAGCGTAACATTCCTCTTGCTAGTTGCAAGGTTTCAGAAATATTTTGATATCCAGAATGATAGGACATTGCATCTAACTTTTCGAATACTTTTGCTTCTGAGGTTCCCTCTGACACAGGCAATACACGTTCTGCACTACTGCCAGACCTTATGATACCAACATTGACATTTTTATTGGATACCAAAAACGTCTTGATTATGTTTTTATAGAAGCTTTTAAATCCAGCTAAACCATCCTCGCCAAGTTCTGATGTTGATGGAACTCCAAAAACCAAATCAATTGGGCCAGTTTCATTACCTGACAAAAATATAGAATGAACAATACATCAAATGAAGTGAGGGCCTATTAGAGGGTGGGGGTGGTGCGGTTATCCATTATCCATATATTTTTCAGGATAGTTATCCCTTATCCCTGAGATGCAGACGGCTGTTATCCGATTATCCCTTATCCCAATGCACATTATTTATCCCTTATCTCTACCGTTTTCTGGTTTATTATCCCCTATCCCTGAGTACAGACAGCTGTTATCGATTATTCCCTATCCCAATGTACATTCTTAATAATATTTTCTTTTCTGCCCTAACATGCGACAGTCACATAAAATTGTATCAAACCTACAACACAGTATCAACAAAGCAATTATACAATATATGTAAAGGTATAGTCATAAGAAAATTTCGCGCTTGCATATCATATCCAGGCGGGAATCTTAGAAGACAAAGGACTCTGCCTCCAACCAAAGGTAGTCAGAGGTGTGCCCCCGATTTTCCTTTTCAGCTCGCGCCTGACGCTTAAAATTGTCGTCAAAACCGACTGAACTTATGCCGTTACTCGATCGACATGGTATTAGCTATTCTTACGCATGCGCAGGACGTAACATCGTAATAACGTCAATTTTTTGTACATTTTGTTTAATATTGTCATTTTTTTTAGGATTTCACTCACTAACCATGTCCCAGAGGAGTTCATCTCATTCTTAATTCAAATCGAGATAATCGAGACGTTAAGAATATTTGGTATTGCAGACAATCTGATAGATCTCATGTCTATGAGTATGTGTAGTTGGAAGACCAATCTGTTTTCGGATGGGGAGCTACTTAGTACGGTAAACGTCAAACGTGGTATTTTCCAAGGAGACTCATTTTCACCACTACTATTTGTTATTGCTTTGATCCCGTTGACGTTGATCCTGCGGGAGTCAGATATGGGGTACAAACTCGGAAGGGGCAAACCAAAGCTGAACCCTCTTCAGTTTATGGATGATCTCAAGATCTTCGCGAAAGATGAGAAGGAGATCGATTCGATCGTACAAACAGTCAGAATTTGTAGCGAAGATATCAGGATGGAATTTGGGATCACGAAGTGTGCGACAGTGACAATGAAGCGAGGAAAGAGAGTGAGAAGTACAGGAATCAGACTTCCAAATGGAGAGGATACATGTATAGTGGAGCCCGGGAATGAAGGATACAAGTACTTAGGTGTTTTGGAGTTGGAGGATATCCTGTGTGACCAAATGAAGAATATTGAGGAGACTTACTTGAAACGTCTGCGACTGTTGTTAAATAGCAAGCTTAATAGCAGAAATCTATTTATGTCTATCAATAGTTGGTCGGTGGCAGTGATCCGGTATAGTGCAGCGATAGTGGATTGGACGAAAGAAGAGATGAGGAAGCTAGATAGATTGACCAGGAAACTGTTGCATCAGTTTAAGGGGTGCATCCGAAGGCGAATGTTGACCGACTATACATGAAACGGAAAAATGGAGGAAGAGGTCTCATCAGTATCGAAGAGTGTGTTGCGAACGAACGGCGGAGTTTGCACTATTATCTAGCCAATAGCGAGGAAATGTTGCTGAAGACCATTGCAGATGAAGTTGAGCTAACCAAAGACGGGATTGAGGGCAAGGAAGAATACAGCAAGAGGGTTAAGTCGGAGAATAAGAAGAAAGTGGAAGCTATGCCGTTACATGGCCAGTTTGTGAGAGAAACGAAGGAGCAAAAAAAACGAAGAGTCTTGGAATTGGCTAAGCAAGGGGGATCTAAAAAGAGAGACAGAAAGTCTCCTAATTGCTGCCCAAGACCAGGCCCTGAACACCAATTCAGTTAAGAAACAGTTGTATCACATCGGAGAAACTTCTCTCTGTCGGCTGTGTGGCGAGAAGGTGGAAAATGTGACACACATTGTCAGCTCGTGCAAGATGTTGGCACAAAAGGAATATAAACGACGCCATGATAAGGTTTGTTCCAACCTACATTGGAACTTGTGTAGGAAGTATGGGTTTAACGTGTGTGAGAAGTGGTATCAACACAAACCAGAGAAGGTATTAGAAAATGACGAGGTGAAACTCTTGTGGGATTTCAACGTGCAAACAGATAGAACAATTGAACACAGAAGACCTGATATTATCCTAGTCAAGAAGGAAGCTAACAAATGCATGATCATCGATGCAGCAAACCCTGGAGATCACAATCTGGAGAGGAAACAGTTCGAGAAGATTAACAACTATAGCGAACTGCGACTGGAAATATCTCGAATGTGGGATAAAGAGCCTATTGTGATCCCCATCGTCATAGGTGCTTTGGGCTCTGTGCCACATAAACTCCGTAAATATTTGGATATGTTGGAGATTAAGTATGATATGAACATAATCCAGAAGTCAGTCCTGTTAGGAACAGCAAACATCCTTCGTAAATTTCTTTGCGTAGAGGGATAGGCTGTGGAGATGGTGTGAAAGTGGAGATCAGAAGAAATTAATAAGACAAGTTCCCCATATCTTAAGTCGTAAGACCTGACATGGAGTCCTAAAGACCAGTATAAAGAACATCATACTGTGTTAAACTGAAAATAATAATAATAACAACAACAATAGCAACAACAATAATAATAATAATAATAATAACAATAACAACAACAACAATAATAATAATAATAATAACAACAATAATAATAATAATAATAATAATAACAATAACAACAACAATAACAACAACAACAACAACAACAACAATAACAACAACAACAACAACAATAATAATAATAATAATAATAATAAGCGCAAAATGAATTAACGCAAAATGAATATAAGAAATCGAGACATGATAAAGTAGCAGCAATTATCCACTGGAACATTTCTCTACAAACAGAGTCAAATAGATAATAAGCCTGACATTCTGATACTGGATAAGAAAACGAAAACCTGCTTTATAATTGACTAGCTTGCCAATTTGACAGAAGAATTATGAGAAAAGAGAGAGTGAAAGTTGAAGTCTTACGAATCTTAAATATGAGATATTGAAATGTTGGAAGGGTGAAGTAGAGAAAGTGCTGATAGTACCAATCATCATTGGTGCCCTTGGATTAGTAACCAGAAATCTAACTATCAATCTTAAGAAAATCGACTTCATACCAGAAATAAAACCATTACAGAAAACCTGCGTGTTAGGAACAGCCAGGATCTTAAGAAAAGTACTGGACTGTTGAGTTCAACTAAATATTGAGCTAAGAAGGACAAAAGTATAGATACAGTAGTCATGGGATGTGACCTGATAGTAATTAGATACTTTTTCGGGAAATTACAACAAATCCGTGTAAATCAGATATAATAATAATAATAATAATAATAATAATAATAATAATAATAATAATAATAATAATAATAAATCCTCGAGGCTGAGCTGAACGACAGAAATATGATTCAAGCAATCAACTCATTTGTGTTACCTACTGTGACTTATCCGATGAATGTATGTAAAGTTACTGAACAAGAATTAAACGAGATTGATATGATAATCAAACGTAATCTCCGTTTGAAAAGAATGCATGGAAGATTGTGCAGTGATGAAAGATTATATCTGCCTAGAGATATGGGAGGAAGAGGCTTAAAAAGTGTGCAGGATGTATACAGGGAAACAAAAATTCGAGTTGCATGTTATATGGCAATGTCCGAGGACGAGCACATGAAGCTAGCTTGGGAACGGGAATGTAACCGTGACTTTTACTCGATTAAGAAAGAGGCAATAGAGAGCGTTCGTGCTGTGGGTCACACAATAGACTTTGAGAATGGGGTAATCACACTGGATGGTGTAGCACTGGATGTTGACTGGAAAAAGAGCTGGATAAAACTGAAAGAAATATATCAGCGAGCTGTCATTAATAAGAGATGCGGTGATTATAAACAAAAAGGAATGGCAAAGCTCAAATTGGGCCAGACAGGAGCAGGAGTGCCACACTTGGCTTAGTACATGGCTGGATCCACACAAGACAGCTACAATATTTGAACTTCAGGAGCAAATGATAGAAACACGCGAATGGGAGAGAATTAGAGGTTTAGAGGTTGAATCAAATCTTTGTCGTTTATGCTCCCGATTCCCTGAAACTGTAAAACATTGGGTCGCAGGTTGTCCTGTTCTTGCTAACGTAGACTATCTTACGAGACACAATAACGCTCTTATGATTCTGGCTGTTGCCTGGGCTAGAAGAAAATGTCTACTCCCTGACGATTGTAAGTGGTATAAGCAAAAATGGAGAAGAGGAGAAGTCTTTGAGAATAGAAATGCCAAACTTATCTGGGATTTTGAGTTTAAAGTTCGTAAAGAGACTAGCCATAGACGCCCGGATTTAATACTCGAAGACATAGAAGCTAAAACCATCTGGATAGTTGATATGACCTGTCCCATGGAACGGAACCTGCTAGCCGCCTTTAGGGAGAAGATGGTTAAGTATTCCCAGTTGGCATTTGAAATACGCGAGCAACGCCCAGGGTTTTGTACCTACATCCTTCCACTGGTTATTGGTAGTTTGGGTGGTGGAACGAAGATTCTTATTGAGGAAGTTCAGAAATTATTCAGTGACATAAAAGAAGTTCATTTTATCACCAGAGAGATGACTAAAATCGTCCCAATGGAAAGCGAGTCTATAGTTAGAAAGATTTTGAGTGGGTTAATTCAAAGACGTTAGTGACTGTTCACTTTTGATTGTATCTTTATCAAGCTTTGTTTATGTATATATATATATATTAAGACGGCAATATTTGGCGTTTTACGAACTGGCTGGGAACCAAAATATGAGGTCCGGCTATCCTGTACAATAATACTTTATTTGACCTAGAATCCAAGCAAAACTATAAACTTGCTTAGTTTACAAATACTAGGTATACGGACAAACAACTATAGGATCTACTACTTACAAGATATACTTTATGTTCTATTAGAGTTTAGTCCATCCTCGAACAACTTAATGAACGACCTAATTTAATCTAATCTACAGTTTACAAGTTCATCACTCTTTTCACTCTATGACGCCATATATAGTTTGCTCCAATTATATTAGAAATCGAGCACCATTTCATAACTGATTTAATTTCGCATTTATCGTCAGTGAATTTTCGCAGACTTCCAAAGACGTCCTGCTTTACGCATCCAAGAGAACCAAAACACATTACCACCAGCTTCACATCGTAACGATGTGATCTTAGCGTAACAACTAAGTCCTGGTAGCGACTAATTTTTTCGTCGTAAGATTGTTGTAAATACAAATCAAAACACACTTTAACTTCCACCAAATAACAGCTTTTTTCCGACTTATCCACCAGGACAAGATCAACTTTACGATGTTGTAATTCAGAAAGCTCAGTCTTAAACTCAGGAAATATTGTTTCGGCCATCCTGTCAACGTACACAGGAACTCGTGGCTTGACCATCTTGATAAACGCAGCTAACTTTTCAACAATTCGATTATGTCGACGACTATAAAAGTTTCCAAACTGTGTGTAACATCCATTCAGAAGATGCGCAATAGATTCTGTATGCGATTTACAAAACGGACATCTCGGGTCATTTTCTCGGTTCCACAGGTACACGGTGAAGTTCGTAGGAAGAATACTCAATCTCGCTTTGATCGCAAATGTAACGAGATTATCGTCTAGACTCCAGTTGTATAAAAAAGAGTGCGATGACTTTAACTGAATGTCTTCCATTCCGAGAAACGAACCTTGAATTGATAACGACTTTGCCTTTTCAAGTTCACGTTCAACAGTAATATTAAACAGAGCTTTTTGTAGATCGCAGTCGTCATCCAACCATTTATCATTAACTCGAACACCGATCTTCACACTCACCACATTTTTCCATAGGGGACAAGAAAAGCGTTTTTCCGCCATTTCGTGATTTCATTGTATGCATTGTCAATGGTCGACGTGCTGACCGTTATTGTTCTTCCATCACTATGTCGGCCCAAAATAAATGTAGATGGCGCGTTGTTGGCTTTGTATTCAGGCAAGTTTCCTGGCACGTCGTCTAACGCATTTTCAGAGGTTGAGTGATCACGCTCCAGAACTACTGACTCCCCTGGGAGTTGTACTGCAGACGTATGCAAATCTAGGCCTTGTGTCGGGTGATTATCATTCTGGCTTTGCTGGTCAATATTATTTTGATTTCGATTCCGATTCTCGTCGATATCTTCGGTAGAAGTCATATTATTTACAATATTTGACATCAGCTGAATCCTGTCCGAGTTCACCGTTGAATTCCGTTGAGTCTTTTCCAGCCTTGAAGCTTGATCTCGCAGATTTTGTCGTTTAAGACCTAGGTGACCGTATCCTTTCTCGTTCCATAGCTCGTTCATAACCTCAATGTAACCTTTCTTCCTGCCGTTGTTATTACAAGGGGCATTATTGAGTGTAGTCAGCTCCTGTGCTTTTCGTTTGCATTCTAACACATCAATGTTCATTTGTTCCGTCCATTTCGTCTTTTTGGGTTAATAATAATAATAATTGCGTTCGACGAAGGAGAACGCATTCTAATCTTGCATGTTATGGGTTACCTGTGCTTTACAGCTAAAGGAAATCAAGATAAAATCTTTCCCCTTTTTGAATAAATTACCGTTTTGGAATAAATTATGGCATTAGTACTAGCTAGGAAAATGCTGCCTCGGGACTAACACAGAATCAGTGGATACGAAGTTGCCTGTAGAAGTGTTCAGGATTACGCATGCCAGCAGAATGATGCTAGGAATTTTCTATAGCATGGAGGATCAAATAAATAGAATGTAGAATATAAACCACGTATAAAGGCGATCATATAGCCTTGTAATAAATAACATGTCATATGGTAATCATATGGCGCGTTTATAATATCAAAATTCAATCTGATCATTTGAACACCATACATCTAATTCGAACAACATTTACTCGAAACGTGCAAGTCTCGCGAAGTTATAAATTTTCCATTCAAGCGACACTTTGTTTGGCAAATCGAACTTCACGATTGTAATGTTTGCTGACTTATCTAGCGGTCATATTTCAAATCAAACTAACGAACGGGAATGCGGGATGTCACCGTTGTCAAAATTCAAATACATTGAGGTTTATATAGTGTCTCGGCTCTCCTTGAATTAAGACGCTGTCGTTTGTTGCCGTGTTCCAGTCGATAACAATCTAAACCATCAAGTCGATCATATGGTCCAATCCATGGCCTTCTCATTTTAAAATAACATACGGTATAACGGTAATCATGTTGATAATGTCAAAATTCAATCTGATCATTTAAACACCATATCTCTAATTCGAACAACATTTACTCGAAACGAGCAAGCCTCGCGAAGTTATGAAACTTTTGCCAAATCGAACTTCACGATTGTAATATTTCTGAATTGAACGATTTACAGGTATCTGGCGGTCAACTTTCAAATCGAACAAACGAACGGGAAATATACCCTCCTAATGCTAAAATAACGTACGGAAATCACTCAGGATGTCACCGTTGTCAAAAACATTGAGGTTACAGTGTCTCCTTCAAGACGCTATTATATATTTATTAGCTTTATTTATTTTCATAACTCGTTACAGCATAATTACCGATCTCATTCGCCATTTACTGGTCCATGCGTCGAACGCAATTACATAATCTTTGATTACTCCTAGTAATAATAATAATAATAATAATAATAATAATTTGCCTCAATACATCTTATAAAGTTTTTTCAGCGATACTGGGAAGATATATGAAAGAGCATGCAATACGAAATGACATCTGGGATGAAGGACAGCTAGGACAGTTGACCAACTACTCATTGATAAATGTATAATGGCTGAGGTGAGGGAACATAAAAGGGATCTGTCAGTTGCTTTCTATGACTACCAGAAGGCGTACGATAAAGTGCACCACGATTGGATGCTCATGGTGTACGAATGGATGGGGATACCAATGAACAATTGGAAAACGCGACTCGAGTTGAATATTGGGGGAGAAAAAATACAGAGCAGATGGATCACAATACGGTGTGGCTTTTTGCAAGGAGATACAGTAGCTATTCGCCGGTAGGGTACTGCCTAACCGAAATTCCAATCACAATGCTTTTGGAGGAAACAAGAGGGTACAGGATGGGGCCGCCTCGGGAAAGATTCACGAAGAGAACACACAGCTTGTTCATAGACGACTTGAAGACCTACCAGGAAAGCCATAAGCAAATGCAAGCTGCTAACGAGATAAATGAATATAGAGGAGGTAACGCGAACCAAACTGCGAAAGTACCAACAACTTGCGTTTGAGATTAGGGAGAAGAGACCAGGTTATAGAGTGGAAGTAGTACCAGTTATTATTGGATGTATGGGTGGTGGTGTGAAGAAGACGAGCAAAGCGGTGGCAAAAGTGATTGAGGGAGAAAGGAACGTAACAAGAATAGTGAGGACAATGGATCAGATAGTACTTATGGAAGGAGAGACAATAATACGGAAAGTGTTGGGTGGATTGGTGCAATCGGAGTAAAAACAAAAAATCGGTTAACGTCCCAACAATTATTGGTGGGAATGTTTCATTGGTCAGACTTCACTTTTTGATCTGGCTACGAAATTAAATAATAATAATAATAATAATGGCGACAAGTAAGGTGGACGTGCGCTAGCAGTCGTGCTGGAAATATCATCTGCTGTGAAAGTAAGCCGAGTTTGGAGCGCCTTGGTTGGTACAGAAAAGTAGTTAAATACTTCACAACTTGTCTGACTGAATAGGAAAGACAAGTAGGCGACTCTAGACGAAGGATTTGTCTTTTAAGTATTAGAGTGTTTTATCGAGCTTTTTTAGTTTGTATTAATTAATGAGAGAATTAACGCGACAACAGTCGAACAACCAGAGGAAGACGGAAATGGACAGAGGAAGTGAACAATGCGATACTAGAGTGCAAGAAGAAAGCTCTAATACTCGTCAATTCTGATGAGGCACCTGTACTGGAGAGTGGAAGGAAGAAGGGATATATGCGTGTAATGAAGGAGCTTTGGGGGGTACGACTAAGATGGGGTACAGAATCTGGGAATACAACAACAGTCAAAGTTCACATAATGTGGGTCATGTCGTACCTACAGGAACGAGCTGTATGATTGGTTCTCTGCAACATTCCATCACCGCATCACCGCAGTTTTTCCTTTGAATTTCGTACATAAATTAGCACGTGCATCATGCATATTTTCATATCAGAACCATAACCCTAACGTTAACCCTGATACTAACCCTAACCCTAACCCTAACCCTAACCCTGACCCTAACCCTGACCCTAACCTAAACCGCCATGACTAATCACTGAAGAAATGAAGAGTTTACGAACTAAAACGGAAGAAAATGCAATGTCGCAGAGAACCAATCATATACCTTGTTCCTGTAGGTAGTACCTTACCCCAAAATGTTAATGTGGAGCAAGAAACGTCGAATTTGCATACAACACATACATTGTTCATACAATATATCACACATATGACATACAAGATCAATCAACAACCCCACTGGGTCCAATCAACATCTTAACCCAAGAAACGCGAGAATTAATAGAGACATCGGCTCACTTAATCCCCTTGATTAATACACTACCCGAATAAAACAATAAAAAGACCTTCTGACGGAGACTTAGAAAACATCAATAAAGCCGTCTCAGAGCTAATGAACCAGAACGTACATATTTATGGCTCGCGAATTGCGTACTTTATGCGGTGGTTATTGCATATCTCCTGTATAAAGGTTGGAAAAAACAGGGTATTACTAATCAGGGTAAGAAGCCAAATAGCCGTATTGAGAAATTGGAGTGCACCTGGACCAGATAGGCTGACAAATTTCTGGTGGAAACGGGCCTACTCTCTCCACGCGGTGTGACCTCAGCTTTCGTGGCCATCTCGAAATATACCGAGAGGTATCCTTTGTGGCTCTCAGAGGGAAAACGAAGCTCACTCCCAAACCTGGAGAGTTCTCTAGTGAGAATCAACGACCGATTATACCTGTCTAAATAACATGTACAAGTGGTTCACATCCTGTCTGCTAAGACCTATGGACCCTCACTTAGATGATTATGAATTAATGGCAGGACAGCAAAAAGGTGCAAAGATCGGCAGTAGTGGAACAATAGACAATCTGTTAATTGACCGAATGGTCACATTAGATTGTCATAGAGGTAATAGTAAGGTCAATATAGCGACAAAGTACCCCAACTTCAAAAAAATTGCAACAGTTTGTTTTATGGTGGTTTTATGTTAGGCTGGGTCTAGTCAACAACATACTAAAAGTTGGACAAAGTTGGAGCATGGGAAAGTTTCCAATTTCGAGATTGACTTTTATCCGTTTTTAAGTCATTTTCCATTACTCTTTCTCTACTGGTCGAATTCCCGAAAAATATGGGTGAACCCCTTTGTCGGCTTGTATCTCAATAACTATTTACAATAATAGGGCATGCTATATCTCTTTTGAAAGCCTATACAATTACCTTTCAGAGTTATATTCTACTTTCTACAAATAAACGTCGCAAATTGGAAAAACATTGAAAAAATCAGCAAAAATTAGCAAAATGAAGCAAAAAGTTTAAATATTCGACTTGAAAATTTTGAAAATACGGGTTTCAAATTAATTTCGCTGAGATAATATCGAATTATAAAACTTACACTATCACTACACCAAGTATGGCCAAAAACGTGTGAACATAACAGAAGTTACAAGCGAAATAGCCCGCTTCAAACGCAACAAAATAAACCAAAATAAGTCAAAATAAGAGTAAACTATTTCCCGGTTAGTATCTTTATGAATTTTTACAGGAATAGGGCAAGCCATACCTCGTTTGAAAGGGAATTTCGACTAGAATTCCATCGCTTCGGCGAAACCCGTAAAGATATATTTCCCCCCATGGCCATGACCGAATATCGTATTTCATATTCAGCTCGAATATTCGTCTAAATCGATCAATTGCCAGTCGATTTTCCTTTTTTTTTTCACTGGATATGTAGCCATAGTCTTTATCAAAGATATCATCGCTTTCCGTATCCTCTAAGCTCTTTGTAAATGGTAAATATCGGCCTTGACGGCTTTTTTTTTTCGGACCGGAAGTGACCGGAAGTGAAATTTGCGTGCGTGAATTGTGGCCTCATAGCAAAGGCCGACCAATCGCTGTGTTTGTTATTCTATCCAAACCAATCAGATACCGTTTTATAGCCCATACTCTCAGCTTCAAATCAAGACGCTGATTATATTTTTCCGATGAATTCCGACGAAACGGCGACCGTTTATTCCATCGTCTGCCTAAACCCGTAAAAATATATTTTCGCAACGGCCGAATTATTCCCTGAGTATCATGCTCCATATGGGTCGATTTTCCAATTTTTTTCGCTGTATATGTCGCCATGACGGCAGTGAGACCCTCCGTTGTGAAGCTTATCTTACATATGACATGTTTTTCTGAGACATAAACTAATATTTTCAGGGGTAAAATATGAGCAGCTCAAGCAAAGAAACGTGTCCATTATGCCAAAGGGAATTGGATTGTGAGGAGACCGTGGTGGTTCGTGAAAAAGGAGCTGAAGGTATCAACCGTGCTAGCATCGAGAGAGGTGTTGACGTCAGAGTCCAAGCTGGGAATAGTGTGCACAAAACATGTCGGGTAAATCACATAAACAAAAAGGATATTCTTATCTCAAGCAAGAAAGATCAGACAGATTCTGCTCAGTCAGTAAAGAGAAGCGCTCGTGTTTCCCTGGGACTACATGACAGTAAAACACATTGCTTTTTCTGTGGAACTGAAGCTCAGAAAATAGACGCTAAACGAAATAGTGAAGAAAGGGTGTACTGTGTGAGGACAGATGCATTTGTTCAAACGATATTGGTTCATTGTAGAACCAGGGGGGATGCATGGGCCATTGCTGTTCAAGGCCGCATCGAATATTTTGGGGGCGATCTTCATGCAGCAGACTGTGTTTACCACCAATCATGTAGCGTAAATTTTCGCACACTGCGGGACATTCCAAAACAGTTCACGTCAGTCGATTCCGCCAAACGACGAAAAAGTGGAAGACCAAAGGACTGTGATCAGGAGGAGGCATTTGAAAAGGTTTGTTCATTCCTGGAGGAAAATGATGAAGAACAGCTAACGATATCTGATCTAGTAGCTAAAATGGGAGAATACTTGTGTGACAGCAAATCTGCAGCATACGGAAACCAGTACCTCAAGGAAATGCTTGTAAGACGATATGGAAGATCTATATTCGTGACTGAGGGCCAGGGTGTCAAAAACATTGTGACCTTTCGGGAAAAAACTTGTCAGATTCTTCGTGATTACTACAAATCACCTCGAGAAGATGACGAGGAAGCACAGAAACGAGCAATTATAAAAACCGCAGCAAAACTTATCAGAAGTGACATCAAGGAGACAGTTGCGCCAATGGGGGATACATATCCAACTCCGTCAGAACTGAAACTTACGGCTGCATTGGATTACGTGCCAGCAAGTTTGCGATTCTTGCTGCAGCATCTGTTTGTTGGGAAGGATACGTCCAGAATGGTTGCTGGTATTGGACAAGCTGTTATTCAAGCCGTGCGCCCAAGGGCTGTAATTGCGCCTTTACAGCTTGGTCTTGCGGTGCAAATGCATCATTTGTACAGGTCACGGTTTTTGATCGATAGTCTTTCAACCATGGGGTTTTCTTCATCTTACTCAGAAGTGCAAAGGTTAGAAGTGAATGCAGCTTGTTCACTTGCTCCGGATGTGTTGGGTGACATGGACATTCTTGATATGTCCCTGTTATTTGCCGGGGACAATGTGGATCATAACATTGTAACCTTGGACGGAAAGGGTACCTTTCACGGGATGGGCATGATAGCCACCATCACACCTGGGAAGCAAGTTAGTCGCAGCATTTCAAGACAGAAAATGGCCGACTTGAAACTTGTCGAACTGACGAAGATTGATATAATAGATTACCGATACGCAAAGCTTGTCAACCGCAAGATTGAATTTCAGCCTCTACCATTCTCATCTGCCCGTGACCGCAAAGTTGACATTTTCTGGGAAATGTCCTTTCGCTTCCAGCAGAGTACCCCCAGTTGGCAAGGTATGATGTCTCTACTGCACAGGGAGTGTGATTATCCGGGGAAATCATCAGTACAGTTTCTCCCAATGATCGACATGAATCCAGGGGACAAAACTTGTATCTTGTCAACCCTAGAATACCTTTGCAAACTTTCGTCAAAACACAACATGCCGGCTATCATTACCTTCGATCAACCGCTATTTTGGAAGGCTTCTGAGATAGCGAATGCTGTTCCAGATGATAGCCCGATCAGGAATGTGGTCCTAATGCTTGGAAGCTTTCATACCTTCATGAATCTGTTGGGCGCCATTGGTACTTTGATGGATGGCAGTGGAATTAAGGAGATCATGGAGACAGTGTATGGTGAAAATGCCGTTCTACACATGATGAGCGGGAAGGCGGTGCAACGAGCATTTCGTGGACATCTGCTGGTGGATCAGTGCCTTACACGTCAGATTGTTGCTAAAATCGTGGAGGATGACCCTGGTTTTCAGGACCAAGTGGAAGAACTTGAGAGACTGTACACGCTGATGGAGACTGACGAAAGCGACTTAGAGTCATTGTTAAAAGCAGATTGCATTCGCGAAATTGACGAAACAGTAACTCTGAAAAGGGATGAACTGGCAGAGACCTCCAAAACCAGCAAACTGTGGGTCCACTACCAGCAAATGTTAGGTATTGCTAGGGGACTTGTTGCGGCTGATCGAATGGGGTCTTGGGAGATGCATCTCAGTGCCATCTCAGCTTGCTTGCCGATATTCGCGGCCGCTGGCCATCCGAATTATCTGAAGTCAGCTCGTCTCTATCTCCAGAAGATGCGCGGATTGAATGATGACAACCCCGAGGTTTATCAGAAGTTCCAATCTGGGTTTCATGTAACCAGACGCAGCAGCCAATACTGGGCTGGCCTTGGCTCTGATCTTGTGATTGAGCAAACACTAATGCGCTCACTAAAAGCTCAAGGGGGACTAACGCGAGGAAGTGGGATGTCGGAGCACGAGAGAGCAGTTTGGACAATGTCTTCTACTGTGACATCATCTTACAACCTCGCCATGCAAGAACTGACCACGAATAGTTACACAACAAGTGAACAGCATAAGGACTTGTCCAACTCTAGAGTGAGTAGGGATGAGGCGGATCTTGAAAAAGTCGCAGCAAAACTGGAGTGTTTTACACCATATTCGGCTGATAAATCATTGCGTAACATCATCACAGGAGTTAATGCAAATGAGGATGTCAATGTACATGACCTGTTCGTAATCGGAAATGACATAGTTAAGAAGATGGACAAACACTCTGTGTTCTCATATTCGCACAAACGGAGTTTGAAGGTCAAGACACTTGCATCCAGCAAGGCAGTGAAAGTTGCTGATGACCGGACGATAGATCCAGCATTGCTATTCCAGAGGTTCCTTGTTGTCTCACAGACGGGTGATCTGCAGCTCGATGAAGTGATGAGCTATGAACTATGTCCTTACCCAATGTCTTTGTTCGAAGGAAAGAACATCTTGCGCGCGCCGGATAAACCACAACTAGCAGAAGCGATACGGAACTACGTAACACCAAAGGCAGACAATGCCGTCACACAGACGGTCGCAGTCACAGATCACTATGTACTAGACGGGGGGTCTCTTATTCACCGCCTAAAATGGACAGACGGATCCACATATAGTTCAATTGCTGATGATTACGCATCATTCACAGTTAAACACTATGGCAGAGCCACCGTAGTGTTTGATGGTTATGAGGTTGGGCCAAGTATAAAGGACTGTACTCATCAGCGTCGAAGTCGAAATTTGAATGCGAACAAGGTGAACATTACAGGGGTGACAAAGTTTGTTGGGAAAAAGGAAGACTTCTTGTCGAATGAGGCAAACAAGCAGGCATTTATCCAGCTGATCATGGGACAAATGCGACAGAGAGGCTGTGAAGTGATGCAAGCTGAAGGTGATGCCGACGTTGAAATTGCAAAAGCAGCCATCGCAATGTCTGCTTTCAAATCTACCACCCTTGTTGGAGAAGACACAGATCTCCTGGTACTCTTGCTCTACCATGTAGTGGTGTCAAAGTGCACTGAACTCTATTTCCGATCGGACAAGGCGAAATCGAGTGCCTATAATATCAAGGTCATTAAGCAGGTCCTTGGAGAAGCAGCTTGCAATGATCTATTGTTTCTGCATGCCTTCACCGGATGCGACTCTACATCTAGAGTATTCGGGATAGGAAAGAAGTCGGTGTTCCAAAGAATCGTCAAGAAAGATAAAGGATTCAAAAACTGTTCGAAAGCATTCAGTTCACCAAAGCAAAGTCAGGATGTTGTCGAAACCAACGGGTGTAGGGCAATGGTGGCGTTGTTCAATGCAAACCAGAACGAGTCCCTGGCATCTATCAGATATAATATGCTATGCAAGAAAGTTGCAAGAGTTAAGACTTTCGTAACGCCTGAAAGACTGCCGCCAACTACCTCGGCCTGTAAATTTCACTCCCTACGGACTTACTACCAGGTGATGGAGTGGATGGGTTGCAGTGATGAAATGGAGCCAACTGAGTGGGGATGGAGGGTAGAAGGGAATAAACTTGTTCCAATGATGACAGACAAAAGCCCTGCTCCAGAGGTCCTTATTCAGATGGTTCACTGCAACTGTTCGGGAGGATGCAGTACCCTGAGGTGTAGCTGCAGGAAGCATGGACTCGAATGTACCAGTGCATGTGGACATTGCCAAGATGGCAACTGCGACAATAGCACGAATGAGCCAGTATTAGAAGACGATGATGACGATGACGTGTGAGGTTGTGCCTGTCATGCCTGTTCATAGACTATGGTTAGTGGTCAGACCAAGTGTTTTGGGGCACGGGTAACCCCCAAAATGATATAGTGGGCAATGGAAAACCACTGGAAATAGCTCCAAATGAATTATTGACCTCGAAAACATATGGAATGACACCAAATTTACTTGTTTTGGAAGAAGCAGTACGAAGTTATGGCTGCTTGTCAATCCGGGTGGGCGCCAACAAGGGGGGCGGGGTAGGGGTACCCCTAGATATGGTATAAGGGGTTGCCCAACATCACTTACAACCCTTCCATTTGAAAGATTGTCCCTGAAAACCTAGATAAAGATGCAAGTTATATTGATTTATCCTGAAAATTGACCGAGTTATGGCTTCTGAAGTTTTCAGATTTTAATGGAAAATGACTTAAAAACGGATAAAAGTCAATCTCGAAATTGGAAACTTTCCCATGCTCCAACTTTGTCCAACTTTTAGTATGTTGTTGACTAGACACAGCCTAACATAAAACCACCATAAAACAAACTGTTGCAATTTTTTTGATGTTATCCTTAGATTGACCTTACTATAAACGAAATTTGAGCATGGCGTGGATTGACGTGAAAAAGGCATATGATTCCGTAGACCATGGATGAATGAATGAATGAAAAACCTTTATTTCATCAGGGTAATCCTTTCAGTGCTACAGTAAGCACTGTTATCAACAGGAGCCCTGAATAAAGTTATTAATTACAAAAGATGCTATTCTATTAAAAAAAACAAAAAAAAACAACTAATATACAATTTACATATCATCTATGAACAACAATAATTTAAAATTACATAACATCACAATTACGCCTAAAATTATTAAAAACAGTACAGCCATTATAAAAAAATAATTTTTTAGCAGCTTCTGT
Source organism: Chrysogorgia sp. JL179-B06 (assembly GCA_035772405.1). Classification (NCBI taxonomy): domain Eukaryota; kingdom Metazoa; phylum Cnidaria; class Anthozoa; order Scleralcyonacea; family Chrysogorgiidae; genus Chrysogorgia; species Chrysogorgia sp. JL179-B06. The sequence goes on from JAYKKM010000428.1 coordinate 2,804,883, forward strand.
TCTAACTTTGGTTAAATGTAATAAATTACTTTGTCTGGTTGACCTAGCATTTATCTCTCTATTATAAATAAAATAATTATGTAAAAACTGAGGTGACTTTTTCTCCAAGAACATATTAACTAATTTAAAAATATGTTTATTTCGCCTGTCTTCTAAGTTGTCCCATTTGAGGTTGGCAAGGGCTGGAGCACTACGAGTGCTTTTCATAACAATTCTACCAGCCCGATTCTGTAGGCGCTCTAATCGATCGATGTCACCTTTGTTGCAACAGGCCCAAACCGAATCACAATAATCCAGGATTGGTAATATAAATGTTTTATAAATCAAATTGGCTGCGTTTGCTGTAAGATCCTTCCTTGTTCTACGAAACAATCCTAACCTCTTCCCGACCTTGGAAGTAATATACAGGGGGTGACCAAAAAAAAGTGGCCCCCCATAAAAAGTAATAAACTCGTTACTTTTTGTCATTTGTGTTTAGAAAGTGTTAGAAATGTTTTGTTTTTTGTATTATTTGCGCAGTTTTGTGGACTTGTCAGTTCGATAATTGTTATTCTATGCAATAAACTGGTAGATAAATTGTATTTGGAGGGTTTTTGCTCTGAATTCAAGATGGCCATTTTTTAACCAAAACACACTAAATTATTAAATTATTATCATTGCAAGTGTTTAACTCTGCACAAATTGACAAGAAATAAAATGTAAAAATATGAAATAAATCTAGAAAGACTAATATGTAATCTTTGTAGCTTGTCTTATGTGATTTAACCTTTCTAGAGATTTGAACAAAAATTTTTAAAACCAAAGTTATACCCGACTATGAGATTCTTCTATAGATTTAACTACTTAAGTGAAATGAGGAATTGTTTACACAAGAAAACAATGTTATGGTATTGTATTAAAATATATCTGCTGGTGTCGGCTCTGTATATTTGGCTTTTGGGGTGCACTATCTATTTCTGTAGCCATAACTCATCTATAAATGTAAGAAGACTACATTATTCAGTATTTAAACTCTACCTCTATATATGATGAAATTTTTACATGATATGGAATTTACTGATTATTTCAGTCATTTTACTTTACTCAACATTTTCCGCCTAATAAACCATTTGTTGTAAAAAGTACTCGAACTCTTTGGTGAAAATTTGATTTTAAACTGCCATATTGATTTTTTGTTAAAACCCTCCAAATTCAATTTATCTACCAGTCTATTGCTTAGAATAACATTTTGAACTCACAAGTCCACAAATCTGCCCAAATAATACAAAAAACAAAACATTTCTCAACACTTTCTTCAAAAAGTAACGAGTTTATTACTTTTTATGGGGGGCCACTTTTTTTGGTCACCCCCTGTAGCTTACATGTGATTTCCAAGTAAGGCTATCGTCAAGGACTACACCTAGATATTTGTACTCCATCACTCTCTTTAGTTGGTAATGTCCAATTGTAACTCGGAGATTTGCGACTCGTGCTAACTTAGCACCCGTTCCAAAGAGAACAACTTCAGTTTTGGTGATATTAAGAAATAGTTTATTCATCTGGAGCCACGTATGGATTATTATTATTCCGGATCCGAAAAAGCATTCCCAAACTGAACGACCTGCTCACGATTTTTCAAATAATCCAAAAACCACTCAAGCTCTTTATCGATTACTCCATAGCGCCTCAGTTTTTCGATTAGCAGACAATGATCCACAGTGTCAAAAGCCTTACGTAAGTCTATGAAGACTGATCCCGTCATCAGCCCTTGATCCATACTTCGACGAATATGATCAGTCAAAGCAATAGCAGCATGTTTTGTAGAATAGCCCTTTCGAAACCCGCACTGAGATGGACAGAGAAGGTTGTTCGTTGTAAGAAACCGGCACAGCTGTAAATGGATAGCCTTCTCCAGTACCTTAGAAGCCGTCGGAAGGATAGAGATAGGACGATAATTATCCATTTCTGGCTTTTTGCCACCTTTAAACAGTGGTACCACTCTAGCGATTTTCCAATCACGGGGTACACAGCCTTGGGAAATAGATAAATTCATAATAACGGTAAGAGGTTTCGAAATTACGCTTGCAGAATCCTTCATTAATCGGGACGGCATCTGATCTAAACCAACAGCTTTGCTCGTTTTCAATTTACGCAACTAAGTATATATAAACTGTTCCGAGATTTCTTCAAACATAAAAGTAGAACCTATCCTATGTATCCTTTCAGTAGATGTAACACACGTACGACCAATAAATGACATGGCAGCCCCGTTCATTGTTTCAACAAGTCGACCAACAGTTCCAAGAAAGAATTTATTAAAGCTCTCAGCAATCGTTTTATTATCTGTAATTAACGTTCCTTCGATTTTGAAATTTGAGGAAACAGTTTTTGTTTCACCAGGCATAATTTTCTTGATCGCTTTCCAAAACGCTTTCGGATTATCTCCACATTCCTCAATAATTTTTGTATTATATTTACTCTTCGCAATTTTAATTGATTTTGTTACTCGATTCCGATATGATTTATAAACTAACCAGTCTTCTGTCGCATGTGATTGTTTGGCTTTACGCAACAGATAATTGCGCTGTCGAATACCTCTCTTTATTTCGCCTGTTAACCAAGGACAGACATGGCCGCGAACACGTTTTTCCATAAGTGGTGCACGTAAATTAGCGACAGCCGTGAATTTTTCTTTAAAATTTGACCAGAGTTCATTAACAGACACATTAGTATCCGCAGTGGGATTGCATATGTGTTCAGTTGATTGCACATTATTTAAATCTGAACAAAAGGCTGCACTGTTGTACTTTGCATAATTCCTAAACAATTTTGTTTGTGCAGGAAATTTCTTCCAGTTCACTTTCCTCACGCAATATACCATCTCGTGATCACTAAGGCCTGTGCTAATAACTCCGCTACGGCATATATTTTTAGGGTTATTTGTAGCAATAAGATCTAAAAGAGAGACTGCAGAGCGCTGGGCAATACGAGTAGCATCAGTAATACACTGTTTAAAATTCAACAGTTTGAAGAGCAATTTCAAGTGCTTACATGCACCTGACCCAGATGTAGATGGCAAAAAATCATAGTTAAAATCACCAAGCAAGATTACTTCTTTTCCATCAGCGGTAGCAATATCTAACATAACCTCAAGTTTCGAAACAAATTCTTTATCAAAATAACGCGACGAGTTGGGAGGTCTGTAGAACGTGCCTATTAAGACTCCATGCGATTTGGGGAGTAATAATTATAACCAGGGGCGTAGGAAGCTTTCCAAACTTGGGGGGTCCAACCAAAGCAAAATTTTCGTTGTACCTGTCAGTGGCGAAGCTAGTCCCAAATGGATGGTCATGATAACTATTAATCCGAGCAGCGTTGGCTTTCTAGGAGGCCCCGGGGTATGCGCCCCCGAAACATTTTGAAATCTAGATTCCCGCAAATGGCATTTCCTGCATTCTGAGCGGTGATTTTTCAGCTCAGAAGTTTATAAAATTTCATATTTTGGACTGGTGGGCCCCAAGTAGGCCCCAAACAATGACACACCCTGCTTTCCCGCTGTGAGCAGTGGCCCCAATCACGCCTCCCCTGGGAACCACTGACAACACATATTATTGCAATGATCAGTGAGTCCGACATGGACATTCAGGACGTTTTTTTCAACCGCGGCTACCTTTTAGCCTCAATCATTCCGCGATTTCTGCCCTTCTGCTTAGTTAAAAAAGAAAGCCTACTAGAGTAGGGCTGCGTAAACTAGAGAAATATTAGTACTTTAGTTTAGTAAAACACTCGGATTAACATGCAAAGATATTGTGATTATTTTTTTAAATTACTTCTATGACAGTTTAACAGAACATTAATAGGAACATGTTGTTTTCGAACTTCTACTTTCGAATTCAATTATTATTGGGGGGGCCGAAAGCTATCCCCCCCCTTTTATACGGCCCCCCCCGGCCCCCCTGCTTCCTACGCCCCTGATTCTAACCACAGACCCTCAACATCATCCATTTCAAGATCATCTCTCCTGATTAAAGATAATTCGTTCTTCGCGTATACGGCTATTCCACCTTTATTCGCTCTGTCCAATCTAAAAACTTTATAACCCTCGATCGAAATTTCAGAGTCCAAAATTTGTTCGTTCAACCATGTTTCACTGAAAGTCAAAATTTGTATTCCAGACTGAACAGCTGAGGAACAAAGCAACCGTAGCTCGTCTATCTTCTTGGTCAAGCTTTGTATATTTTGGTGCACGATCTTCAGGCCGCCGGTTTTCATTAAATTGACAAAATCAGGCAATAAAGCAAAAGTACTTTCGACAGAATCGTTAGAAGATGGTTCAGTAACACAACATAAGGAACAACGTTTGGACTGTTCAAACTCAGCGCCAAGACAACTTAGGTGGATATACGAATCACATAACGAACATTGGTTAAAGAAGATGATGCAGGTGCACAGATTTCCAGTATGGTTGTGTAGAGTTAACCTATGCGCAAGCTGGAACACAAAGATCGTGGTTAACACCAATTGCGGTAAAGAGTCCTCTGGAACAATTCACTTTAACAAGGGTCTGCCTCAAGGAGATGCGCTGTGCCCACGGCTATTTACGCTGTGCCTAAACCCAGTTGCCTGGAAATTGAGTTCCACCGAAGGATACAGGATATCCAAGCCGATAAGCTCAAAGATAACGAGTCTACTCTGCGTCGATGATCTTAAAGTTTTCGCAGCATCCAAGACGAAGTTGAGTAGAGTCCTGAAATCGACAAAAGCTGCGATGGAAGACATTGGTCTCCAAATGGAACCAATGTAATGTAATACACATTAAAAAGGGGGCTCAAACGCAAGAGGCTGAGGATCTGAAACTAGATCAATCATCGGTAATAGAATATCTTAAAGAGGAGACACTTTTTTTTTCCAGAGAGGCTGATTCAAGAAGAGAAGTTGGTGCTAGAATATGCAGCGAAAGTCTACCTCCAAAGATTATCGATCATTTGGTCAAGCCCACTATCCGATTACAACCGTGTCTTAGCTTCCAATCAATTTGCAATGCCAGTGCTCTCTTATCTCATGTGGACACAGCACTTGCCGCTGGCAGAGTTGAGACAGATTGACAGAGACGCGCGGAAGATTATCGTGGCGAGTGGTAGGAAACATCCGTTGGGATCAACGGATCTTGTATACCTACACAGAGACAAAGGAGGGCGTGGTCTTTGCTCTGTGGAGAACGAGTACAAGCCAGCCAAGATCAAAGCAGGTATCAAGATGTATATAAATACAGATCCCACAGTACAGTTGGTTCGGGAGTTTGAAGAAATAGCAGTTGATCAAGGCCATCAATCGTTAGTAAAAGCGATGTTAAAATACGCAAACGAGATTGGAATCACTGTAAACTTAAGTCACCCACACCACACGTCCAGTAACAACAAAGGGGAAATGGCATCTGGAGAGAAGGTTAAGAAACAACTGCAGACAGCAGTTGAGGAACAGCTTCAAGATAAAATCCGAGGTGAAAAGTGGCAAGGGAAATTTCGAAAATCCAGATGGGATGATGAAACACTGAACCAAACAGGATGCTTTGCATGGCCGAAGGAGTGGAAACATGCACCCTCGCACACCATAGCTGGGATGATGGAGTTCTACGAACAGTTAACTCCAACGAAGGTGTACACATCACATAAAACGAAGTCAAGCCAGATTGATGATGTCATGTGGATATTGTGCGGTAAGGCCGCGGAGAGCCTTGCACATGTGTTAGCAGGGTGTTCATCACTGGCACAAAACAAGTACCTCTCAAGACACAATGCAGCCTTAAAAACCCTCTTCTTCGAGATGCTGAAGGTGATGAAGCTAGCGAGTACAGTTCCACCGTGGTACTCCCCAAAGGTACCGGGCCCGATTTACGAATCTGAGGATGCGCAAGCATTCTGGGATGTGCCGGTATATGCAGAGTACAACCATGTAACAGCGAATACAGTAGATGCTCGGTTCGTAGATCACAAAAGTAAGAAAGTAATGGCTGTAGAGATGAGTTGTCCATGGATTAACAACCGTGAAAAGAAAGATGAGGAGAAAACGCTAAAGTACGGCCCCCTGAGATGGGAACTTAAACAACAGTACCCTGGGTACCAAGTGGAACAGTACAATGTGAAAGATGCTGGGGCCTCGTGGAAGAGACATACTATTAAGGATGCAGCTGAGATCAGTGATCTCCAGTACCCCAAACATTACACGAACATTTAAAGTCATTACATGAAAGGAAGTCAAATCGGATAAAAGATTTAATATAGCCTGATATTATAAGAAAGCAAACATCACTATGAGATAGATAATCCTCTGATAATTTTTAGCATTCGTACGTGTCATACTAATATAATAATAATAATAATAATAATAATAATAATAATAATAATAATAATAATAATAATAATAATAATAATAATAATAATAATAATAATAATAATAAAAACCGCTCAACAAAGAGAATGTTTTGAGAAATGAAAGATGAGAGATGGCAAGGGAAGCTCCTCAAGAACCGATGGTTGGATGACGACCTAAATAATGAATGCTTCGCATGGATGTCAAAATGGAGAACAGCGCCGTCGCACACAATAGCAGCAGCTTATACTTCCAACAACGTTATACCATCAGAAGAAAACAAGGACGAACATCAGCCCAGACGTGCTGTGCCGACTATGTGGCAAAACTCCAGAGAGTTTACCTCACATCCTGGCAGGCTGTAGTGCTCTGGCGCAAACAAAATATCTAGCCAGACATAATAATGCTCTGAAGATCCTGAGCTGTTAAAAGATCAGGATCTGGTTACAACAGTCCCGCCCTGGTGTTCACCTGTGATGCCCAAACCACTGTATGAGAATGGTAGAGCGACATACCTCTCTATGCCGAAAATGCAGAAGTAAGAGCTAATAGAATAAATGCTAGGATCGTTGACAATGAGGAAAATAAGGTGATGGTGATAGAAATGAGCTGCCCATGGCTAGATAATCGCCAGTCTAAAGATGCTGAGAAGACCCAGAAATATGGCCCCCTAAGATGGGAACTAAAGAAGCAATTCCCAAGCTACCAAGTAACCCAGAACAACATCATTATGGATGTTCTCGGAGGTTTTTCGAAGGAGGTTAACCAAACAGTAAAAAAGCTAGTCGGGGATAGAAGCGAAGAAACATTAAGACGGATGCAGAAGTCCGTGATCAGCAGTAGCTTGAACATTGCACGCTCATTTAAGATTTTAGTTGACTAACAATTTACTAAAGTGGCTGCGTCAATTAGTTAGATCGTTTTTATAATCGAACAGTATAAATATTTGATTGTACTGACTTATTTTAAATTGTTATAGATGCCTAGAGCATTTTTGTTTTTTTGTTGTTTTTTACTTTTAGATATTGTAAGATAGAATTTTACGCAATAGTTAGCTACGTTCGCGCCTAACTGTGGCTTTTAATTTTACTGAGCGTTCAGAAGTTGTACACTGCCATAATAATAATAATAATAATAATAATAATAATAATAATAATAATAATAATAATAATAATAATAATAATAATAATAATAATAAATATATAAATAAAAATATAAATATTCATATAAATATAAAAATATAAATATAGATAAAAATAAATGCAGCGGCTGTAGTTGTTGGGAGAAGGTTGGGCATCAAGAGACAAACCAGGAAGAATGAAGAACCATGGTGGAAGAGAAGGATACAACAAAAGATAAAACAACTTAGACAAGATATTAGTAGATTAGACAGGATAAAATCAGGAAATTGCACAAGGAACGATATTAAACAACAAATGAGAAAGAAATACAATATCCCCAGAAAAAGATACCAGGTAGTGCTGGAGGAGCTGAAACAGAGACTGACAGCACAAGCTGCAAAACTGAAGAGATACGAGGACAGAGGTAAATTTTACAATCAAAATAGACTGTTCGAATCCAACCAGAGAAGGCTTTTTGAAGATATCGAAGGAGTAGAGAGGGATAACATCATACCAGATGTCGACGAGAGCAGAAACTTCTGGGATAGCATCTGGGGGAAAAGCACAGAACATAACAGTGAGGCAGAATGGATTAAAGAACTGGGGAATGATCTAATTGGTATTGAAAAGCAAGAAAATATTGATTGACGGTAGACGTAATTGAGAAACAACTAAGAAAAATGCCGAACTGGAAATCACCAGGTCCAGATGGCATGCAAGGATATTGGATCAAGAACTTTACTTCATTGAAAGGGAGAATTGCAAGTCAACTGAATGATTGCCTACAACACAATTATGTACCAGATTGGATGACGAAGGGGAGGACGGTGCTGGTAATGAAAGATAAAGATAAGGGAGGTGAGGTGACTAACTTCAGACCAATTACCTGCTTACCAGTTATGTGGAAGTTGCTAACAGGAGTGTTGGCGGATAAGATGTATGAACATCTCGAAGAAAAGCATCTTCTTCCGGAAGAACAGAAAGGTTGTCGAAGAAAATCAAAAGGGACAAAGGACCAACTACTAATTGACAAATTGATTATCAAAAACTGCAAAAGAAGGAAAACAGGGCTCGCAATGGCTTGGGTGGATTACAAAAAAGCTTTTGACATGGTACCACACTCATGGATACTTCACTGCATGACGATATTTGGTGTAGCACAGAATTTGATTGAACTAATCCAGAACAGTATGTGCCAATGGAAGACAACGCTATCAGCAGGAAGTACAGTATTGGGTGAAATACACATAAAAAGAGGAATCTTCCAGGGAGATAGCCTTTCCCCGATACTATTTGTAATCTCTCTAATCCCACTAACTCTAGTGCTGCGAAAAATAAAGATGGGGTATGACCTTGGAGGTGGCAGTGGACTGGTTAATCATTTGATTTTTATGGACGATCTCAAACTCTACGGGAAAAATGAAAACCAAGTAGATTCCCTAATTCAATCAGTTAGAATTGTGTCTGAGGATATACGAATGGAATTTGGGATATCCAAATGCGCAACACTGATTATGAAGCGAGGAAAAGTGATTCAAAGTGAAGGAATCCATCTTCCTGGTGGAAAAAAGATACGGTCACTGAAAAGCGAGGACAACGAAGGATATAAATATCTCGGTGTGCTAGAGGCGGACGATATAAAGCATGCTGAAATGAAGGAAAAGATCCAGAAAGAATATTTCCGTAGAATGAGAACGATACTTAAGTCTAAGCTAAATGGAGGAAACACAATTAAAGCAATACTGAAATACAAGAGCAGTGTCAATAATCAGATACGGAGCTGGAATCATAGATTGGACCAAAGCAGAACTGCAACAAATGGATCGGAAAACACGAAAACTTATGACCATATATCGTACGCTGCATCCCCAGGCCGATGTCGATAGGCTGTATGGTAAAAGATCAAAAGGTGGACGGGGAATGATAAGCATCGAGGAATGTGTGAATGTTGAGGTAAATAACCTAAGCGAGTATATACAGGCCTCCCAGGAAAGGATGCTGAAAGCTGTGGGTAAAGAGAAAATATTAAAAGAAAGAGAGCCGGATAAAGATAAGGTTTCGTATTCGAAAGAGCATGCCCAAAGGTATTACGAAAAGCCCCTCCATGGACAATTTGTAAGAGGCACTGAACAAATTAGAGATCAGAAATCGTGGGAATGGCTTAAGAGAGGGAAGTTGAAAAGAGAAAGTGAAGGATTTCTCATGGCTGCACAGGATCAGGCTCTGCGGACAAACAGTGTGAAGAAACGTATTGACAACCAAGACGTATCTCCAGCATGTAGAATGTGCGGAACGAGGGAGGAAACAGTAAGTCATATTTTGGCAGAGTGCACCGCGCTGGCACAGAAACAATATAAGTTATGGAGACATGACAGGGTGGCTCAGGTTATCCATTGGAAGTTAAGTGAGAAATATGGGTTTACAAGGACAGAGAAATGGTATGATCACAAGCCGGAACCAGTTTGTGACTCAGAAAAGTTCAAGCTGTTGTGGGATTTTAAGATCCAAACGGACCACCATATTGAACACAACAAACCCGATATTCTGTTACTAAACAAAGAAGAAAGATCTTGCTGGATTATCGATGTCGCCTGCCCCTTTGATACAAGAATTGTAAGCAAGGAGAGAGAGAAAGTGGAAAATTACCATGATTTGAAAATCGAAATCAAGTGAATTTGGAACTGTCGGTCGGTTAAAATCATACCGATAATTATAGGTGCATTAGGGACAATATCAAAGGGATTTGAAAAGTGGTTGAATCAACTGGAAATACCATATAGTGTGGAAATGCTGCAACGTGTTTGCTTGCTGGGTTCGGGAAAAATTCTAAGAAAAGTACTGGACACATAAGAACTGTGCCAAGGCGAGATTATAAGAACTAGGGCACCCCAGGCCACAGGCTGTGGCCCGATGCCCTACAGAACTTCCTGTATAATATACAGAGATAAACTTTCAATAATAATAATAATAATATAATTTGAAATAATAATAATGATCATTTGAAACTTTACGGAAAGAACGAGAAACAAGTAGATACCCTTATAAACACCGTTCGCGTTTTCAGCAGTGACATTGGAATGGAGTTTGGAATTAGCAAATGTGCAGTCCTGATTATGAAAAGGCGAAAGGTGTCCAAGTGTGAAGTGATTACGATGCCAGACACCCAAGTTATCAGGGGACTAGAAGAAGGAGATGGATATAAATATCTTGGAATTTTAGAGGCAGATGATTTAAAACACGGTGACATGAAAGAGGCAATATCCAAAGAGTATTGAGAAGGATACGAAAATTACTTAAGTCAAAATTAAATGGTGGAAACGTGGTGAGTGCAATCAATTCAAGAGCAGTCTCAATAATACGTTATGGTGCAGGGATTATCAAGTGGACCAAAGAAGAACTCAGGAAGCTGGATAGGAAAACGAGAAAGCTGCTAACCATTAACAGAGCACTTCACCCGAGGCCGATGTCGATAGGCTCTATGTGAGAAGATCAGAGGGTGGGCGAGGTTTGATAAGTGTAGAGGACTGTGTGAATATTGAAGTAGGCAGTTTATCCAAGTATGTCGTGGCGAGTAGTGAAAGGTTGCTTCAAGCTGTAAATGATGAAAAGATCTTGGATGAAGGGGTGACAAAGCAAAGTATAACAGCAGAAAGATTGACTAGATACAGAAATGAGGCATTACATGGACAGTTTCTGAAGGGAACGGAAGATGTGAGAGACTCGGATTCATAGAAATGGTTGAAAAGAGGTACCATGAAGAAAGAAACGGAAGGATTTCTGACTGCTGCGCAAGACCAGGCATTACGAACTAACAGTATCAAGAATCGGATCGATAAAGAGGATGTGTCACCCATGTGTCGGTTATGTGGAGAAAGTAGAGACTATTAGTTATATAACAGCAGAAAACGATCGGGTGAAGATACTATGGGACTTTAAGATCCAAACAGATCATCACGTTGAACACAATAGACCCGATATTGTAGTCTTGGAGAAGGAGGAGAGAACATGTAGTGTAATAGATGTCGCTTGCCCCTTCGATATACGAGTACTCGAAAAGGAACAGGAAAAAATTGAAAAATATCAAGACCTTAAAAGGGAGATTAAGAAGATCTGGAACTGTAGAAGAGTAACGGTCGTAACAATTATCATTGGAGCACTTGGGACTATTAGTAGAAACTTTAAGACATTTGCGAATTAAATTGGTTTGGATGATAGCACTTCATTACTTCAAAACGCTTGCTTGTTGGGAACAGCAAGGATTTTAAGAAAGACCCTAGACACCTAAGGCTATAGGCTATAGCTTGATGTTTAGATTACGGGAACCACGAAAGAAACGTGTGAATTGTTACAATAATAATAAAATAATAATAATAATAATAATAATAATGAGAAGAAGAAGAAGAAGAAGAAGAAGAAGAAGAAGAAGAAGAAACATCGGATCGGAAGAGGCAAGGGGTGACATAGAAGGTGACTTAGACTACATGTGAAAACTATGAGGAAGAAGAGGATGCGGCTGCCGGTGAGGAAGATAGGTATACAGAAAATACCAACTAGTTCGACCATATACTGTAGCTGAAAAGATGCGAGATGAAGGGCTGAGTGAGGATAAGATTTCCATTTTACAAATGATCCTAGATGAGTTGGCGAAGGAAGAGCTCTAGAAACCTTTTAACCTAAGGAATGTTGAAAGATCAAGGCTAAAAAGAGCCGATCTATCTCAGATCACAGCTCCACTTCTTGAAATGCTCAAGAAAGACGTCCACTTTGATCTTCAACAACCACAACAAACGCTATCAACGAGCTACAATCTCTATGGACACTATTTCACTGTATCTAACGATCATCAACCACTCAAATCCATCTTCAGCAAGTCAATCACTCAATGTCTGCGTCGAATACAACCATTCTTCATTAAGCTCCAGAAATATGACTTCAATCTCGAGTATTGTCTGGGGAAAAACAATTCCTGTCTCGGACGCACTCAGCAGATCATATCTCAGCGATCGCTCCACCGAAATCGACGAAATAGATCTAAACTACCGTATCCATTCAATCATCAGGTTACAGCCATGCCATGTTCTTTCCGCATTACACACACTACAGAATACTCCTCAAATTAGATTAACGTATCTCTGGTAATTTTGAATTATTTACTTTTTTAACGTGGATCATATAATTTTGTATATTCGGTCATTTTTCTGTCTGTCGTTCAGTTGGAGTGCCGATATACTGTTATACTTCATTGTGGATTACCTTCCTGTTGTTCAAGTCTTTGGATTACCTTACTGTTGTTCAATTATTCAACAAATAACTACTGATTTGAATCTTTCCCGTTAAATATTGCCTCCGCTGTTTTTTAATGACGTATATGACCCTCCTCCACCCTGACCCTCCTCCACCAGTGATATTCATTTAATTGCATCAAAAATCTCGACAATGCATCTGACCATGATCTGACCCTTTGGTTTGTTGTTGCCTCTGTTCTCATTTCATTGAATCTTCCAAGATCACGACCTGACGTAACAGCCACGAGTTGATAACGACACATTCAGGGTGTCTTCATTAACTCGTGACCTGTATCCTTTGTGACAATATGACAGCATGACACACAAGATGCTTGATCCAAAGTTTCCTTCTAATACTCTCATTACTTTCCCAGCAGTTTAACTGCAATTAGCATCGTGTAAACGAGAGTATTAACCATGCTGTGGTGGAAGCTGGTTATGATGTCAAATCGTTCCCTGGACGAAATGATGTACTGAAGAAATTGCAATTTGTAAGAACGGTCAGTGGTAACAGTTCCCTCAAAGCCATGAAACTTGTGGAGTTACGTCTTTGCGCAACAAGTATGATTTTACTACCTGGGGATATTTGTTCCCAGCCTTTTACCAATTTATGAATTGTTGAGAAACGCCAAGGAACTATTGCTTCCTCCAGAACGTCTACTAACATCACAAGCATTACAGTCAGTTGGAACGGAACTTGCTAGCCACCTTTAGGGAGAAGATGGTTAAGTATTCCCATTTGGCATTTGAAATATGTGAGCAACGCCCAGGATTTTGTACCTACATCCTTCCACTGGTTATTGGTATAGTTTGGGAGGTAAGTTAAGAAATTATTCAGTGACATAAAAGAAGTTCATTTTATCACCAGATATAGAAGCCTAAAATCGTCCTGATGGAAAGCGAGTCCACGTCAGAAAGATCATGAATAAAATTAATATCAACCGAGGCCACTTCCTAAACTTGACTCTGAATGGTTGGCCGCAGCAACCCGAAATTCCACAGCCAATCAAACCGTATCACAGTCTTCGTGACGTTATCGTTTACAACGAAGGCCTACTCCTAAAAGCCAACACATATACATTCTATCCTTACTGCGTACCAACGATGAAAATAATGGAATTGCGAGATGTAAAAATCGCGCACGACAGTCTATATTTTGGCCAGGTATGAATGCTGATATTGATGAACTGGTTTCTCGTTGTTCCCACTACCTAATGCTAGCTAATGTACCGCAACAGACAACACAAGGAAACTATAATCAAATATAGTACATCGAAATAGCGCATCTCACCGACACATCAAGCTCCACTGTTGCTAACAAAGTTAAAAAGATCTTCGCTCGATACCATATCCCTAAAGCTTGTGTTACACGCTGCCATTTTTACTGCAACTTATGCCTCGAAAAAAAATGTCTAATTTTTTGAGCCCTTCGCGGGAATTTTGAAGCCAATATGGCGGACTTGAATATAGCTGACGAGTTAATGCTATTTAAACCTGTTGCTTGGTATTCAGTCACAAAGATTTTGTATTAATCGTAATTAATGTTCTTGTGGTGTATGTATCCTAGTTTGTGGTATAATCACGGTATTTTTGCGCAGATATACACAAGATGTTACTCGAGGAAATAAATATGATCTCTGGCTTAATCTTATTTTGAATAACTAGAACATGACTAAATGCTGTAATGTATAAGACAATCAACGGTGTCCTTCCTGTAGAGGCATCACACTTTCTTGTCACCTTGGAACTGCATTCCCCATTTCATTTGGCTTAAATACCGAATTGCGCTTTCTTCACTTCTAAAACCAGCTAAATAGTAATATATGTTTCTGTCCTGCTGGCAGAACCACTTTTAATTTTAGAACTTCTATGCCTTTCTTTCACATCATCCATCCTATTGATCCTATAATTTTTATAACCTCTTAACAGCATGTAATATTGTCTAATATTTATCCTAAATATCAATTACTTTAAAACCTATGAATGTATAATATGATAATTTACAAAGCTATGATAGAATCAACTCTCCGATATTGTAGCAACCTATTTCTTGCCATATCAAACACCGCAGCCCTCCGATTTCAACAAGTTCAAGATCGTGCTTTTAAAATCGTACATGGAAAAAATGCAATTCCAACCGCTGGTGCCCAATCAGAAACATTAGGAAACATTGTACAAGACGTTTTTAAATATCTACATGGACTTGTGCCAATAAAATGTAATGGCATTTTTGAAAAATTCTCATCTTAAAGAAACAAGAGGCAATAACTCAAAACTGAAAACAGAATTTGGCCGCAAGATGTGGTCGTTTCAAGGAGCATTGGTATTTAATGAACTACCAGACGAATTTAGGAATGAAACATCGTTTTTGACTTTTAAACAAAAATGTAGAAATTTTTATGGAAATTGACTAGCACAGTACATTTTAAAGAATTACATTTTCAAATAGGATTAATTTAATTTTTATATTTATTTTTACAGGTCGTTGAGTGATAGCAGCTAGCGTTTGCTTAGCTGACCAAGCTAACCTGTATAAATATTGTATATTATTATTATTATTATTATTATTATTATTATTATTATTATTACTATCGCTGTTTTGAAAATGATTTGCTGGACAATAATCTTAATAAAACAAGACTTTTTACTCCAATCTGGTATTTGAATTTCTTTACCATGCTTAACTTAAAAAGACTAAAAATAAAGTGACGGAATTACTGAAAGAATTTCATTTATTTTCTTCACATTGACAAATTGGTTTGATTGATTGATTTCAAGAAATTAATTTGCTCATTTTTATTGCCACAACAGTAATATTTACCAAACACTTAAAATATAACAAAAAATACGAAACACTAAAAGAAATCACTAAAATTACTAATAATTTAAAAAATCAATGCATAAATCATTAATTTTTTATATTCATTAATAATAGTTACTGATTTTTGATTATTGATCGGGTAAAAATTATAATTATTTAAAACACCAATATTTCTATGTACATACATACAACATAACATAAACATACAAGCAAACGAAGCTGGCATACAAATACAGTCGACTCCCGATAACTTGAACCTTCAAGGGGAAACAGAAAAAGGTTCGAGTTACCAGGAGTTGAGAACAAATGACCGGAAATAAGGAAAAAACGGTGTTTACTGAGTATTTCTATTCATACAGTGTCATTTTAAGAAGTTAAGCGGCAAAGTTTGATGAAGATACTAAGCTAGCGAAATCTGAACTTGGACTAACACATTTTTTGTAATGCAAAAAAAACCAGAACTACTCGGCTGCTTAAAAATAAATTCAATTTTTTGGATTACAGTACTGTATTTTTTGACTTGTCACGTCTTGACAAACGTGGTTCGAGTTATCGAGATTAAAATTATATAGAAAATAACCTGAAGGGAAACGAAAATTGCTTCGAGTTAGCGGGGGGTTTGAGTTATCGAGGGTTGGAGTTACCGAGGATAAAATTACAGTAAATGTATGACGGAAATCGAGGGGAAATCGATTTTGGTTTGAGTGAGCGCGAGGTTCACGCGAGTTAGCTCGGGAGTCGACTGTATTCATTTTAGCAGGACCTACCGTACATCCAAATTTCTGCAAACGGTCAGCGGAACAGATTGACAGGACAGAACAATGAAACGTTATTACTTCGGGAGCGTTCATAATTTACCTAGAGGAGGGGGGGGGGGGGGGGGGGGGGGGGGGGGGGGGGGGGGCGGGGGGGTGGGGGGGGGGGGGGGCGGCTATGGCAAGGGTGGGTCATCAAAAACGTTTCAGACATTCTGTCGACAAAAATGTTTTTCATAGTTAATAGTAGTTTATATTTTTTACAATTTACTCAATAAAAATGAAGCAGCTAGTGCAATAAAATGAAAGATAATGAAACATGAAAAGACATTGCAAGATATGCACATAAAATTACCTTCATTTTTGTATAAAGTATGGGAAGATTATTTATATTGGAAACCATGAAATTATCATTAATGGTACTTTTTAATTTGTTTGAAGGGTTTCTGTTTGTGAAAATAAAGTTTAGTTATAAATGATGGAAATACTGACGTGTACACTTATCACTCATTTTAGAGGAAGTCAGATCAACTTTAGAGTAGGGGGGGGTCACAAAAATTTACCTTTGCATGGATGGTATCAAATTAGGGGGGGATTTAAAATCATCGTAGCCCCCCACTCAGGAAATTATGAACGCTTCCTTATATAGTTGTTATACATACCATTTATCCACAGGAAAAAAACATTTTCCAAAACACCATTTTCCAAAACAATTGGAGCAGATGAAGGTCGCAACAACATCAAAAACAAAATTTTAAATTTAAGCATCTTCTTGACTCCATCAAAAGTATGTTGTTCCCTTAATGTTTCACAACATTTTCCACAGTAAGTTTCTCTTGATTTGGAAACACTCAATTATAAAAGAAGCATCATTCATAATTATTTTTTGTTTATTTTAATTTTATACTTAAAATGTTGTGAACAAGAATATTATTTATATTCCTTATATATTAACATAACTAACCATTACATTGAGCAAACATAATGGGGTGGTCAATATATACTAAAATCCAATAAAAATTGGCATTAAGGGAACTTCACATAAACAAGCGCTTATGCAAATTTCTAGTGATCAATAATCAACAAATTATAAAACATAAACATTACCCTTTATAAGATTTGTAATTAGACTATTGCAGTATTAATATATTTTCACTTTTATTTTAAGATAATAATTTTGGAATACACTATACTACGAAACGCGTTGCAAACACATAGGCACTTGAATAAACCAAAAGCTAAAACCCATATTATAATTATTATAAACATATACAATTAAACACAAAAACATACAAATAAAATATAGGTTGTAGCAATCATAATTGTGTTACAAATTAGATACAATTAACGATATGTGGACGATCGTCAAGCACAAATCCTCAGATATTAAACCTTCTGATTGCCGGCGAGACGCTCAAACCATTGAGCTATACCGAAACTCAGATGAATAGCGAGGGTTGCAATGATGTACTGGTTCGATTGACATAGGCGTAGGAATCGGTGGGGTTGGGGCTTCAGCCGCCCCTCAGGAGAAGCGTTGCTAAATTTAATGTTTTTTTCCCCAATTGTATTAGTACGACTATAGAGGCTAGGAGAGAAGATACTTCAGGTAATCTGGCTTCATCTACACGAGATTTTACAAACGGGTGAAGCCACGCGAGTGTTAGATTGGTTCCCAGACTCTTCTGTCAGTACTAGGCGCAAAAAATGGCGTCACCTGGTAAGAGACAGCAGGCAACTCTTGGATTAATTTTAACCATGCTTGCTGTAGAATCAGATGAAAATTTTGCTCAAATTGTCTTTCCGAGCTTCTATATTTCAAAAATTCCCGGGGGACGACCCCCCACGGACCCCCTTAAAATGCGGTCACTGATTACCTGCTTGATCGACTTCAGTCCCCCCCCCCAACTTTAAATTCTGTCAATTGATATATGTGCTGCCTGTGCAGTATGCTAATGCTTGGGTGAGTTATACTTATCATTTATAGACTCCGAGCGAGGGGAATTCGACGAAATATTACCCCGAGGGATGATATATCATCCCGAGGGGTAATATTTCGACGAATTCCCCGAATGGAGTTCGTCGAAGGTCGGCGAAAATGGCCCTGAGATCGGCTGGTCGATTCCATAATCTTATTGGCCAGTTCTAAAACTCGATTAATTCAGCTAGAGTATAATTTATTTATCTTAATCCGCATGTTAAGAAATTTCCGCGCCTTTAAATTTTACCGTAAATAAGAAATATAAGGGCTTTGGTTAATTTTCAAGAACTGCAGTCGATATCTACTTGTTCTTGCATAATATTTATATGAGATAATCATGGATGGATTATGAATTAGTTGTTTTTAGGATGAATGCTTTACATGAACAAATCTGCAGAGTGTTGCATATTTCTCATTCATTATCACATCAACAGAGTAAACAAAGACAAATTACCTAAATTATCATAAATTATCATATCAAAACACCCAAAAATTCTGGGTGTCATGTGACCAGCTGATCCCAGGGCCATTTTCGTCGACCTTCCACCGTGGAGGCAAAATGCCCTGGGGACGAGGTTGGAGTGGAGGGTCTATATATAAATTATATATTATAACTAGAAACGTCTGGTTTACGCGCGTGTTATTTGGTTTTCGTGCGTGGTATTTGGTTTCGCGCGTGATACTCGAGTCGAATACCCCTCGACAGAGGGGAATGCACTATTATACCGCCATATATAGATTTTGCAGAAAAGTAAAGTAGTCCTCGAGTTCAAAAGGTCCTCAAGTCAATATATAATAGTGTATTTCCATTGGCTGGAGATGTTGGAGTTTATAACTAGGTTACCTGCAAGGTACTGAATGCTGCCTTTTGTTTCCAGCGCACTGGATCTTCTAGCATGGCTGCGTTTTTTCCTAAGCACGTGAAATATTACATAGATAATCTTTCTCAATTTGTCCAAAAACGTGTTCCGGTAGTTTTATTCTACATTGCTTTCCGGGAGATTTAATACAAATGATATAATTTTCAAAACAGATGCGACTTGACTGAAAACTCACTGGGAAACTGAATGTTTCAAAAGTCATCGTCGTTGCCATACACTTCCGTGAGACTTGACGGGAATATGTTCGAAATTAACTTCGAATGGAGATATTTAGAAAGCCCGTGCTTGGATTTTGTTAAGGTATACGACGCTCACTGTGTAACCGTGATGTTCTTTCTAGTCATAACAATAAAAGCCGGTAAAATCGAATGCAAAAAGTGTTTGATCGGTAACCGGTAACTGACTTTCTGTTTGCGCACAAATAAATAATATACACAAGTTTTAAAGGGGCATTGTTTCGGAAACGCACACGCAAAAACTGTTGATGAGATTTGTCAAGTCAGACAATACTTGATGCATAACCCGCACGAAGCTATTGGTTCTACTGAAATTCTAATTGACATACGATGAGGATGGAACAGAAATTTATGGATGACTCGTCTTAACAAATTATTCAAAACAACACAACTGAAATCTCGCACGATAACTCGGATATTTCACAACGAACTCCAAACGCTTTCACGTATGAATTGGAGGCGATTTATATATGTATGTGATGTATTTAAAAGATGAAACTCACAAAATGCACGAGTATTGAGCAAACGTCCCTGTAAAGGAAAGCATGAAAAGAAAGCACATGTTTTCAGCGCATTGTATTGTGCTTGGTTGTTCCGCGCACTGCATATTGGGTCTATCTAAAAGTCCGACCACAATGCAATGCGCTAAAGCAATATTTGAAAAAAGCCCAACTACATTATTTAGGTCTGCTGCCTTGCTCGCTCGCTTCAGGCTCGCTTGCTGCGGCAGCAATAATCTTACAAAATATTAACCTTATTAATCTTAATTACTATACATTTTAATATTTGTGGCAAAACCAAATAAACGTTTCTCACTGCTTATTAACTGCGTTCGTCATCAATCAAACTAATTGTTACGCAACACTATTTTGCTTCCCTTAATCCCTTATTTCTGTTAGTTATCAGTATCTAAAGATCTCGATCTGTTCAGCGCGCCTCGCATCGGCGTAGCAAGGAGCCAAAACACACCTCGTTACATAATTTTAAATTTTGGTTTCTTTTACTAATCTACACTATTACAACATGCCCTATTTAACACCGTGGTTATACTGAGGTCTAACACCGGACCTTTTGGTCCAACGGCTATAACGACACTGACATAATGGCTATCGGTATATATGAGCCTTCAAAACTGGTCAGCAACAGTGGTTAGCACCTGTAATATGATCAATCAAATTGCCGGAAGAGGAAGCAAATCAATATTGTGCAGACTTCTCTTATTTCAATTTCGATATGGAAATATTTTTACATCAGTCGCGTGCCCGCTTTGATGTACGCTAAATATCGACTTCAGGTTGTAGCGAAATGACTTGTAGCGAAATGACTTGTTGCGAAACGACCATGTTAATCGACTTCAGGTTGTAGCGAAATGACTTGTAGCGAAATGACTTGTAGCGAAATGACTTGTAGCGAAATGATTTGTTGCGAAACGACCATGTTAATCGACTTCAGGTTGTAGCGAAATGACTTGTAGCGAAATGACTTACTTGCAACGTTTAAAAGATGCGCTTGGGCTATTACTATTAAATTCCACAGTTTTCCACCGTTCAAAAAATCACAAAACGCAGGAAAACGTGGATAGGGCAATGCTGTCGTAGTCATTATTATACTTTTAGCGAAAACGTGGAAAATATTCGTAAACATATGGCTATGCTCGCGCGCGCCACTTAACCGAGTTGTTCCGGGATAGACGCGGTTTTATGAGAGTCTGAAATCCAAAATCGCAATTATGACATTCCACACGTGTATATTAGATTACTTTATGTTACAAGAGACATCTGATATCAATGAGAAATTCATTGTCTGTGCATATATCTCGACAACATCGACCACGGAACCTTTCGCATAATAAGATTACGTATGTTCTAGATCATTATTTTACATTTGCGCAACGTCCTAGCAGAACTAGAAATAGTACGAAAAACTGAATAATAGTTGCAATCGTTAATATCCATTGCCATTAAGAACATAATGTTTAATATATATATTATAACTAGAGAAAATGATAATTGATATCCATGATGCCGGTGATTGTTCCTACGGCTACGGCGAAATTATTACTGCAGCTATACTGAAGTTAAATGTTACTGAATAAATGAACTAGATATGTGGTTTGTTCGCGCATCGTCTTCACACGTCAACATGCGTTAATGCATGGCCACTAGAAATCTGCCATGTCAAGAAAGCGAGATAATCGGTCGGACAGCAGGTGGAAACAAGGACGCATTCATCTCATAGTCATAACATGGAGAAAAGCGAACTCGTTTATTAAAACCTGATCAAATGCCTCGCATTAACATCATCCTACTAATTACACACGCAAAAATAAAACTTCACGACATTTTCGCAACGCGTGCGCTTTGAAAAGTAAGATCAGGTTATCAATTATAGCTTCTTCGTTAAGATGAAAGGAGCTCTGTAAAGGGGGGACGCGAACTCGTATAACATTATACAATATAAAAGTGATTATTTGAACAACAGAAAAAATGCCCAAATTTAACAAACGTCGAGCGTTTTGCTGCACTGTTGTCGCCTTAAAAAACAGCAGGATAAACGGTACAAAAAAGCGCATAAAGCGAATTAAATAAACATAGTGATGCACACAAATACCTACGAGAAGTCATAAGGTCATAGCAATGAAATGTCTTACCTTGTGAATCGACAAAAGAGACAGCAAGGAGGGAAACTAATAGCACGACACCAAGGAGTTTCATCGCAAACACTGGAGGCCAAACTGTTCCTCAAAACGCAAGGCGTAAAGTCTTTATTAAGAGGGACGACTAGCAACCAGTAGGATGTTCAACAAGAAAGTGTGATCAAGATGGTGAAGGTGGTACCTCCTCCGTCAGCCAATCGGGCCAATCACTAAATCCTATGAATGGCGGCGTTCCGGTAAGTACGCAACGAGTCAAATTTCATCGCGTTGCTGCGTGTATGGACGCTTGTCGCCGGAAATACAAGCGTCTGCACGCAGGCTACATTATAGTATAGAGCCGGCGTAAGCTGTTCCGTGAGTTTTTCCGATAATTGTTCACAGGCTAGATTAATGTGCAGGCATCAGATGTGTTTAAGTAGTCGGTAGTCGGTGTTTGTATTATGAAGGCTAACGCTAACCTGGTTAGTGGTTAAAGTGATTATTTATCTGTTTATGGAGTAAATTAATTTATGAAGGACACAGTCACAAATCGTAAGTAACTTTACAACGATCACCCCTGATGAAGACACTACATTGGAGTGTCGAAACGTTGGATCATGGACAGTAATTTTTAAAGCCAGAGTAGCGTCAAACTATGTCTGATCGTAAGTAAGTTATGTCTATATGGCAACAAAGAATCATTATCATAAGTTTTAAGCAATAATTTATTTTCTTTAAGATTAATAGCTCCTTAGATTTCTAACCACACAATGATTAAAAATACATATCCAAACACCGCAAATAACTCTTAGGCACAACATTTCAATCGCACACTTTACTGGAATGATAACTACAGCTGGGGTGGATCTAGGATTTTTGCAGGGGGGTGGTCGGGGATGTCTTCCCGAAAATGTTTGAGTTCTTGGGTCTGTGAAATGACACAGTTTCCATCCTTTCGAAAGCGGTTTTTGACAGCAAGTTTCTGCTGTAGAAAAAAGGTTATAATATATTTGGGTTACTTACACTTTATAAAATATTTATAATATTTGAGTTGGATTAATCGCTGATTATGCTAAACAAAGCTAAGTTTGCTTTCTAGCAGCGATAAGGTAAACCGCAGACCAGCTCTCAACGAAGGCACATCAATATTCAATATTTAGCTTTGTTTAATATTGTTTTCTAGTCCAAAAGAGGGGGTGTCTAGCCACGCAATCCACCCCCCCCCCCCCCTACCCTAGATCCGCCCCTGAACTAATCCCGGCCCAACCAGAAATCGCCAATTTTTACGTGTTTTAATTTTTAAAAGACCAGTTATTTAACAATTATTCACCGAATTGGAGCTGAATAGTGATGGCTATTTGCAGAGCCGCGAAGCGGAGAGGTAAATACCCACACTATTTTCTCAGCAGTGAGGAAAAAATCTCACCTCTGCCTCTGAAGCACGATTTTGGGACGACAAATACGTTTACCGTTTTAGTCAGAAAATTGAAAATAATCACTGTTTGAAAATCGTGGAGTTTAGCGCTGTCCTTCAATGAAACTACAAGTGGTAAATAAAGTATGTTTTTGAATGCGTGTATTTTCACAGGAAAATTACGGTAAACGTATTTGTCGTCCCAAAAGCGTGCTTCAGAGGCAGATTTTAGATTCTTCTGTGATATCCCCTAAGTGCATAGTGTGAAGTGTATCCCGTAGTTAGCATCTGTGCGATACTAGATACAAAAAGGTCGCTATATGGATAGTTTTAAACTGATTACTGAGATTTTCTCATGGTACTTCTTTTCAAATAAATCCTTGTTATGTTATAAATAAATCCTTATTATTGCGAATTAATATAATTAAAGTGCGATCAATGATCTGGTGACAGATTGTGATAGCGGTATTAAACCAAGCGACTCGAAATCTGACAGCGACTTGAAATCTGAGTACGTCATCGCAGTGTTACTATATATCGACCAATGAGAAGCCGGAGTATGTCCCTCCCTAATGGCATGTACAAATCGGCTGGCAGCCATTTTTCCTAAACGCTGTAGGTGATGATTATCGTAGCTTGACCAATCAGCGTGTGCGATTTTCTATAATCACCTCATGTGTATTCATACCAAGAAATGTTAATGACATGCTATAGGTTTGCAGGTTTTTTTTACGTTTTTATAATGGCTTAATTAAATTCGTCTGAAAATGAAATATTTGACAAAACATTACGAATTTTGAGTCCGCGCGGACATTTTGGGTTTCTAACAATAATTCACTTTTCTGAATAATTCTGTTTTAAATGTTTAAATTTTGGCTTCATCCAATCATAGGGCCACGTTTATGTAGTTATCGTTCAAGTCTATACCGGTATATAGTTTAATGGATTGACATTTTATTAACTAATGTCTGTGCACGGGAAAACACGCGGGGAGAAACGCCGAGTCGCATCCACGCGCGCGTCACGCGGCGGGCGGGGAACGGAGATAAGACCCAAGGTGAGCTAACGTTTCGTTTATATCATCAGAGCAGATGCATATAATTCCTTATATATACTTACCAGAAATACGAATTCGCAACAATCCCCTCCCCACCCCTACAGTTTCGTTTCCCCAATACATGTGATGTTCCCCAGTGCCCAGACCGCGTCTGTCGGTTCGTCGTACGTAGATTTTGAACGGTATTGCTATACCCTCGGCGTCCGCGTTGGTTCAGAAGATGTCCTTTGACGAACCGAAATTTATTCAAAATGCCGCCACAGGAATAAATTCTACATTATATATATATATATATATATATATATATATATATATATATATATATATATATATATATAATATATATATATATATATATATATATATATATATATATATATATATATATATATATATATATATATATATATATATATATATACAGCAGATTGCAAAAACTATGGCAAACGAGATATCAACATATAAACATATCGGGTGCATTGTGGGAATGGCGTCATCAACTAATTTGAATAATATTTTAGTCCACATTCACGGTTTGACAACTATACTGAGAGATAATTTCGACATTCGAAGTGCATCTTAGGGTGTTAGACAAACCGAATAAAGCAAAATTCTCTCACTTTCAACTGTGATGTCCCAAATTTACCTTTCCTGAAATGTTGAAGATGTATCTACTGGAAAACTATCCAAATAAAATCGCATCGGCAACCACCACTAATTTCAAATGCGGGTATATTTTGTGGAAGGCCGCGATAACAGAAAGTTTGACATCATTGACGAGGTTATCTGTGTTTACGAATTGCCAATCGGTTATACTGCACGCAGGTTTTTATCAATCGCCAAACTAAATCCATCGTTTACATAATTTTATAGTAAATCGTTTTCGTGTTTATAGCTTATAAGGACCCATACACACGGAAACGTTTTCCTGCGTTTTTGTATTGTTTACTGTTCTCAAGGGAATCGCGCGAGAACAACCAGCTCATTACTTGAAACAATACAAGGTTAATAATAATAGCGTAGCGCACAGATTCTATTTTTAAACCCAAATTGCGGACAAACAAAATAAAATTAAGTTTGAAGAATTCCCAAATGACCCATTTCCTATTGTTTAGGACCTATTTCTGAACCATAAATGCGGACAAACATCAACAGCCTAACGTCATCTGTGCGCTCCGCTATTAAGCAAGTAGGTAAATTAATTTGGCTTTGTCATTAAAATTCAAAAGAAACCCACTTTGCATTTTAACATGGTTAACTCAAAGACAAAGGCCTTTGGAATGATAAGTGCTGTTTTATAAAAATAGGTCCTAAACAATAGGAAATGGGTCATTTGGGAATTCTTCAAATTTTATTTTGTTTGTCCGCAATTTGGGTTTAAAAATAGAATCTGTGCGCTACGCTATTAACCTTGTATTGTTTCAAGTCTATACCGTAAGCCATTACGGTATAGTTATATCTTTGACAAAGATCATAAAGAAATGAAAAGCGTAAGAAGTTTCACAGGTTTCTAAGCGATATATAGTTACATGCATGTAACACTACCTTATATAGTAATAGTTAATAAGCAGTTCATGTTTTTATACCGAGCTTGTTATGCTATACATTCCTTTCAGGCATATGGCGGACCAATAAATGTAAAACAGAATGACAATTAGTTGATGGCCCCATTCCCACAATGCACCCGATATGTTTATATGTTGATATCTCGTTTGCCATAGTTTTTGCAATCTGCTGTATATATATATGTATATATATATATATACATATATATATATATAAATCTTCAGTGAGAAATGGGTTCTCTGTCGCGGCGGTTTCGTTAAAATGGCTTCGCTTGAGAGCACATATATATATATAATATACATATATATATATATATATACATATATATACATATATATATATATGATGGGATGAGGGGATGAATACATATTCAAAATCTAAACTTGAATTATTACCTATAGAGAAAGCCTTGTGATTTCCAAACTCAAACCCAGTCTAAATGCTAATTATAAGTTCCGTACCACTTTCTTCATTCTATAACCAGTTTAATTTTTGTTTTCTTCAAAATTGATAAATTTAACTGTTTGAATTTACATTAGGAACTGTTTTGGGAGAATATTTTCAATATTTTAATCTTTAATGTGAATTGAACGTTTGTAAACAACAGGTATTTATCCTAACGGCTAAGCTCCGTTTCCTTAAAAACGAGAGTTGTTTCTTGTTTTCCTCCTGTTTACAAACTTGTAACCCTCAGACTAAATCTGTGACGCTCGCAAATCATTATCTATGTAACTCTTACATGAAGTAGCAATAACAACATGCACCACGGTTTGCGGGGCACGGGATTTGACATTTCTGGGACTAGCGTTTTAGGTCAAATTTCCACACCCATGGGATAGATTTCCAGTTCAAACAACATTTAACCACGCTAACCTCATTCAGCTGAACGCTGGTTTCCAAGAGGGGCGTGGAACTTTAAAATTACAATAAATAATAAATTAAAATAAATATATAATAGTGCTTTCGTGACCCTCAACCTGGTGATAGGTACATCACCAACAAATATTTTAAACTCTTCTAGTAAGCTATTTATATTATATCTTGATCCAATTAATAAATATTCAGTTTTGTCAAGATTAAGACTCAGCTTGTTTGCAGAGAGCCACTCCTTAATATTTCCAAGGTCAACATTAAGGACCCAGTTAAAGTTGTATCATCAGCAAACATTCGAGTTGATGAGTGGTCCAAACAATTGGGCAAATCGTTCATATCAATTAAGAAAAAAAGTGGCCCCATAATTGAACCTTGGGGAAATCCGCACTTCACAGTCCTGGGACTAGACAATTCACCGTTAATAGAATATATTTGAGTTCGATCGAAGAAGATTTAGAGAGGTTTGCTACATGCCATAAAGAGTATAAGACCGAGTTTGTTTTACTAACAATTCGTGGTTTACGGTATCAAAAGCCTTTTTTAGGTCTAGAGAGACCGCGATATTAAACATACCGCGATACATATAATAAACCATTCATTAGTGCTATCTAATAAAGCAGAAGACGTAGAATGGAATAGTCTAAAGCCAAATTGATGTTTCGATAATAAGTATATAGGATTTGAAATAGGGCCGGGCGATAATTGTCCAGTAGGTTCCGAGAACCGGCCCTTTTTATGCAAAGGAGTGACTCTTGCTATCTTCCATTCGGATGGAAATGTTCCGTATCAATTGTCATTGAATATTTTAGTTAAAGAATTTTCAATAATAGGAGCTGCAAATTTTACAATTTTAGCTGAAATTTTGTCTATCCCAGTAGCTTTGGAAGTACACAAAGAGAAAAGAAGTTTAATTTAATAATTACTTTGGGTGTGCCAACCGTTCTAAACTTGAAATTACTTTTAGCTTTCTTTACATATAATATTCAAAATTACGTTCACCATTTATGGTTTCCGCAATTTAATTTTGGACCAATATCGGTGAAATAATCATTAAAACACTCTGCAATTTCTACAGGTGTTGAAATTATACCATTAATAGATTGAATATTTTTTATCACCGAGTCCTGTTGTTTACGGTTGAGTATTTGATTTACTGTCGTCCAAGCTTGCTTATATATTATGTTTAATTCTATCCATGCGATTTCTATAATATGTTACTTTCTCTTCGCGCAATGCATTTAATGGTAACTCCATTTCTGGACATTTTATATGCTTTCCAATCATGTTCAGAATTGGATCTTAGAGCATGCAGTTTAAGGCGATTTCTTGTATCTTTTGTCTGATCGCCTTTGTAAGCCAAAGTGCACTTGGTTTATTTCTTAATCTCTTTGTTCTAATAGGAGCATGTCTATTCAAAACATCCAGAAAGAGAGTCTTCCAAATTGCCCAAATTTTATTAACACTATTTTCTCCAAGTTTTGATTGAGTAGATCCTCTTGAAATCTGTTGCCATTAAAGTGTTTATAGTTTTGAATTTCAACTTTCTTATGGCACTTTGACTTTGACACAGTATTTATTTTGTGAACTACATAAATTAAATTATGATCACTATTACCAACAGGTATCACTTCAGATAAGATTATTTTCTCTGGAGTGGAAGTGATGCATACATCCAATAATGAAGATGTAGATATCGTTATGCGAGTGGGTTTGTTAATCACTTGAGATAATTGATATAATTCGATAATTGATGAATGTCTTTTAGTAGCGTAAGTCGTAACTTGAATTATTCATGAACATGCATATTACAGTTTAGATCTCCAAGTATATAAAACTGTTTGGCTTCATTATCAATTTTTTTTATTGTATGCTCGATTTTGGTAAAAGAGTCAACTGAAGCACTATAGGAGGTCTATAAATGGTAACAATTATAAAAGCCAAAATGATTGGTATTCGGTTTATGAATCTCAATACAAGATAATTCAAAGTTATCCTGAATTAGATCCTTTCGTTCTTGATAGTTTAGTGAGTTCCTAACATATAAACAAACACCACCCCCTGTTCTAGAGCGGTCAGAGCGAATAAGGTCATAATCCTGAATATACACAGCTTCATCAGGAATGCTAGAATTATCCAATCTTGTCTCATTTAAGGCAAGTATGTCGAAAGATTGATCTGATAATAATATTCTAATTTATTTAATATTTTTGGGCAAGCTAATGCACTAGTCAATTGAAACCCCTGACACCCGACCCCAAGGTTTTAACAAACATCGATCTTCTGGTAACCGGGATTTTAACACTGACATGAAAAAGCGGGGATGGTGTAGCCGGGATTTAATACTCGTAGAGTCTGGGAACTAATCGATAAAAAGCTGACGAAAAAGGAATTCAAACTTTTGTTATGCTTTTTACAATTAGACTATTATTGTTGGTTTCACATCCGATGTGTTGGTTTGAAAGATCCACAAAAGGGTTCGTGGTTCTGCCCAAAGTGCAAGCCTATGCGCAAAAAAACAGTTTTGAAAGAACAGTTATTAAAAGACGAAATGAGCAAAACAAATAGAAAGCCTTAACATTTTTTGTGTTCTGTTTGTTGTAAGAATATTAAACTTATAAATGTTTTCTTATTGAAAACTTATTGAAAACTGTGAAAATCAGGGAAAACTAAATCTTTATGCCCGGGTAGCCGGATATTTTAACAATTTTACGGTATTTTTGAGCCGGGTTTTTAACACTTGTGAAATGTTAAAATCCCCGCATAGTCCCGGCGGTCCGTAGTTTCAATTGACAATTGAAACTACGGACCGCCGACCCTGCATAACTATATTTAGCATTTAGGGAAACTAGAATAATCGAATGACTCATTTCCACATGAGTCTGGCCGATCTGAATTTCAATGGCTCAAATGGTTCAAAAAATTCCTGCTATTAATAACGCTACTGCCCTTTCGGTTGAGATGCAGGCCACGTTGGTTTAAGCAAGTCAAATATATATATATATATATATATATATATATATATATATATATATAACTACAGACGGTACCGTTTCGGCCTTTTGGGCCTCATCAGTGTAGTGCTGATGAGCAGGATGAAGATGACTGCTATTTACAGTCACCCTTGATGCACACAAAATGTGGGACATCAAGAACCATGCCAGAGCGCTCACATATATATATATATATATATATATATATATATATATATATATATATATATGCGCTCGCATATATATATATATATATATATATATGTCAAATTTAAGTTTACTATTGTCTATGAAAGTCCAGTAATTTTGTTCGCATATTCTTCTTAAGTTAATCTTAATTTCGTTAATTTTACTTTGAATACTTGCTTTAGCTTTCCTAACTATAATACTTTTTTGTTTCAGAACAGTTACCTTAGTATCTGACGAATTGTCTTTGATTTGGGTACCTAGATTTAGAATACTGGCTGCAACCGTCTCCTTCTTTGACGTTGTTTGTATACCAACAATACATGTAATATCATCTCATGGGGTTGCTTGCGGATGAGTGGTTTCAGGTAATCCTGCATGTCTTCGGTCGTGCTGCCCGAGAAGGATTTTACAGCTACTCGCTGTTCGGCATTCGATAATTCCCTGC
Source organism: Chrysogorgia sp. JL179-B06 (assembly GCA_035772405.1). Taxonomy (NCBI): domain Eukaryota; kingdom Metazoa; phylum Cnidaria; class Anthozoa; order Scleralcyonacea; family Chrysogorgiidae; genus Chrysogorgia; species Chrysogorgia sp. JL179-B06. The sequence continues at coordinate 2,835,480 of JAYKKM010000428.1, forward strand.
TATGATGACCAGTTTTTATATATATATATATATCAAAACAAAACGCTTTAACAACTATATTCTTTATTTTTTCCTCTTTATAGACACTTTAATTTAGCTGGACTAGAAAAACTACAAGATTATGGTCACCAGGGCCGGATTAACGACTTCGTGGTTCGGGGGGCATGCCCACCGGAATTTTTTTAATTTTGGGCATAACTTTTGAGGAAAATATAAAGGTCTTAAATCACATTTTTTAACAGTGTATCATCATTTTCAAGAAATATTTAATTTATATTATTCATTTTCGAGAAATATAATTTTTACGTAAATAATACAATAATACCATAATACAAGGATTAGGTAGCCAACTAGCCAAGTTAGGGATTAAGTACACTAAAACTGAATCTTTACGACTTTACCTATTGCTGACCATCGTTTATAAAATATATAAATATAAAGAAAAAATGTAATCATTTTCATAGGCCCCTATAGTGCCTATTAGATAATCCGGCCCTGATGGCCACGCTTTTTGTAAAATTTAACTGCAAACCAAAAGTACTTTAGCTACATCTTCCATAACACATAATTGGGGCAATGTCAGAAATTTGGCGATGGTGAGTCAACACAAACAGAGTGGTATACTAACCATAATCCTAACCCTTACCCTATAACATAAATCTTAATATTGGCCGCCATCTTGAAAACTAACCTCTCGTTCACATTCAAACCATAAATTGTGTGAGCTTCATAGCGTATAATGCGCATTATGGCGGCAAAAAATCAACCGAGAAATAACACAGAGAATACACAAGAATGATAAAAATTATACCCTTATTCCTAGGTTGCGGAACTCTATATTTCTTGAGCGATGACTAAGGGACCATGCAAAAATTACCAAAAGGCTGGGCCAGTGGAAAACATGGCAGGGCTATGACTTTTTTGGTCACATGAAAGGCAAGGCCATTAGTTTTTTTATAATAACTAATAGCAGGGCACCTACTTTTTCTGTTAAATATACTGCAGTAAGTATCTGTATAACATCTGCCTCATACCAAAGCATGATTTAGGGTGGATAGAGTGTGCAAAAAGCAATGGGGATAGGGGTGCGGTGCATCCCCTCTTCCCATTAAACTCTCTGACACGTCAAGGCCGACTCGTCAGACCGACACATTTCCTTGATTTTTATTAAGATGAAGACACAACGGCAGGGCATTGACTTTTTATCCTAAAGGTTGATAGCAGGGCAAAGAACTTTTTTTGTACAATTTTCTTTTTTCCACCGGCCCAACCTTTTGGTAATTTTTGCGTGGTCCCTAAGCTACATTTATCACCCAAAAATATCTCTCCCCTTCGCAGAGGTTCTTTTGGTAATCGGTGATGTCGGGAATCGTCGGAGATGTGTCGGAGCTTTAGCCGGATCTCCGACGATTCCCGACATCACCGATTACCAAAACCTCTGCGGAGGAGAGCAAAAATATTTCCCTATCTTGATGTCTAGTCCAAATTTGCTGCTTTCTATTATGTACGCCATAGTAATCTTAGGAAAGTGGTCCTAGAGAGGCGATGCAAAGTGCGGACCGCGATGAATTCGGAAGACTCCATTCTATCGATATAGGGATCGGTAAATTTCATCCATGACCGTATCTACCACAAAATAGTTCCAAAAGCCTGTCTTTGAATATCATGCTTTTTAACGCTTCGTGGGTGAAATTTAAGACGATTTCCTTTCAATAACAGAGCAAATATCAATATGCATATTACGCAATGCTGCGCAATAATATCATGCTCAGACTTGGCGAATTTGGTGTCATATAAAGCTGTTATGAAGCGATTAGCCGCTGCTTGAACGCAGGCGAAAAATGTCTCAAATTGCTGCTAATGTTGAGCAGTGGAAAAATTAGGTTGTTCTTCACCACCACATGCAGCACACACATCATCCTGGGATATATTCATGAAACAAGACAAAAAGAAACAATTGATATAATATAAATGGTAGAGAAGAAATACTGTATGCAGTTAACATGAATTCAGCACTTGCTACAAGAGGTACTGTTTAAAAAATTTAAAGAGATTTTAGGCTATTAAAGGGAAATGGCAATAAAAATTTTTTTTGTCTCATTTGAAAGAACATTTAAAATAATATATGAAGACCTTTTAAAATTTCCCCGTAACTTCCTTAATTTTTGAAATATCTGTGAAAAATATCTGCAATCCGCCATCTTGTTTTATAATTAGATCTAATTAAGTGACGTCAAAACCAGGGTAAACATTCTAAAAGTTGTAAATAATTGCCCAAATATCAGTGGAATGCGTTCAAATAGATTGCTAGTTCACTTAAAAGTATACAACACCCAAAACAACTACGATTTAGCATCTATAATGACTCGATAATTGCTGATATAAAAAACATTTCTACCCTGGTTGTGACGTCACGCATATCCAAGGATGGTTATGCATATCCAAGATGGCGGAATGTTCAATGCTCTTTGTTAAAAAGAAGTGAAATATTTACAGAACCAAGAACGATATGGAAAATCTGTAAAAGGTCTTGATATATCATTTTAAAAGGTCTTGATATATCATTTTAAAAGTTCTTTCAAATAAGATAAACTTTATTTTTATTGCCATTTCCCTTTAAGCAAAGAAAGTGGGAACAGAGATGTCAAATAAATTTATTATGAACAAAGTTGTTCGCCAACTACAAAGACAGACTAATAAAAATAGGCACACAATGCGTACACGCGTCTACGTTTTAGAACCATTCACACGCGATCTATTATGGCATCCAATTTTTATCCTGACAAGTCATAAAGTTTACTTATCAATGGTAATATTCAATAAATCATTGTAATATTCAATAAATCATTGTAAAGAAAGCTTAATGAAAACCATGCTTTATACTGCATATATTATATGCACAGTCTGCAGGATTTAAAGTCTACAGTATGCTAGTTAGACTAGAAGTTGGTAGTTAAAGTTGATAAATAAAGTTTGAATATCTTTATTTGTTGATTTTACTCCCATAATCTCAAAGGGTAAAGCAGTATTTCACAGGACAGTATTTGAAAATAATGTGACAGGTTATCTAAACCTTCAACATCAAGTAATACATGTATGTCTCACAGAGGTGTGGCATGCCATATAAACCTGTTGAGCGGGAATCAACAATTTTAAAATTATCTTCAGAAATCTTGAAGATTGCAACCGTGTTGCAGTTAACAATCAACAAACAATGTTGAAAATTTAATTGAAAGTAGGTGAACAATTTATTAAGGGCACTTGTCAGTGAATAAAATGGTTCATTGTCTGTTATCATAAATAAATCACCAGAAAAGGGATTCACTATATATTGTAAATAATAAACTTTATTAACAACTGAAAGCATTTCCTGCAATTCAGATAACAGCAAAAAAATATTTTTTAACATAATTACTTAAAGTGCCTATGCAATGAAAAATTCAGTTGTAAAATAACTCTTTTTTTAAATAACTCTTGAAACTATAAAGACTAACCTTTTAGAACTTTTTCATATCTCACTTCACTCTTGAGATATTAAGATTTGTTTAATATGTAAATGATCATACTTATGATATCACAATACATAAGGACTTATTGAAAATTTCTGCATATCTTTACCATTATCACATGGAATCGTTTGATGATTTGAATATTTGATGTCATTGGATACATCCACGCACATGCACCTGCATTTCAAGTGATTTCATTACATAATCTCAAAGATATATAAGCGTTTTTAATAAGTTATTATGCAGTGCGATGTCATAAGTATGATCATTTACATATTAAACAAATCTTAATATCTCAAGAGTGAAGTGAGATATGGAAAAGTTGCAAATGGTTAGTCTTTATAGTTTCAAGAGTTCTTTCAAATAAAAGAGTTATTTTACAACTGAATGTTTCATTGCATAGGCACTTTAAGAAAATATAAAGGTTTATGAACATTTGACTGCCCCAACCCGGAATCGAACTTGAGGTCTCCGAATCGACGCGAGCTTATCACCGGCTCTGCTTGCTATACTCGAGGAAGTCCTGCGAGAGGCTTCGCTCTACTTCGTCGAAGATGAGATGTCTTCCTGTAGAGATTCGAGAGTCGGGGAGATGTAATATGTATGTTTGACTGTTCTGACCGTGTCTAGCTAATTGGTTAGAGCGTCGATTCAGAGACCTCAAGTTCGATTCCCGGTTGGGGCAGTCAAATTTTCATGTGCATATATTTGACCATTAATAAATAAATAAATAAATAAATAAATAAATAAATAAATAAATAAATAAATATATATATATATATATATATATATATATATATATATATATATATATATATATATATATATATATATATATATATATATATATATATATATATATATATATATATATATATATATATATATATATATATATATATATATGTTGGACGTTCAAAATCTACGTGTAATTTGTTAACGGCAGACGAAGTGATATGACTTCAAATACATTTTTATTTTGCTTTCTGTCGAGCGTGCTGTCTTAGGCTGCGTTTCCACTAGAGCAAAGGTAATCGGATTCGTATTGTTTTTTATTCCCATGAAGATGCAAAACAATGTGAACCCGGACTGGTGGTCGATCTGTGGTGGGCCCTGGATGGGGAAAATAAACTCTAGGGCGGGGGGGGGGGGGGGGGAGGGATTATTGCGGTCCACGTATTTCTAGTTGTCGAAATAAACTATTTAGTTCCTCATGTAGGAAAATAGAGGAGCTTCTTAGGCACCACCCAATAGTCTCTGCAGTCTTGCAACATTCAAAAGATTTTTACTCAATAATTATTTATCATTACTGACATCTATATTTGACGTTGATATGACTTGTACATGGTCATTATCCCGTAACTGCTCAGTGCTCCTGTCACTGATAGTTTTCCAATGTACCAACTACTTGGATTCCACGGAGCATCACTGTATGTGTGCAGCTTCAACCTCGTTCTTCTGAATTCCACTCAGTTTTATTCAGTTTGTTCTTTCAGTGGAGTTGGAAAGAATGGGGTTGGGGCTGCGCGTGTGTGTTGGTGCATCGTGAATTCCAAGCAGTTGACTATGACTTATGTATTTTTAATTTCGACGGGAAGGCGACTCGCATGGGTCTACATTCATGCGCTCTACATTCCAACTCTGCCCTACCTCGGCGACTTCGTCAAATAAATCGACATATACGAGGCTTGCGAGTGCATCAGGAGGCCCGATACCCGGGTGTCCGAGTTGTCCCTATCGATTGTGTTTATAAGGCAAAAATGTATCCCTAGCGCTAGGGTTTCGCTAGCTATAAGTGATAGGGTGACCCTACTAGTAAGGAAACCCTAGTTTGCTTATAAACGCAACGTAGAAAAATAACTACACTAGGGTCACCCTATTCCTAGGGTAACCCTAGCAAAAACAGGCCCTTAGACTTAATATGCAAATAATTAGGAAAAAACAATTAGGGAAACATATTTCATTTCCATTCAATTTACAAGTCAATACTACAGCTGAACAAATCTAAAAATAACCTTACAGGGATGTTGTTGCTAGTTTCAAAAATTTGAGCAGCTACCAGAAAACGTTCTGCTTGCGAAACAGGATCTGGTTCTCGTGCCCGCATCGTAGTCTTTACATAGTTAGTTCCTAAAGATAAAACAGTAAGGAATTATAATAAGATTATACATATAAATAGCAATATCCTGTAATAAGTAAAAAATTAACTTTGTACAGGTAATTAAGAAATAGTGATTTTGATATACCATAGTTAATACCTATTGATTTAATATTGTCAACTATGTTACTCACTACGTTATTTTGGACCAGTAAGTATCAGCGTCGTTTGTAATTATGTAAATGCAATGTGGTTTCCATTAAAACTCGATAGAAACATAGAAATTCTCCCTCTGGTCTTTTATGTACACGTAATTTAGTATCTCTGTTATGGTAAAAGCACTTTTAGAGATTAAAATTCTGCAGCGTAAAAATCTACGATAACTACAAAACTTTGTAGTAATATAACAGGAGTATTTGTATAAATGGAGTGACACGAATCTGCAATATTAAACAATTATTCGATAAGACTGAGCATAATATCAAGAATTATCCAGACCGAGGTCAATGTTATCTGCCAAAGTCGAAGGCTGAGGTGGATAACATTGACAGAGATCTGGATAATTCTTGATATCATGTGTAAGCCGAAACTAATAATAATAAATCTGTAAGTCGAGTATAATAATGTTTTGTTATACAATTAAATTGATATTTTGTAGGTGGCAAGACAAAGATTGTCTGTAGTTTTTTAGCCAATCACAATTGAGATTGTATGAGTGTTGTATATTGTACAATAAAATAAATTATACTGTACTAATGAAATAATGTTAAACAGTCTAATTACTTTATTGCGTGAATAACATATGGTCATACTAACCATTATGGCATTTACAATGTCGTTGGAGTTGTTTTTCAAAGCATTGATAGCCTATGTGAAGGAGAAATTTGAGAATTGAGATATCACATTAATCATTATTCAATATAGAAATCAAAATACATGTTACTAATACTGTATATGGTGTTGGTAACTAATGCAAATGGAAGTAAAAATCACTGAAGAAATAAACATTTGCCAAACTTACCAACTTTTAATACGCACTAAAATAAACTTATGAATCTCTACCAACCTTTGATCTCGATACATTTGCTTGTTGCATGACCAGTTCGATATCTTTGCTCTCCACCCCAGTTTCATCAACCTAAAATCACAAAACAGTATTTGGGTGAAGGAATTGTACATGTCAATTTATACAGATAGTTTCTTAAGATTGGCTTGGTGATCACAAATAAACAGGTGTCATTACTGGATTATTACAATGTCACACCTTAATTATTAAGATGTTAATTAATTACTTATCATTGTGACCTAGGTTTCCTTTTTCTTCTGTGTTGATGATGTCATCACACCTCATGTATCAGTATATATAGACCTAGGCTACGTTTTTGTATATCACTTAGTCTGATGATGATTTTGTAATAAAATAGAAATATCACTTTTTCAATAATCTTGTCTTGTTATTGACTCATATCTTGAGTTCTGAGGTGTCTTTATTTTTCAGAATATGTCTCATTTTATATTACTGGACTAAATGGTACATATAGCAAAGTGAAAAGGTGGTAAACTGCCAAGAATTTAGTGACGAGATACTGACGTTTCGAGCGGAGCCCTTCATCAGAGTAAGATGTAGAGTAAGATGAAGGGCTCCGCTCGAAACGTCAGTATCTCGTCACTAAATTCTTGGCAGTTTACCACCTTTTCACTTTGCTATATATTCAAAACACTGTCTACGCAGCACTCTACTTTTTTACTAAATGGTACATATGTAGTTTTCTGGTAGTAATTGACCGATTGTGGCATAATCGGAAAAAAACAATCGGAAATTACTGATTATTGCATGTTGTAACCAGCCCGATTCCAATTGTCTGCAGCACAAGGATAATACCTCTGAACCATGAAATTCATGAATCTGAGTTCAATCAACATTGGCAAGTTTTATTGTATAATATTATAAATTAATACAAAATAATGCTCTCATATCTCATAATCTGTAACTCACAGGGCCACTATCTATCATGTGTCCTGTCAACTCAGGGAGGGTGACAAAATTACAGACATATAATACATACACATCACAAGGGCTGAGAGAAGACAGCACAGCATGACAGACAAATCCCTCGATGTATCAGTTTTAATCATTGAGCACATTAGAAACACATCTTGTAACAGACTTAATTGTCTCCGGCTCCCGCCGGAGCTCCAGCGTGTACTGTATAGCAAATCGCCAGCTATATTTTCCCGATGTCCAAGCAAAATAGTCTCTGCAGGTTTGTTTTTATGAAAAGCTGCTAAAATGCCATCATCATGCATTGTAATTAGCCTAATTTTGCAGTAAACACCATTTATATAAGAACCTTTTTAGGCTAACTTGAAAAAATCTAAGTTCTTATACGTGGGTTTTTACTTTTTACTGTACAATTTTCAGCATTTGGAGAAGTAATTCATAGGTTCATTAATTCAACTATATTATCAATGACTTGACCCCTGGTATTCACTGTATGAATTAGGTTCTTAAACAGGTTCTTATTTTCTTAAGAAAAAAAGCGACTTGGTTTTGGTAAGTGTGGTCTATTGTTTATATAATTAAATTATGCATAAATATTCTCCAAATGACTGCAATCTAAGCAAATACAAACCCTATATGCACTTTAAAGCTACACTGTATGTAATTTACAGCAACTGTGTGTAAATTCAATGGAACAAAATAATGTATATAACTGTAGACATATATACACTATTTGTCTGGTTCTGGCTCATTTTCATTACTTTGTAGAGCTTATTTTCTTTGATTTATAAATTTTTAGTTTTGACTCTATTTGATAAAACAAGAACCTGCTTTCAAATTTTAGCCTAAAACAATAGTATAGACTGTGCCACCTGGCCATCCATGTCCTTTCGGCGACCATGTCTGACAATGACGGGTAATTCCAGTCGCGTAGCAATAGGCGGTTCATTGAACCAGGGCCCCCGAATGTCCAGGGGCCGCAAACAAGAAAAATCTGAGCCAACGGATTATTCCGCTGACTGTCCCAAATTTCTGGACATCACACGCAACTACAAAAGTCCTCACTCTTGAACCGGGGCCCCTGAAACCCTAGCTACGCCACTGGGTAATTCAATGGGACAGCCACCTACTTTAGAACTAAGCAAAAGCCCTGATCATAATACCTCTGAGCCATGAAATTCATGAATTGGAGGTAGTTCAAAAAGAAGACAATTTTGATTTTTGCTTGAAAGAGCAAAGCTAAAGAGGAAAGCTGAAGAGGGAATAATAGATAGAGTCATTTTTCTTACTTCTTCATCTTCTGATTCTTCTTGTTCAACAGCCAACTCTTTTGCTTCACTTATTTCTGACAATTTCTCTGGAGCTTCAAATTTCTTTGCAGCCTAAACCAAAACATTTATGTATGTATAATGTATAGTTATCAAACATCTGAAAATTGCTTGGTCATTGCCTCTAAATCATATCAGACTAATAAAATATTGACATTCTCTTTACTACCAGTAGATCATATCTACATTTAAAAGCATTGAAAACATTATATAAAAGTTTAACTAACATAATACATGTATACAGTGTTTTCAATGAAAAAAATATGAGAGCACGATCATTGCAATCGCCAGAATAACAGGGGAGTCCCAGTCCTTTTTGTTTGATGTGTGCGATCGCATGTGCACACATTGCAATCCTTATAATTTACCTATATTTACCTCGGCAAAATAATTGCCGACGTCTTTTGACGATTTAATGGTTTGCCTCGGCATTTGCCTCAGCAATTATTTCTGCCGAGGATTCATTGTGAATGAAACTAGTTGGCTACAAGACAAAAATGTTTTAGCCAAATAAAACTATTTGCCTCGGCATTTTCTTTGCCGAGGGAAACCAGAAAATTCCTAACTTGCCTCGGCAATTGCCGTCGGAGGCAAATTATAAGGGTTGCATTGGAACATACTGTACACAAACCCAACTACATGTATTCACGCTATTTGTTGCACGTGGAAATTAGCCATACAGGTTACTAAATGTCTTGACCGAAGAAATGCAATGCGCTTTGATAAAATACGGTTTGATTCCCTAATCTAAACTAGCTTTTCGAAAAAACTCTGGCAAAATAATCAAACAAACAATGAAACGACGCATTAATGATTAACAATTGTCTTCAAGTACAAAGCGATTTACTAGTTGTTTCTCAGTGCTTTCACTGAAACAATATGTGATTGCGATCATTGCGCTTGCCATAATAGGTTTTTGTATCTGGGAAGCGCAATTGTTTTCGCTAGAAAAACAGCTAGGCGGACACCATTTTGCGTGAAAATGGCATCTGCGGCTTTGATTTACATTTTCGCTCAATCTTTGCGAAAATTGCGTAGCCACGATAGACCTCTTTCATAATCGCACCCAAATTAAATATTCTTTTATATTCATTTAAATTAGCATTTCTGACCTCGTTCGTGTGTCTGTAAATTTTCCAAAGAATCTTTGCTTTGTATGAAAGAATATTTAGACTGGCTGCCATTATGAAAGAGGTCTATATGACTGTGGAACAGCAGAAGTTAAATGGCAGCCGAAAAAACATGAAAACAAAATGGCGACTGAGAAAATCAAGATTCTTGTGGGAGGGAACATCGATAATTGCACATGGCATAAACAGAGTAAACAAGAGATATTTTATTTGTATAAGTGGGAAAATACTTATTTTTCTTATTCTAGTTGGAGGAAGTTAATCTGGAGTGCGTGATTTATGATAAATTACATGTTGACGTCAAACTACTGATCGACGTTAGTAGTGCATAATAACATATTAAATGTACGTTTGATTATTATTTACGTTTGTGAGGATGTTTTTGTTATGTTGTGTTTTATTGCCATTTTTTTTTGGGGGGGGGATTGACCAGTAAGAATCCTCATTTGACCGGTCAAAATGTGTCCTGACCTGACTAAATTACTTATCACGCTGGCTGATCAACAGTGACAGGTATAATAATTATTATAAATTAATACAAAATAATGCTCTCATATCTCATAATCTGTAACTCACAGGGCCACTATCTATCATGTGTCCTGTCAACTCAGGGAGGGTGACAAAATTACAGACATATAATACATAGACAACACAAGGGACTGAGAGAAGACAGCACAGCATGACAGACAAATCCCTCGATATATAAGTTTTAATCATCGAGCACATTAGAGACTAGGCTTGGGCGGTTTACCGGTTTTCCGTTTTTTTTCGGTTTTATTATTAAACCGTTTTTTTCGGTTTAGCTTTTAGAAAAACCGGAAAACCGTCATCATTACATATTTAATTTCATGCCATGCACTGATACCAGATATACAGACAATAACACTGCACGCAAATCATCTCTGCCACAAACGTCAACGTTGAATTGCGGTCAAAAAAGGTTTCTGCGGCCTCTGCCTCTCCTGTCTGGCAATATTTCGGATTTAGACAAGACGAAAACGACAATGACCTGCCGACATGCAAGCTTTGCCTGAGGAAAGTCCGTGCTGCTGGGGGAAATACTTTCAACCTACATCAACATCTCCGAGATCATCATCCCGTCGAATATGCACGCAGCTGTATACCCTTCGTTAGCCAAACTTGCACGCAAATACTTGTCTGTTTGTGGTACAAGCCGGAACATTGTTACTGCCAAGCGGTCTACTGAAACCACACAAGGTGATACGTTGGTTTTCTTGGCTAAAAACCTGTGAATTATTTATTCTTAAAAGTTTCTGACTTTTTCTGACAAGTTACAATGCATAATTTCGTTTCGTTATCACTGAACGTTCGTTTTTTTGTTCAATATTTTGCCGTGATCTACGCAGTCCTTTATAATTACTCTGTATACAGCCAAATTATGATGTAAAGCGCTATTAAAAATTTGAAATTGCATTCCTTGACTTCCTGCTATTAGTTCAAAACTGAAATTGCGTTAGTTTCTGAAATTGTGAAAAACCGGTTTTATGGTTTAACCGGTTTAGAATCGGACGGTTTAGCGGTTTTTATTTTAAGCAAAACCGCCCAAGCCTATTAGAGACATGTCTTGTAACAGACTTACTGTATGTAAAATTCATAAATTACAAACCCTCATTTGTTCTGTCTGACTCAAGTCTTCAATCTGAAATAAAGTACAAAAAAAGACAATACTCCATGTAACTAGAAAAGTTTCCCACATTCTGGATTTAAATGGAAATGAAATATAATATACCAGTAATACTTTTTAAATTTATAGAAACACAAATAAAACAACAATCACAATCAGCTAAGCAAAACTTTAGGTAATTTCTCTGGGAAATTACCTAAAATAACTGTGCAGTACTTACAGCATCTCAGGGCTTTCTATAGGGGGCATACAAAGAGAAGTGAGTGATTGGCATTCAATTCATGTGTTGCATGCTTTTCATGTTCAATTCGTGTTCATGTTTGCATAATTTACATCTTTATATGTAGGCTTGGGCGGTTTACCGGTTTTCCGGTTTTTTTCGGTTTTATTATTAAACCGTTTTTTTCGGTTTAGCTTTTAGAAAAATAGGTCCGCAATGCGAACATGTGGGTACCGGGAGCAATGAGCATGGGGTGTGACCAAAAGGAGGCCCATTTTTATGAAACAAAAACACTATGTTATCTAAACTGAGGAAAGAAAAATCCAAATCTGTGATACTAACTGAAATATTAGTATTATTGTCATGGAGGCTATTTATCATTATATTCATGTGGTGCCTTTAAAGTGTCTATGAAATGAAAATTTGCCACAGTTTTTTATTGTACTTGAAAGAACACTTATAATAATGAAAAATGGCTTTTAGACGCTTTTCATGTTATTCTGTTCTTGAATTATTACGCTTTATATAATTTGAGCTGTGACGTCACAAGATGGACACAGCATTACACCAAAACAGGCATATCTTCAGACCGGTTTGACTAAAGCGATTCAAACCTAGCTGACTAACTAACTAAATCAAGAAAACTAAACATTGTCATGGTTCTAATGTGGTTACTATGGTAACAGAGTTTCCAGATTACTCTCTTCCTTTATATGAATTATTTGTTTTCGACCACATTTACAGCAACTTATTCAGTTTTAGTCAATGATTTCAATGATTTCCAATGTAACAATACTGTTTAAAACAATAAAAAAGTAACTGCAATGATGAAAAGTACAACATTTTGTTTCTTTACAAAGTGGCCTGGGAATGAATATGTTACCATGGGAACCTAATAACAACAATCTCAATGCTGAGTCTTGTTGACTCAGTAAGTCTGTATGGTTTGAGCCAGTTTAGTCAAACCAATCCAAAGATAAGCCTGTTTTTGAGTTTTGATGTAATGCTATGTCCATCTTGTGACGTCATATCTCAAGTTACATGAAATGTAACTCAAGAACGACATAAGATACAAAAGTTACTGTCATGTAAAAGCTATTTTTCATTATTTTTCGTGTTCTTTCAAATACAATGATGGAGTATTTTCTGACACTGCGAACACTGAAACATTGATTGTAAAATCAATTGTTAACAAGCATATACCAAGTGTCAAAGTTCCCTTTTTCTAGTGTTATTAGTCGAGAGTATATCACATGAAAATGACGAAATTTAGCTGTTTCCCTGCAATAGCTCTGAGAAGGCAATAATATGTTGTCGACCGTCAATAATGAAAATATCATGTGAAATACCACGTGAAAATGTAATCTTTGGAATGAACTCTCCTTACGCCTTAATTGTATTTAATTTAATGTTTGAAGAATAAAATATTTCATGTCTTTACGTTTTGTTTTTTTTTCTTTGACACTTGGTATGATAATAAAGCACTTGTTTACTGGGACATTGGGAAAGCAGTATGTTTTGACATTCTGCTTTCATCGACGGTCTTTCATACTGGGACCACATACTGTTTCCCTCGGTCCCAGTAAATAAGTGTTAAATATTCATAGTTGGTTTCTAAACCAAAAAATAAATTTGTAAATGCAATTTCTCCAGCTAGTTATTCACTATAAGTTCATTTATTGATACCACGACAGGAACATCAGTTAACAACAAAACATCTTTATTTGCAGAACCTTTAATGACTTTAATACAACCATACAAACAATTCCCATGTAACAAAATATTGTTCAAGCCATTCATGCAATTACCGCATAAATATGTTTACCTTATGCAAAAATTATAGCGGTCAATGATTTGCTATACACTGTATACCAGCATTGTCGCCAAATTTAGACTGACTTCCTCACTTCCTCACCTGAAACTGTCAGATGGATATACTGTATTAGTGTATAACATTTGAATTTGACGAAGAAATATAAAACAAAAACAGTCACATAAACAACATAGTACCTGTAGCTACTCAGAGGAGCGAAGCTATTAAGCACATAATTTTATGATCAAAGAAATACCTTGTACAGTAAATAAGTGAAAACGAGAAAGATACAACTTACCTTTAATGTAAACTACACAAGCCAAACGCACTCGATCCGCCACGAGGAAGAGCGAATTATTAAGCCAAAATTAAAACGCATTCGATCAGAAGACACCACGAATTGATTGCCAACTTAAACGACACGACCTTTGTACGTTGAACTTGTCGAGTCGTCGACAAGTTAAGATTTTTCGAGATTTTCTACCGTATAGTTTGTTTCGATGATCGAGCGGACGACATTTTCCGATGAATTCCGAATGAGTATCTGAGTTGCGCAGTTGTAATTTCGATGTTGAACCCCTAGATAAACGGCTACCTCAACGCCATGACTATATGGGTACCGCTGACCGCGGTACCCACAAAAACCGGAAAACCGTCATCATAACATATTTAATTTCATGCCACGCACTGATACCAGATTTGGCAGATTATATATACAGACAATAACACTTCTGCCACAAACGTCAACGTCGAATTGCGGCCAAAAAAGGTTTCTGCGGCCTCTGCCTCTCCAGGTTGCTGCCTCTCCTGTCTGGCAATATTTCGGATTTAGACAAGACGAAAACGACAATGACCTGCCAACATGCAAGCTTTGCCTGAGGAAAGTCCGTGCTGCTGGGGGAAATACTTCCAACCTACATCGACATCTCCGAGATCATCATCCCGTCGAATATGCACGCAGCTGTATACCCTTCGTTAGCCAAACTTGCACGCAAATACTTGTCTGTTTGTGGTACAAGCCGGAACATTGTTACTGCCAAGCGGTCTACTGAAACCACACAAGGTGATACGTTGGTTTTCGTGGCTAAAAACCTGTGAATTATTTATTCTTAAAACGTTTCTGACTTTTTCTGACAAGTTACAATGTATAATTTTGTTTAGTTCTTATTAAAGTTTCGTTATCGCTGAACGTTCGTTTTTTTGTTCAATATTTTGCCGTGATCTACGCAGTCCTTTATAATTACTCTGTATACAGCCAAATTATGACGTAAAGCGCTATTAAAAATTTGAAATTGCGTTCCTTGACTTCCTGCCATTAGTTCAAAACTGAAATTGCGTTAGTTTCTGAAATTGTGAAAAACCGGTTTTACGGTTTAACCGGTTTAGAATCGGACGGTTTAGCAGTTTTTATTTTAAGCAAAACTGCACAAGCCTATTTATATGTTGACTTATACTGTAAATATAATACAGTGAAAAGCATTGCAGACTTCTGGCTACTAAATAAAGACAGTTTAAGATCATAATATTACACATCTTACTTTAAACATTAAAATATAAGACTGCCTGTAGTGAAATTTAAAAACCGAAAATCTGTGTTTTTGTCAAATCAAGGTAATTAGTTTTGAGATTCTAATATGTTGAGGTCTAAGCCTCTTCAAATGCCAGCCTGCGTTGTTGCCCACAGAGAGTGCACACATGCTATTCAAATCTTCATCGCTAACGTTGTTGCGCCGCGGTGCGATGTTATGGAAAACTAAAATCTTGGCAGATAGCAACCAGATATTTCTTTATAGTTTCAGTGTGTTCTAATTCCTAAATTATAAAGTTATTATTTTTTGATGGAATAATTTTATTGTTTTTACAAAAAAGGTATTAGACTAATACCTTTAATACCTTAGGGTGCCGCCCCTGATATATTAATATATCTTGCATGCATTGCTCTCATTATCCATCTGACCAAAAGAAGGACATATTCTTAAGTATTTTTCTCTTATTTCTCCTTTTCATGTTATATCCAGTTCTTTCGAGAACTTAGCAGCTTTCATATTTATTTCTATTTATATTGAGTAACATGTTGTCTTTACTAGAGATGAGCCGATTAATCGGAAATTAATCGGCCAATTTAAAATAATCGGTAATTGGCCAATTATTAAATCGGCAAAATAATCGGTGCATTAAAGTTCGCGAACGACATGCCGCGAGTCCGTAAATTCATAAGCATGAACACAATAGTCTTTATTTCACAATGAAATCCGACAGTCCAGCTCGTCCCAATCATAAAGGTTACGATTTGTAATCTGCATACACGTCAATTTTTGTCAGACTGGATGATTTTTCGTGTGACATGTTGCCAGATATCCATAACAAGTATCCGTTAAAAATCGTTTGCAAGCGCCGTGTTCTCACAAGATGATCTTCGATTGAGGTAGTCGCAACGGAGAACATCTCCACCCATTATTTCGAAAAAAAGGCCTCCAAATAATCGGCTTCAGTAATCGGGTCATCTCTAGTCTTTACAAACAGATGTCTACTGTTCAGACTTCACTGCTTGCATATTTTTTTAAGTTTGAAAGCCCTGTTATCAAGCTGCTAATTAGCACAAACATTTTGAAATATGATATCAGATGCGCAATTCGTTTGCAATTTTTAAACTTGGATCATTACAAAAAAAAACTAGCAAAGTAAGCTCACCTTTGCTTCTCCAAACACAATATATGTATCAGATGCAGGACTCTTGTATACATCTGGGCTGCCAATAACAAATAAAATATTCTTGGATTTCCTGATAGTGACCCGATTTACTCCTGAGACAATTTTAAGTCCAAGCTTTGAAACAGCTTTCCGAGCCTTTTTCTCACTGCGGCTTTGTTTGGCTTTACTAACTTGTTCCTCATGAAAGCCAGCTGCTGCAGCTACGTCACTAACAGTAGATTGCCCAGCTTCTTCTAAGTCAGGCATCTCATCATCACTGCCACTCTCAGTTCCTGAACCAGCTACAGTAGAAATTAAATACATGACATTTAAAGTGGTGATTTTGTGACACAATTGTCATCAATAACAAAAATTGTCATCGTCAATAAAAAATACAATAAAAACATAGTGAATGGTACTAGTCACCATCTTGAATTAATTGTTGAGTTTCAGTATAATATACTGACCAAGATTGTTACTGGTGCCATATATATTTTCAAAAGGCCTTGGGGTATTAATTTTTTGTAATTGTAATTAAACAAGTTAGTGTTTTAATTAAAATTTTTTGGTGAGGGTGAAAATTTTGTGTAGCATTATTTTAGAAAACCACCACCTCTCTGTGACGTAATAAACGATCTGTCCCTAAATGCATATAAAAAAGGTGTGCTCTCATATCTCATAATCTATAACTCACAGGGCAACTGCCTAGACAACATTACAGACATGATATTACAAACACACAACAAAGGGAAGAGAGAAGACAGCACAGCACAGCACAGCACAGCACAACACAACACAACACAACACAACACAACACAACAAGACAGAACAATCCCTCGATGTATCAGTTTTAATCATTGAGCACTTCATAGAACTGGTGAAGATTTTTACAGCCATTTCAGATCATCATAGGTGGTACATTGCAATAAAATAATATATTACTGAATGAAAATAAACTCTCGGTTCAATACTTGAATATATAAATATCAAGATTTGAAAATAAAAATATACGAGTTCACGAAATGATAATGCTACCAATGAAGACGACAACAAAAACTGCGAGAAAGTATTCAATGTATAACTGCAAAGAAACAAGGTGTAACGACTGTAACCTTCATTATCATCAGCAGGTTTCTCTACGGCTGGTGCTGTCATTCTGAATTTAGTGACTGTAAGAAAAATAAAACGAATAAATCACAAACGAAAACGTTAGACAATCCAATATTCCTTCTATTGAAATCTAAAATTAAGAGACATACCTTAGATTGACAAGGATACCACACCAAAACGAATTGAGATTTGAGAACTATACCAGAAGAGAATGTTGGGAGCTTTAGCACGTGTGAAAAGGCCTGCGGGTGCGATTGCCTGCGTGCAGGCGCCCGGAATAGCAGGTTTACAATCCTCTACCAAATCGAAATTAAAACGCAATTGTTGTATAAAAATAGGTACACAACGCGTACAAGTGTCTGCTGACATTTGAGTTACAGAGGTATGTCACGATCTGCTTGGTTACTCAGCTAAGCGTACTTTTTGATTTTTGATTCGGAATCCAAAATCAAAACGAAGCGAAAGCTAAACGATTTATTCGATTAGTATTTGTTATTTTCATGTTGGTGGGTTATTTTTGGACGAGTTATAAATAAAACGTAATGACAATTTAATGTCTAATCGTGGTGGGAAACGAGGACCTGGAAGGCTTCGCTCGAGCGAATTTTTATGGCAAAGCCTCTTTAAAATATGAGATAAACATCGAAACGCAATTGTTGTATAAAAATAGGTACGCAATACGTACATGCATGTATTGCTACTTGGCTTGCAAACGAAACAATGTAAATATGTAATGATCATGCAAGCACAGTAAGGTTTAATAAAATGTTAGAACAGAAACTGGCCCATTTAATGGTATCATTGGTATTGAACGAACATTTACAACTTCACAAGGTCATTTAGTTACAGTCATTAAAATAAATGTCATATATTGAAAGAAAAAACCTTTCAAATTTGTAAATAATTAAAAATGGTAAAATCTTAATCAATTGGCCACAAATTAATTTATTTTCAATTTAGTCATAAACTGTGTCATTGTGTCCATTCTTTGTGAGTACATGCAAGGAAAGAACGGGTGCTGAACTAGAAGATAGCTTTGCACTAAGTTGTCACAATATATTGCAGAATGGGGGCAAAAATTTTATTAAAACATGTTTGTATTCTTGTTATGACCCTAGGCGTACCAAGCGTGGTCCAAGGTATGAGGTCGTCATCTGAGAAGACCCGAAGTCTTACCATTTGCTGATATATTATTGCAAAGGCAGCACTTTCTCCTCAATTATTTTTAAGACCCTGAGTAGAGGTCCGACCCAGGATTTGAACCTGTGTCTCCCAGCTCATAGACATCTGTGGTGGTAACCATAGGAACCTACGAATAGTTTCTTCAAAATAAAACTTTCCATTTTGCCAATATTAATAATTCTCCCCCTACATGTTTCTCATCGAATTTCGCTATAACTCGAAAACGGTCCTGCATCGTGAGAACTGACGCGGCTAAATCAAAGTGCATTTTTGGCGTCTATGTAGGCGATGCTAGTGAATATACACAGAATGATACACAAACGCTAATAATGGTTATAATAATGTCATAGTATCGCAGGGTCGCGGGTTCAATTCCAGCCGGAAGGTCTTGAAGTTGCATTTTTCGCAACTGGTCCCGGTTTGGTCTTAAAATGTATATATTCCAACACTCGAAATTTCACTTCACCATAAATCCTTAGAACATGAAGTTTAATCGAGTGAAATGCCAATATTACTTATATATATATATATATATATATATATATATATATATATATATATATATATATATATATATATATATATATATATATATATATATATATATATATATATTACGGGGGGTTAGGGTTAGAAAACCCATTAGGCGGGGGGTTAGGGTTAGGATCTTTGTTGTGTTGGGGTTGGGTTCTAGCATTAAATTAACAAGTCGCTCTTAATTTGATCATTATCATCATTTTAACAGGAATGATTGATTGATCATTATAGTCATTATAAGAGTGAGGATATGCTGAATAAATAGGGCTTATATATATGCCAAAATGGTGTCACAAGTAGAAAGTAGCCAATCAAATGCACGGGAGATAAACAAAGTAATAATTAATGGTGCGAAAAATTAAATCATTTGCTATTTTTACAGTCGATCAGAGGGGAGGGAGAAATGAACTTGAAATGCATAAGCTAATAATAAAAAAGTTCCAAGCAAACTAAAATAACAAAAAACTTGTGGGAAATTAAATAAAAGAAAAACGTTCGTTCTATTATTTAATTTCCCACAAGTTTTTTGTTATTTTAGTTTGCTTGGAACTTTTTTATTATTAGCTTATGCATTTCAAGTTTTGTTTCTTACTGCTTTAATATCGCCTAATCCCCTTAATATTGGACCTGTCATTTCTCTCTCCCCCTCTGATCGACTGTAAAAATAGTAAATGATTTAACTTTTCGCATCTCATTAATTATTGCTTTGTTTATCTCCCGTGCATTTGATTGGCTACTTTCTACTTGTGACACCATTTTGGCATATATATAAGCCCTATTTATTTCATTTCATCTCGTCTTACTCTGATGAAGGGCTCCGCTCGAAACGTCAGTATCTCCTCACTAAATTCTTGGCAGTTTACCACCTTTTCACTAATTGCTATATATTCAAAACACTGTCTACGCAGCACTCTACTTTTCTACTACTTTATATATATATATTTATATATATATATATTATTATATATATATATATATATATATATATATATATATATATATATATATATAATTATATATATATATATATATATATATATATATATATATATATATATATATATTAAAAATATTTATTAAGTTGACTCTGACTAACTAAAACCGTATGACAACGTTCAAAATGTTCTTAAAGACGTTTCGATCAAAAAGCTTCGATCTTCGTCGGTTAAAAAAGGTATAAAAGCAATTACAGCTTATTATATACAGTAGGTTAAAAATAAAATATTTATAAATATTTTTAATATGTACAATCCTGGCTGCAATTTTAGTATTTACCGATATATATATATATATATATATATATATATATATATATATATATATATATATATATATATATATTATATATATATATATATATATATATATATATATATATATATATATATATATATATCAAGTATGTATTTCATATTTATATCGTCGATCATTGATCATTAGGTGACTATGCAGTACATTCACATATTCTGCCTAATAAATCAGGAAACATGTTGCCATCGTAACCCTGTTTCATTGATATTTTACTTGTAAATGAGACTCTCTCAAAATGTTCTTTATCTCAATTGACAATTTAGATTCATTTGGGGCTGGTGTTTACACTGTCAAAGTTTCTTTGAGTTCTAATTTGATCACAAAACTTTGAAAGGTGTTTACACTGACACACACTTTGATCAAACTATACTTTGATATAGTTTGGTCAAATAAAGTTTGATAGTGACAGTGTAAACCAGGGTTTAAGACTGGTTTATACTATCAAAGTTTCTTTGATCAAAATATAGTTTGATCAAAGTGTTTGATAGTGTAAACATCTTTCAAAGACTGTGCTTCCTTTGAAGTTCATTGATCAAATGAGAACATGCTCAATCTATACTTTGATCAAAGAAAATTTGACAGTGTAAACCAGCCCTAACAGACCATCAACCACAGGTGTATGCTTGACAATTTTTTGTAGTTGTTTAAAGGGCCTGTTTCTATGGAAACAAGTTACTTGGTGTTTATATGGAGTCTAGTTACTTGTTTAGTAAATTTCTCACTAGTCTTGTTATTGATATTAATTACATATATCAATTGAACCAATACATCATTGTAACCTTCGCTCTCCATCTGAGTCTCGGTAGCTCAATGGTTAGAGCGTCTCACCAGCAATCAGAAGGTTACAGTTTCGATTCCTCTCTGCAGGGACTCAGAAAAATGTTTTTGAGGATATGAGCTTGACGATCGTCTATGTATCATCTGATTATTATTTTCATTATCACAATTATTATTATCACATCTCTTTGATGTTATAAAGAAACACTATAATTTTCGATTTAAAACATAGTACGGTATCAAATTATTGTGTGAAGTTTTAAAAGTGCAATTCTGGGTTTTTTCCATGTAATCTCGGGCATACCATAGTGCAGTTTCACAAAATGATTATGGCATCGTTATTAGATATATTTTTTCAGTTACCAGTATTTTTATTAGTAGAAGTTGTAGTTATATAAAGGATTGCAAGTGGATTGGATTGCTAATAAAGCTATCATGTAATCATAGTTGATCAATCAAGATATGGTCAATGGAGAAATGGTCTGGAAACTCAGCAAACTTCAAAGCGGTTAACAAATGATCTGCGATTAATGTCAAGCTGTACCTCACCATGCATAAATCCTTTGGTTTAGTTTATTACTCAGACTACCTGTTGTAGCACCGAGTCCAGGTTTTGGCAGTCTTTCTGTGTTATTTTCCTTTCTTTATACCCTATTGCATCAATTGCATCATATTTCCCTGCGCAGGCTAAAGTAGCCCGAGTTAACGCCTAGCGGGCGTCTTGTTAAATTCATTAAATTCATTAAATCCAAAATAAAACGAAAGGCATGTTTTTTGTATTTATTTGGATTGGGGCAACATCAAGAAAGTCGGTTGCAGAACAAAAAAACGTGAGATCTTGCTAAAAAGTTGCTAATGTAATGTAATATATGTAATGCAATGCAATGCAATGCAATGCAATGCAATGCAATGCAATGCAATGCAATGCAATGCAATGCAATGCAATGCAATGCAATGCAATGCAATGCAATGCAATGCAATGCAATGCAATGCAATGCAATGCAATGCAATGCAATGCAATGCAATGCAATGCAATGCAATGCAATGCAATGCAATGCAATGCAATGCAATGCAATGCAATGCAATGCAATGCAATGCAATGCAATGCAATGCAATGCAATGCAATGCAATGCAATGCAATGCAATGCAATGCAATGCAATGCAATGCAATGCAATGCAATGCAATGCAATGCAATGCAATGCAATGCAATGCAATGCAATGCAATGCAATGCAATGCAATGCAATGCAATGCAATGCAATGCAATGCAATGCAATGCAATGCAATGCAATGCAATGCAATGCAATGCAATGCAATGCAATGCAATGCAATGCAATGCAATGCAATGCAATGCAATGCAATGCAATGTAATGTAATGTAATGTAATGTAATGTAATCTTTTGAAGTATTACAGGACTGGATCCCACTGAAAAACACTTAGACTGCGTTTACACTAGAGCAAAAGTAATCGGATTCGTATTGTTTTTTATTCCCATGAGGATGCAAAACAATGTGAATCCGGATACTTTTGCTCTAGTGTAAACGCAGCCTTAATTTGGTGACGTGTTAGAAGCGGAAAAATGGGCGGGGCGAAAAATCCTGGTCAACGCCAATCTCGTTCCCAGAGCCTCTGGGATAATCCATCACCGGAAGTGTTTTGATTGGTTAGCTAAGGATTGCCTTTAATTAGATTAACTCTTAATAATTACGCGAGTGTTTCGTTCAAACGGTATATGACAGAGTTTACACCAAAAAAGTTATCTTCGGACAAACTTTTAGTCGTGTCGTGTTTCCAGAAAAGCTCAAAAAAACTTGTCCACGTTTAAATGGATTGACATTCTACGCGAAATGCAAGAAAGAGCGCCTGGTCTAACGTTAAAGAAGACTCTCAAGTCGCATTATCCAGAGAGTTATCCATCCAGGGGCGTGGCGACTGGGGGGGGGGGGGGGTGTGGGGGGGTGCGACACCCCCCCAATAATTCTAAATAGCAAAAAGTTGGTCACACAAGGGATTGGGGATATACTTCATGGTAACAATACATATAGTCTCCCACCGTATTTTGCGGTTATTATTAGGGTTATGGTTAGGATTAGAGTTACGGTTAGGGTTAGGGGTAGGGTTAGGGTTAGGATTAGGGTTAGGATTTGGGTTACGGTTGGGGTTAGGGGTATAAAAAACAGATGGAAATCCGGTCTAGTGTTACCATGAAGTATATACCAGGGATTGCTGCTGGCCAAAATAAAAATGGTGAGACAGAAAAAAAAGCTAAAATTTGTTTTTTTTATCAATTGTTGGTCAACAGTTGGTCAATAAAATTTGTTTTTTTTATCAATTGTCGGTCAACAGTTGGTCAATAGCGCTCAAACATCCCCAGCAAAAATTGTATTTAAGTGAGTACAGTTGATGTATTCCGTAGTGAAGTATTTCCGATCTGGAGACGGGAGACCGCAGACCATTGAAATCCGAGGCTCAATTGTTTGAAACCATTGATCCGTTTTGATCCGTATCACTCACACTCGCATGTTATGCATGTTAATATTAGTCTAATTTCATCATTTTAGAAAAGCTCATACAAAAACGTTGCAGCCCAGAAGCCAGCTCAAATTATTCACATACTGACATACGCTTGTCAACGCATTTATTAAACTCGTTTGAACATAAACCCTTGCCAAACCCAACTAAAAACTTCTTAAAAATGGTCATATTTTTATCCTTTCTAAATTTCTCACTGACTTACTCTGTTGTCAGTTCGGCAGCCATTTTGAATAAAGGTTAAGGATGGAAGTGCGATACTTCACGTAATTCGTTTTTGAACTTATTTTATATTTTGGAGACATTTTGGATACTTTTACGCGAACCGCCGCATATCGCATATTGGCGATTTCGCAAAAAGTTGGTCACTATCATATGACACCCCCCCAATCGTGATTCCTTCGCCACGTCCCTGTATCCATCCATGGTGCAACAAATTGCCTCAGTTATTCTTGGCTCAGGAAATGCGACCAAAAAGTATCTTGATTTCTCAACTAAATCATCGGACATAGTGTTTATATTGCAGAACAGAAACGAGAACACAAGCCATCGTAGCCTGCGTAGCAGACGGTTGTTTGGGCCTGACGCTATAGTATATGTTCGTGAGACCTGGGAAAATCTTTGATCAATCTTTGTTTTGATTCTCGATGGCTTTAGCCTGCGAGCAGACGGTTGTTTGGGGGGAGGGGTTATATTCGGGGGAGGGGTTGTATTCGGGACGCGGAATGCAGCGCCCGGCGAGGCGCGAATATAACCCCTCCCCGAGGCGTCAGGTGTGTCATGGTCGTTTATAAAAAGATGTTACCGTTAATTTTTGTGCTGTTAAGTCTTTTATTTGTTTGAAGTTTCAACAATCAGCCACAACACCTATTAATAAATACACAATGCAGTGTTTATCGACCTTTATTGATTTCATTGCCGCGAGTTACATAAATTCTAAAATCATATTCTTTTCTGTCCCACATCCCAATTGGTTGCCAATTTAAACACCAGACAACAATTTTTTTCACCTCTGAAGAGATCCTCGAGAGGGAAGATTCTTGCCGAAGAACTCGATATTATTATAAGTAATACCATGACTTGAGGGAAATTAGCGATTAAATTGCCCGCCGCCGAGGGAAGATTTGTGAAAGTCCGAGGGCAAAGCCCGAGGACTTTTACAAATCTTCCCGAGGCGAAAGGCAATTTAATCGCTAATTTCCCGACAAGTCATGGTATCAGTTTGTAATATTATAATCGCCGAGGAAAACTCAGGGAAGTATGCTGAGATAAGTTTAGGTGTTTGATTTTGTATGCTGGTTCAGTGAAGTTGTTTACGAGTTTTATTACTATTGATTGAAGTAATTATACCTTTGGGAGATGCTTTGTGTTTGTGAGATATGCAAGTTCTACGACTATCTATAATATTATATCTATAATATTATATCTATAATAGATATGCAAGCGGGAAATTTAGTAAAAGAGAAAGGATTTCTTTGTCTACTAATTTTCCCCTGCATGGTTGATGAGGGAAAATTAGTAGACAAAGAAATCTTTTGTTTTCTACTAAATTTCCCGGGGAAATTTAGAAGACAAAGGCGTATGCATGGGTAATGAGGAAAATACGAGGTTTACATTCCCGGAGAGAACAAAAGAATCCGAGGCGATCATGGTATTAGCACAGTAATATCACGTTAGCGAGTTTTCCCTTTGTCTTAACGGGTTGATGTAATCACTAATACACCCCGATTGAAGTTGTATTAGAACTATAATACGACCGCGGCAAACCGTGACGACAGGTAGTATTACACTAATAATGAACCCCATAGAATTATCAAATCACACACGAAACATTGCAGTATTACATCATTTTTATTAACCCAACGAAAACACAAATATAAAACGTCCTGCCATCTCGAAGTATGCAAAGACTGCCGCACCCTTTCGGGAAAACTCGCAAAAGTGATATTACAAAGTAATATCATGACATGAGGCGTATTAGCTATTAAACCGCGCCCACGGGCCTTCGGCCCTTGGGAATTTTACTAAATGACCCTCATCATAGCTAATACGCCTCATTTCATGATATTACTTATAATAATAACATACGTTTACTGTCGTATTTCCCTCATCAATACTGGATGAGGGACATTTAGAGTAAACATCCCTCATTACTATTTATGAATATAAAATCACCGAACTCCTTATTCCTTGCATCTGCCCATTGTTTGTATACATTGCTACTCCAACTTGTATGTCATTTTGTGGCTAAAGGCGTCGATCTTCTCTTACTTTCGAAACTTCCTTGTCGCTCACAAAGGAAAAGCGAAGAGCCATCATTCATTCCGAATAAAAAATACTCTATTTGCAAACCAAATTTATACCAAGATTCACTGAACCAATTCGATAGAGATTTTACAAATTGTCTTGTTTATTTCCTCGGTGACAATGTGATTACAAACTAAACACATGGTTTTGAGGGCCATTAGTGATTATATGACCCCTCAAGCCTCGGGAGGGTTTTGTGGACTTCCACAAAACCCTCCCTCGGCTTTCGGGGACATTTAATCACTAATGGCCCTCAAAACCGCTCTGATCTATTCAATCGACGCCCTGTTTTCCGGCCCGCCACGCAAACGGGGGATAATCACCAGAGGGGGCGGAGGCTCTGGGAACGAGATTGGGTCAACGCGAGAACCACGCATCTTCGATCGAAGGCATCGGAAATTCCTTATGTTCATGTTAAACATTTCTTGGCTTTTATAATTATAGTAAGGAAATGCAGCGTGTTAAGATGGGGAAAAAGAAAAGCGATCAAACAGGTACGTAACAAGCTTTTGACCGATAAGTAAAAGAAGTATTTCCATTAACAGTCCATCACAATTGACGGAGGTTAATTTTTGTGAAGCACTCTAGCGCAAAGATTGCGGCGTAGCCGTAGGAGTTTAATATTCTTAAATTTTACATTGTTTTCTAGATCCAAAATGGCGTCATTCGACAGAGGCTGTGGAGAAAGGAAAAATCACGTATGCTTGTAAGGTCTGTGATAAATTTAGAAATTAATTGTGTATACACTGCCAAATATATCTTGCTATTTTCTGAAAAGCGACTGGAGTGGTTGGCTGCCTAAATTTGGCAGTAGTTAGTTTCTTTGGTATGCCAGTGAAATAAAAAGCGTAATATAATATACTGTGCGTGCCGAGTCGGTTTGGCCGTTTGCGTTTTCTATACGTCAAAATTTGGTAAGAAATAATACCTATTGTCATCCATGACGCTTTGACATTGTTATTTACCCGCGATAGACTAGTTTGTATCCAAGTGAGTTTTCCTTAGAAATGCTAGACAATAAGAAGCGTTACAAACAACACTGTTGGCATTAGGTACTGAATAAACAAAGATATATACAAAATATAATACTGTAACTACAGTGTTCTTTCTTTCCAGTTTTGATAAACCTGAATACTAGATAATATTGATATCAAGTACACGACTTCCTGGGTGTTTATTAAGGAATGTTGTTGTTGCCAGTGTTAGCAACGTTATAACCTCATAAAAAATAAATTGTACAGACTACAGTATTTGCAATATAAACCACTTGTAGGGGAAGGGGGTGGCATAAAAGCATTAATTTCCCCATATTTTGTCCAGTGTCTTTATACAATCTAATATTAATAAAGTTCTAGAAATATGACATGTGTACACAACACCCAGACTGCAAAGTTTACAAATTGCACCCCCAAATTGTGTAAAATGCATGTGCAAGTGGAAAAAATGTTGAGAAAAGCAGTTTTTAGGCCAATTTTCAGCAAAAATATATGGATTTTGCAAAGTTTTCCCAGAATGTGTGTGGGTATGCCCAAATTGTCTTGCAATAAAGAAATACCTAATGGTTTGCATGTTTGGCTCTTAGTTTGGACATGGATAGTAAATAGACTGGATAGGAAACTGGCTGACGTCAGCGTGGAAACCTAGTTGCAATTCGTGATGTCACGAAGATGTCACGAATACACAGATTTTACTGAGTTTCTCTTCGACGTCTCCATATTTTCGCATTCATAGTAGCTACAAACCTGCCTAAGCCACGACCAAATGATCGAGGTAAATGTTGTTCGTCTTTGTTTCAGCTGTTTTCGTTTTGTGGTGAAGAAACTGGCGTCGCAAAACTACCGTTGTTTTAGTTGAAATTTGGGACGCGTTTTTCACCGTCTAAAGTTGGATCTTTTCGCCTAAAATGAGTAATGGTAGTCGGATATTCCATCGTAAAGTGGCATTGTGATATTTTTGGCAGTTTGACTGTAATTTTTAGCTGTATTATCGCTAAACGTTGCGATTTATGGTGTTTTTGTTACGTCACGATTTGCAACTAGGTTTTCACGCGACCAAACGCCATCAACTGGTGTCTAAACCAATCAGCATGCTGGAAACGTCGCACGTGATCTTAGTTTCCTATCCAGTCTATTTACTATCCATGGTTTGGATGACCTGATCCAAACATGCTAGGATAATGTCAGAGTTGAGCAACATAGCAAGCGTTTGGATCACCATCCAAACATGCAAACCATTAGATATTTCTTTTATAAAAGAACAATAACACACTAGTTTTGTTTCCTTTAAATCCCGTGTTTGGATGACCTGATCCAAACACGGATATTGACCTGCAAATATATCAGAGTTTGTGTAGTACATAGACATGTTAATTTATAAAATACTCCCCCACACACATGACAAACTTCCAGTCTGGAATGTCCACTGTATTAATTTTTTAGTGTTGTAGCCTTTCTATTAGTTGTAAATAAGAAATATTACTAAAGAAATACCTAATGGTTTAATACAAGTGAATGAGCAGCAAAACTTAAGGACATTTTTGGTGGGAAATTTCAATGTTTCGATGGCTTGATCCAAACAAGGGTATTGACCAATCAGAGTCTGTGTAGCATACATGTATTTTATAAATTCATTTACAATCTGAGTAGATTTTGGTGCTCAGTAACCCTGTGAGGTTACTCAGGTTAGGCTGGCCTCCTGTAAACAAGAGCTGAAATGAGCAAATGCAGGCTGGTCTGATGCCTCATGTAAACATCCCCTTACATGAAATAATTCAGGCCTGGCACGTTCAAAATTTTAACGTGAGCGGTCAATCACACACGTCATTACGCTTGGCGTGCTGTTTAAAAATCCATAAAACTGTGACTTATTTAACTACAAAGTGTTAGAAATCTGTGCAATTATTTAACTTTATTTGGTTGCCAACTATTATATTGTGGCTATGGTTAAACTGTCAAAGAATTCTCTCCACAAGAGGTCTGTTCGCAGGCTAACCGTGATAATTACCAGGTAAATATCAAATTTTAACAAATTAATAGTTTGACCACTTTCATAGAATCATCCGAATAGTCTAGATTTCCCTAGCAGTAATAATCCGCTATTTTATGTTTAGTTATTGTTATTCTCAGACAAGTTGTTTTATCTTCAAGTGTCGCTCCTCATCTAGTAAAAACAGAGATTTACGCGTGCGATTTTTCACACGATTTTTCGCGCTCTTGAAGCGTATGCCCAGGCCTGATAATTACTGTATATTAACAATATAATTAATTATAAATAACGTAATTAACACATATTTAATGCCTACACAAAATTTTGCTCAAGTATCACATTAAAATATAAATAGCCAAACTTTACATCATGCCCTTCTGGAACTGCATGTCCAAGGTTGTATCCAGGGGGTTTGAGATGGTGGGTGCCCAAACTAGGTGTCCAAAAAATTCATAGACAACATTAATTCAAAAGAGCACAAAATTGACTTACTATAAACTATATATACAATTTGAGGTTTTTCAATCATTCAAAGCAGCTATATTAAGCACTTAACAATGCCAGTACTGAAATGCAGTGCCTAAAAGTTATTTGCTGGCTTTGATTTTTATATTTAAATTACGGTTCCCGCCTGGTACCTCAATCACTATAGGTTTTGTCTTTGTATAGCTGTATAATTATCATCTCATAAAATGAAGTACTTACCTTATGTTCATTGTGGTCTTAGTCCAAAATTAACTGTTGCCTTTTGAAGAAATTCATCATCCATATACAAAACTACATCATCTGCAAGTAAATATGGGGGACGCCTTTTCGTTTCTGATAATAATAAACAATGGATATGCAGCACAGACTCTCCAGCTCTGAAACAGCTCTGATACACACAAGATTTTTAAAATTATATAGTAATTTATATTTAGTTCGAAATAGAGCATATTGTCACATCTACGTTTGGTATGGTTACAGTATGGTATAAAGGACATCATCTGCATAATTATTGCATACCTTTAGGTTTTAGCCTCAAATCATGTGACACCGCGTACTGTGTAAACATGGTCGACTACAGCAACATCATTGGCCTGCAACAATGACATTTTTGGGTTCTAAACACGTTAACAAGCTCTTTACGTATGATACTCGTTTTCATGCTAACTTGGTCATGTGACCATGCTAATCCCTAAAACAGGGCTCATCGTAATTGGCTCCCGTGGATATTATCCTACGGAGCTGTGATGATCACCCAGCCATGTCTCAGTGTACCTATCGTCAATATTGTAATTCCATACTGTTTGTAATGGCAAAGTATTTTAAATAAAAAAAAATAAATAAAAAAAGTCATTGAAATAAAGTTAAGTCCCGTGGGAATTTTGTGCTGAAAGCACGCCACTGGTCTAGATGTGTTAAGGTGACCCCAAAGAACGTGAAAAGTTTTGGTGGCAACTTTACAACTTGCTCAGACTTATATAATCTAGCATGGAAACGAGGCTGAAACATAAACCGTCTAACTCGCCAAAACGTGTGCCAAAACGCACCATAGTCACTCAAAAACTGCTCCTCAACACCTCAAATACTAATGTAAAGTGTTTTAGGGATTAGCGTGGTCACATGACCAAGTTAGCATGAAAACGAGTATCGTACGTAAAGAGCTTGTTAACGTGTTTAGAACAACCCAAAAATGTCATTGTTGCAGGCCGGCCAATGATGTTGCTGTAGTCGACCATGTTTACACAGTACGCGGTGTCACATGATTTGAGGCTAAAACCTAAAGGTATGCAATAATTATGCAGATGATGTCCTTTATACCATACTGTAACCATACCAAACGTAGATGTGACAATATGCTCTATTTCGAACTAAATATAAATTACTATATAATTTTTAAAATCTTGTGTGTATCAGAGCTGTTTCAGAGCTGGAGAGTCTGTGCTGCATATCCATTGTTTATTATTATCAGAATAGAAAAGGCGTCCCCCGTATTTACTTGCAGATGATGTAGTTTTGTATATGGATGATGAATTTCTTCAAAAGGCAACAGTTAATTTTCAATTGTGCATCATTCGTCAGACGGAAAAGGAAGAGGAGCTTGTTGAAAAACCCAATGTACAATGAGAAACTCTTTAACTCAATAAGGAACGATCTCGATACAACACGTTGGGTATGATAAAGAAAGCATGCAGAAAGAGGTACGAAAGAGAGCTAGTTGAACTAAGCGAATCGAGGCGAAAATCGAGTGATTTATCAGAATTGAAACATCCACTAATTCGTTCGAAAACATATCCTTACAACAGGGATGTGTGCTTTTTCTGTGACGGCAAAGCAGGATTACCGACAGCCTTAATTTTGCACATACAGGTCAGTTCATCTTCTGCAGGGATACAGCTCTGAAGCAGCTGGGAGATGAGAAACTCCTTCTCAAACTCTCTACTGCAATTGACTGCAAAGACGCTCATGTAATTGATATCAAGTGCCATAAAAATTGCTTGGAAAAATACGCCACAAGCGTCCTTTACAAACATGCTGCCACAACAAGTAATCAAAATGCAAGTGAAATAGCAGCCAAGATAGAGTTCCTGACGATGACGTACGGAGGTGGTACTGACGAGTGGAAAGATAATGAGTATGTTTCAGCTACATGCTGCATATGAGAGTATTTCGCAGGAAAATAATGGAAAATAATGTATGAGGGATGGTGTGCAGCCGGAAGGCCATAAAGAACTTATCCAGAAGATCAGTATTGCCATTGGAATTATCCAGAAGATATCGAGCATATTGGAAGATGTCCAGTTCCACAAGCCAAAACGATTGAACGAGTCCAAACGCGTAAGCGTCAAAGAATCAAAAGACACTGCCATTCAGGTATCTGAAACTGTTATTAATGAAAACTGTGCAAGTAACATGAAGTCCTTGTATATGATACTGCTTTAATCCTTAGCAAGTCCATCAATAAGGGTAAAAAGTGGGTTTGCACTACATGTAGCTGGGTCGCTAGACACATTGTCCAAATATAACTGTCCAGAAGAACTCTACTGCTTCTTTAGATGGTTTATCCATGCAACAAGTTTACAATTTCCTTGCTTCTGATTGCTTGATGGATAGCCAGGTGTACTGCTAGCTGCTGTGGTATCTCATGGGTAGAGTTTATCATGTGAGACTTGTTTTTTACTTGACGTTCAGTTAAACACATTGATACTGTACTATGAGCTAGATACTCACCCGTTTATGTACCTATGGTGCAAATATTCTTCAACAGAGAGGGTGGAATTAGGACCTTGGGTTTGTGATGTCTGCATGTTGAGTATAATCGTCTTCTAAGTGTAGAATCGCTGTCGAAGCACATGTTCTTCAATGCATGGAAAAGTATGGAGGATTGTACCTCCCGCAGATATTGTGAAAGGCAAACACCTTTTCTTCACTATCGATAATGTTGACTTCGCTGAAGATACTCACAACGGGAATCGCACTCTACATGGGACAGCCATGGCGGTCTAGCCACAAAAGATTGATCCAGATGACGTAGAGCCAGGCTTAATTGGTAAGTTGTATTGTATATTTATCCGTCCAACGGTTTAGCGTTCAGTTGTCCTGTAAATTAATTATTTATGTATACTTTTCTATAATCTATAAGAATCTACGGGGCTGAGTCGTTAGGTACAACAGCCTCCAAGTCCAGTGTCTCTTACAGCCTCGCAGGCATTGAAAAGTTCTTCTGTCAGCTCTATTTGCCACTCTATTTGCCTAAAACAAGCATCACAACTGTCAAGGAGCTAAGGTGGTTCCTCTTCAGGAAGAAATAAGCCCAATCAGACAGCTACCCACAGGCTGCATTGTATCAGGCAATCCTACGAGCGCATTATCAAATGATGGTGCGGAATAGCGACGTAATACCGAATCCAGAGCTGTTCTCACCACAGAATTATGGATGGCAGATGGATAAAGATGAATGCTGCCTGTTATGACAACACCTTAAGCCATCACACGACTGGTAAAATGCGGGTGATCAAAGGAACGATCAAAGGAACTGTTGCTAGTGCCGCAAAGCTGGACTTCACTGCACAGACCTCTACAGCTGCTCCAACGCTGGAGAGCGAAAACGTGCACAAGGATGAAGATGCACTGGCAGATGAGGGAGTGAGACAGTATAATCGCCATCGAGTGCAAATTGGTTAATTATCACACTGAAGATAAAGCGCAATGTATGGCATTTTGTTTATAGTTTTAGGGAGACGATGTTAGTCTCCATACAATACTGTCAATGGATTACTTTTAAGCCCTTATTAATTAATCATGGTTACTTTCAAATAAACATATGACTCTTTATAACTAATAGCTATAACGTATGCATAGCCTATGCACACTTTTTTATATATCTAAACGCATTGATCACTGCTCAATCTTTTTAACATTTTTGTGGATCTTGTTCCGTTACGTTATTACACACTTTTTGCCTCAGCCTCGTGTTCATGCTGGCTTAATCACATGACATTACATACTATATAAACTATAGATATTGTATAAACATGATCAACTTCAGCAACAGCATTGGCCTGCGCAACAATGACATTTTTTGGGGCTATTATAAACACGTTAATAGGCTCTGTTGCCAATTTTACATAACTTGGTCACGTGACCACGCTCATCCATTCCCTAAAACACAATACATTAGCACTTGAGGAGTAGTTTTTGAGTGATTATGACGTTGTGGCGCACGTTTTGATGAGTTATAGGCGATTTTATGTTAGAGCCTCGTTTCCATGCTAGATTATATACGTCACACTTTTGACCCCTCGTACATCCAGTCTGAACAAGTTGTAATATTGCCACCAAAACTTTTCACGTTCTTTAGGGTCACCTTAACACATCTTAACACATCTAGGAGTACACGTGCGCCCTGACTATCTACAATGGACCAGAAGGAACACAGGCTCTAGGGATCCACCCCTAAATTGCCACCAAAGTCCATCACCAGGCTCTGCCTTGGACCTGTTGAGGGCTCCCAATACCCATAGCTATATGTATAATTGTCTGTGCCTTCAGCATGTTGTTTAAATTGCTTTGTGTATTTTCATTTTGGCTAAAATAAAAACCAGTATATGTACAAATTAACTCTGGATATGCACCTCACAAACATGTGAGGTTTATAAGCTATAGTATGCTTTGTTTATTTAATTATATTTATTTTTTGAATAGCTTCTTGGTAGTACTCCTGTAGGCAAAGCAAAAGGATCAGAAATAATTAAAGAAGCAATTAAAAAATTACAGGTGGTTAAAATACTATTATTATTATTGACATAATTGCTGTGATATTTGCTGTGACCATTTACAGTGGGCCAGGCTTTTTTATTTGTTGGATTACAAATTTCCAGATTTTTTATTTCCAAAAACCAGAAAAAAAATGTTTGTGCCAATTTTTGTGTGTTGTTTTTTATCTGAATTTGTTTTATTAAATATAAACGGTTTTTATATAAACATATTGACAGGTCAAAATAGTGAAACAATATTTTTCAAGTTTCTGTAGCCTGATTCTTTATATATAGAAAGTTACATGCAACTTCACATTTGTAATCATCCACTCTATGACTTTAGATGTACATGTCATTGTGGCATTGGACAATTCTTCCATTATTTATTTTTATTTCACCCTTCCGCACACTGGAATATTGATGAGTAAAATCTGTAATCCAAAAATTAAAAAAGCCTTGCCTTATAATCATAACAACAGCAGCAGCATTTTACAGCCATTTGCTTTCATGGGTTACCCAGTTTTTACACAATGGCCCCTTTCCAGGCCTTATGGTCCAAAGCAAATTCTCTTCTTCTTTTCTACAAGCGACCACCAAGTTTTTCCTCACCCAGCTATCCTCATCCGTCCTCTCAACATGACCAAACCAGGACAAACTCACTAGCACTACATATCCATCTGATCACTCCCAAATCTGTCCTCTCAAGACTTCTCGTGTCCTTTTCCTTCATTGGTCGTGTCACACTACCATGAATACAGTAATTGCTGTTAGAACACATGAAGTGCCCCTAACCTCAAAATTTTTTATTGTCCTATTTGGAAGAACTTTTAAAATGATAAAGTAACTTCTTCGAAGATTTTCGTTTCTTCGCTTTCTTTTTGAGATATATCAGTTTGTTTGATTGCAAATGTCCGGAATTTACGTCACACATGCATAATAATGTGTGTATCTCTTTCATTCTCGAACAAAATCCTTTAAAATCTAGAAGTTTGATGTTGTGGGAGAAACATGCACACATGTTATTTACACTTTAGTGTTTTTATTTGATGAACGCAAAGATATATAAATTCTCTGATAACTCATTGTGCACATGTGACGTAAATTCTGGACATTTGCATATCAAACAAACTGATATATCTCAAAAAGAAAGTGAAGAAACGAAAATCTTCAAAAGAAGTTACTTTATAATTTCAAAGTTTTTCCAAATAAGACAATACAAATTTTTGAGGTTAGGGTCACTTTAACCTTTAATTTAGTGCCCCTTTTTTATTGTCTTATTTGGAAGAACTTTTAAAATGATAAAGTAACTTCTTTTGAAGATTTTCGTTTATTCGCTTTCTTTTTTAGATATATCAGTTTGTTTGATATGCAAATGTACGGAAGTACATGCATAATGACTTATTGGAGAAATGTGTGTATCTCTTTCATTCTCGAACGAAATCCTTTAAAATAGAGACGTTTGGTGTTGTGGGAGAAACATGCACACGTGTTATTCACACTTTAGTGTTTTTATTTGATGAACGCAAAGATATATAACATTCTCTGATAAGTGATAAGTCATTATGCATGTGTGATGTAAATTCCGGACATTTGCATATCAAACAAACTGATATATCTCAAAAAGAAAGCGAATAAACGAAAATCTTCAAAAGAAGTTACTTTATCATTTTAAAAGTTCTTCCAAATAAGACAATACAAATTTTTGATGCCAGGGGCATTTTAAGTGACATACATTACCTCTAGTTATCAACAAAGATATCAACTCACTAAACTTCTGCCATTAGCACAGTGAACCTTGTAAACAGAGCTGTGCTTTCTGCACCTCTACCAGCACTTAAAATATCACCCAAATAATTAACACTTATTCACTGGGACCGAGGAAAACAGTATGTTTTGTGGTCCCGAGACAAGGGACCACAAAACATACTGCTTTCCCGAGGTCCCAGTAAATAAGTGCTTTATTATCATACCAAGTGTCAAAGAAAAAACAAATGTATAAAGACATGAAATATTGTATTCTCAAACATTATATTAAATACAGTTAAGACGAAAGGAGAGTTCATTCCAAAGGTCTGTTGCATTTTCACGACATCAGGGGCGGATCTAGGAATTTTTATACCTTAGTCAAAATGGCGGGGTACACATATGTAGGGGGTAGGGGAAATTTTTGAATTTGGGTCTCTGAAATGGCATTTCCCGCGATCTGACAGCACTTTTGAGCATTTGTTTTAATGTTTTCAAACATGTTTTATGAAACATTTTATTATTTTTTATAAGTTTTTTTGTCCAATTCGAACTTTGATAAAACATGAATTATTTATTCTCAACTTCCTGTCAAAAGCAATGAATAGCCAGGTCGTATTTCATAGACCAGACAACGAGGTTCAACAACAATCGGTCAATATGAAGTTTAAACCTTTTAAAGTCAATACGAAACGCTTAAATATAGGTTACACGGAACCGGTAAACTCGAATCGAATATAGCTTAATCTTAATCGTCGTTTTGTCGACGGTATATATGTAAATATATGTTATATTGAGCAACGATTACGGCCAGAGACGCACAATTCGCAATAGCAATACTAGATTATCAATACACTAGTTTAAGACTAGTAAGACAGTAGTTTATCAATCAATATATACATTTACATGATCGCCGTGGCCCGTACAACCCTTGCGATCGCGGATATCTTTTGGATTAGTTTCTCTGCGCCAAAATTCCTGCTAAGAAAGCTTGAAGTGCTGTTTACCGCACTGAGTAGTTCGTCGACAGAACTCTTGCGCGAAACGTTGATTTGCCTCACCAGATCATCGTACACTTCTTTTAGACAATGTTCATCGTTTCTTTCAAACCCTGACAGAACAGTTTCGTAAATACCGCGAGCCATTGCTGAATAATACAGTAAACTGATGGATACCACACGCTGTGAATTGGTCAAGATCGGTCAAATGGAGTAGCGAATAAGAACACGGTATTTGTCTGAATTAACCAATCAGGTGGCTCATGCATGAATCCCTGATCACCAAGACCGGTCAGAACGCCCCGCAGATCGGTCAAATTGGCCGATCACCATGGAGATCGGTGTATTGACCAATCAAATAGCTGGAAAATGACTCAGATCGGTCAAAGCTCATGCGGAAGACCGCTGAGAAGAAGACTGCTCACATTGTTATTTGTATACTTCCTCCGCGGGAAAGACGCGGGCGAGAGAGCCTGTGCCGTCAGTGCCGATGAATTACGAATAAAATCACGAATGATTATGAAACAACTGGACCTTGTTGTAATTGCGCAATTTTTACAGCGACTGCTGAAGGTCGATTCGGAATTTTTTATGCTAGCAAAAAATTACATCAGTCGCATGACCGGTTTGACCTACATGTACGCTAAATCCGCCCCTGTTTCACGTGGTCAACAACATATTTCCCTCAGAGCTATTGTGGGGAAACAGCTAAAGAGAACTTTGACACTTGGTACTGTATATATTATATATTATATACAGTAATAATAAAACTTATCTACAGTATCTATCCTCTGAATCCTGGTGCCACTGCAACAACACTAATAATGACAATAACAATAAATGTATAATATGGCTTACTACTACCCATGTCAGTCTGTAATATATAATTTGAATATTTGTCATAAAAATTTTGATAAAATTATTTGAATCACATTGTTTATAAACCTCTGCATACTGTAGATAAGTTAATATAATTGAGGTTTGCCTATTTACTTTCTTACTAACTGCTGGCTAATTTATTGTAAGAAAAAAAGGTATACTTTATTCAATCTATACATGATTACTTGTAGTTTGCAAATGATATAAAGAAAAGTGAAGAAGGACTGAAGGCAAGCAAGTTAAAAAAGGTGGAATTATCTATTTCTGTGCAAAGCTTACTTCTGACTGATACTAAGTCAAAGGTAAAGTGGTTAACACTGTTTTCTCTTATATCATTGATTACCAAGACTCTGTGTTTTTATTAGCACTCATACTCTCAGGAGTCGTACACAAAATATGTGATGCTCTTTTTGCTGTTGTTTTTTATGCACCCTCACCCTGCACACATAAACATTTAAAATGCAGAATTTAAACACAGAATTTGATATTTAATTGCATATAAACCCTCTACAGTTTTTAGTTCATTGTATAGAGGATGCGGGAAGAGCTGATAAGTTATTTTACAGTATTCGATTTGGTCCGTTATTTCCCAAAATATATTTATATTTGCATAGCCAATTGAATGAAAAAGCCGCGCGTCGTTATTCTTAAGAGGGGCCTGGGAGTCCGGAACGATTAGATTTCACACAACAAGGAATAACAAGCGTTTCACCACAGAGTTACCAAAAACTATATCCTGTATTACTACCAAAAACACAGCTTGAACTGATAGGATGCAGTTTTTGGTAATCAGAGATCAGTGAGCGTGCGGCGTCGGTTCCTGGTTCCCAGGCCAGCATTGAAAACATTCTCGCCAATTTCTGGCGTGGAGTCCAAAATTGCGCTTTTTGGAAGCAAATATCTCGGGAACTAACAGACTAAATAAAAAACTGTAAAGTAACTTACCAGCTGTTTTCGCATCCTCTGTACAAATACAAACAACTAAAAACTTGGAGGGT
Source organism: Chrysogorgia sp. JL179-B06 (assembly GCA_035772405.1). Taxonomy (NCBI): domain Eukaryota; kingdom Metazoa; phylum Cnidaria; class Anthozoa; order Scleralcyonacea; family Chrysogorgiidae; genus Chrysogorgia; species Chrysogorgia sp. JL179-B06. The sequence continues at coordinate 2,874,515 of JAYKKM010000428.1, forward strand.
TTATATGCACATTTTGAATTGCTTGTCCTGTACTTTATGGTGGCATGGGTAGAAGACCATGTGTACCACTCTGGTCTCCAACCACCCTTAGTCTTCCGTGTTGTTGTCTTCCATGTTGTTCAGTCCATAGTCCATTGCATATACGTTTTCACTGAAGTCATGCTGCAATCCTCGAAGGATCAGAGAAAAAAGTACAATAAAATAATTTAGGCAACTATTGAAAGAATGAAACAGATAATCTAGAACAAGGGTGTGCTTTTGTTGTCAACATTGTTGTACGTGTTTTAAAGTCTGTTTCATTTTTCCTCTGTGTAAATGCTTGAATATTACCTGTATGCTAATAGGAAAAGTTTCTGCACACAAGCTATCCCGCCATGCGATGTTGCTTCACTCACTTAATATGTCATGTGACGACACTACGACTAAATGTCACATACATGTATTTTATGTACACCTTATGCACTAGTCAGTGGAATCCCCCGCACCCAGACCCAAGGACAGGCCGGGATTAGCGCGGCTTTAGCGGGGTTTTGTTGACCAACAATAATGCCGCGCACTCCGGGGATTTCTATCACATTAGCAGCTAATAAAATATAGCCGGGAAATCATCGCGGTTTTAGCGGGGTTTTGTTAGCTCGCAATATATTATGATTTACGCGTATATAGACGAGCATGGGGAGAGACTAAGACTAAGAAATGCCTTACAGATATTTCTATTATATATATTTAATGACATATAAATATAGTATACTTAGCAATCAGCGAGAACACAAGTGTGCAAACAAAAGTATGGCCGGCCGAATAGAGGAATGAAAATAATCCTATTAAATATAAGCTCTAACCCTATCAATACGAATCGTAAGTTTGTAGTTATTGGATGGCGGATGCATAGCCACTTTATAGTGGATTAATATATTCCTAATTCTTGACGATATACATTCGAAATCAATTTTTTTAATATGAGCGAACTGGTACTGCTTTCTTAAACTATTTTATCTGGTGGAGTACCCCGGGGTCGGGGATGAGAAGAGGGGTTTATAGACACAAAAACACGCCATGATATACGGGGATTTAGCTTTATTTATTTATTTGTCAGTCGGGTCTCAATCCCCGATCTTCCACGGGTCTGGGGTGCCACTGCAAGATGTCATCAAACTTTTGATCTTATAACCTATCTACCTTCCTGTTCACCTAACCCCTCTAAAAGAGGATTACAATGGCAATGTTTTTATATTGTACTAAAATCTAGTTTATGTATTATTAGACAACACTTTATAGTTTTCCTTTACAACGGATCTCGTACTGTGCTGATGACAAGTCAAGTAAACGATTGTTTGGTTTCATAGCAAGAGAGAAAGAGTCACCACAACACCACTGTTACATCTTAGAATCTGAGAAAAATGTATGTGTATATTGGTTTTCAGGTGTAGAACGTTAAAGTGCGTATAACCTCATTTTTTATTATTTATAAATATTCTATATGAGGCAAATAGTTGAAGACTGAAATATTTCTTTGATTTCATCTTTCCTTTGATACTTTATAATGCAGGTTTACGGTTTTAAAACGTTAATGAGTGTGCAGTGGCGTAGCCAGGACTTTTTAGTGGGGGCGGGGGGGGGGGGGGGGGGGGGGGGTTGCAGGCATCCAAATTTTCCGGAAAATGGGCGTGGTCAAAATGGGTGTGGTAAAAATGGGTGTGGTCATATAGAGCGTTGCCATAAACTATTTACAAATTTTCTGTTTTAAATTCTACAATCATGTAGAATTGTATCTGTAGTACATATATACATATATATATATGACTGTAGAGTACTGGAGAGATAAAATTTGTCCACGTAAGTCATTAAAATATTCTTCTGGTTTTCGAATTTAAAAATGGTTTTTGAAGTAAATTGATGAAACAAGTTCTCGATTTATTGAGAGGCATGCAAGGTTTGAGAGTTGGTTTTCGGATATCGTGCTTCTCAAATACGTCGTAACACGCTTCAGGCACGCTCTGGTGAAACGGATAAGTTGAGGCAGAGTTTCAAAAGCGGTTACAATGTTCTCAAATTGAGCCATCAAGTTAACCCTTGGAACAGCTTCTCCAAACTCCCAGGCATTGAGAAGAGCATGCACGTTCTTGTACTCAAGCACCACCATTTCACTCGAAGAAAGGTCGTCAGAGTAAAATTGGCATAAAATGTTTTGTTGCTCTAAACTTGATTCACAAGATTCAAGTCACAAGATCCGACATTTTAATACTATCATTATGTATCATATGCTCTATATGTCAACAAGACCAAACTATTAAGTACGATTTATAACAGGTTAACGTTAATCCTGTTATAATCAACAACTTTCCCAAGTCCCAACCACCCAAATGTTCCGACAGACGACAAGGATTTTCCAACAAACGTCCCTGCAAAGTTGTTTGGGGGGCCTAGGCCACTGTGAGTGTGACGTCAACCCAGTCATAATTCTGCTGCTAGAGAAATTTGACATAATTCAAACATTGATGATATACTTGAATATTATACTAGAGATTGTATCAACTTTTGCACTGAAATCCTCAACCAGTTTATCACACAGAACGCAGGAAAGAAGGAAAATTCCTGGGTTGACGTCACATCATTAGCATTTTTAAAGCTTTATAAACCTGTGTAAATTATCAAAGAAAAGATCAAATATACGAAATATTTCACTGTTCGACTATTTACTTTGTATAGAATCTTCTAAAATAATAAAAAAATTGGAGTTGTATGCACTATAATCAGAATAAATAAGAAAACTGCTAAGTTCTCAAAAATACTAGATATATAGTGTAAAAATAAGAAATAAGAGAGAACTTGAAAAATAATGTACTTAAGTAAAAGTACTTAAGTATTTCCCTCTAATTTGAGTATTTTTCGATCTATTGAAGTTCTTTTATATTTCTGTTTTATTTTACTGTCATTTCCGTTTCAAACCTGCAGGGCTTTCGCTTAATTCTGAAGTAGGTGACTGTCCGAATGAAGTACCCGTCAATGTCAGACACGTGGGTGCCAAAGGGACATTCTGATTCATGGAGGGCCAGGGGTGCGGTCTATACCACTACTGCAAAATGTGAATCTTAATAATACAATTTTCAGCATTTGGAGAAATAATTCATAGGTAGCAAATTCAACTATATTAGCAACGACCTGTCCCCTGACATTCACTGTATGAATTACATTGTTAATTGAATTTAAGCAGCTTTTCATAAAAACAAACCTGCAGAGATAATTTTGCTTGGATATGGGAAAATATAGCTGGCGATTTCCTATACAGTACACGCCGGAGCTCCGGCGGGAGCCGGGTCTTAACGAAAGCACTGAGATCTGGCTGTTGCTCATATAATTGAATTTTTTTTGTGTTAAGCGATTATATATAAAGATAAATGCAGGTTAAAACCACAACTTATTGTGATCTATGCCATGTGAGTCCTAATGATTAGCTTAATACGAATAAATATGAAAGTTGCTAAGTTCTCAAAAGAACTGGATATAATATGAAAAGGAGAAATAAGAGAACTTCAATGTGTCGAAAAATACTTAATGTGCCCTAACCTCAATATCTTTTATTTTCTTATTTGGAAGAACTTCTTTTGAAGATTTTCGTTTCTTCGCTTTCTTTTTGAGATATATCAGTTTGTTTGGTATGCAAATGTACGGAATTTACGTCACACATGCATAACAATAAAATCGAGAAGTTTTGTAGGAGAAACACGCACACATGTTATTCACACTTTAGTGTTTTTATTTGATGAAGGCAAAGATATATAACATTCTCTGATAACTCATGCATGTGTGACGTAAATTCCGGACATTTGCATATCAAACAAACTGATATATTTCAAAAACAATTAAGCGAAGAAACGAAAATCTTCAAAAGAAGTTACTTTATATCATTTTAAAAGTTTTTCCAAATAAGACAATAAAACATTTTGAGTAAGCATTTTAAGTAAGAGTACTTACGTATATTCATGACGACGTTTCGGACGATGTGTCCTTGTCGTTTATCTGACCGAATGATTAGCTTAACAACAGCTGTGTCGCATCCTGATCAAAAGGTTGCGTGTTTGATTCACGTCTGGGGCTCAGAAATAATTACTTCCGAAACAAAAGTCTAATATGTTATAATTGTAATTTATTAGGCAGAAGAACTGACACTAGCGGTTGGTCAGGCTTTTGAATTAGCGTACACAAAATACAAAGAGAACCAGGCAGATGGTAGTCGTGATAAGAAGGATGTTGATCAGATGAAACAACGCGTAAAATCAACGGAAAAAGAAAACGAACTTTTGAAAAAGAAGCTTGAAGAGTTAGAAAGATCTCAACAAGGAACAATAAGTTCTGGAGTTGTACCCGAGGTAATATTCTTACTTTTATAATTATAATTGCATTGTAGATGCAGCGCTTTCCCCAGAAGTGTTGGATTTATCATTTATAGACCCGGAGCGAGGGGAATTCGACGAAATATTACCCCGAGGGATGATATATCCCGAGGGCGAAGCCCGATATATCATGATCCCGAGGGGTAATATGTCGACGAATTCCCCGAGCGGAGGGTCTATAAATGATATATTATACCGAAACAATCTTGAATGCTGTCTTGAAACGTCTTGGAACATCTTGTTGTTCCTCCATTGTTTACAGGCTCGTCTGTTTTACGCGCGAATACTGGGTACGAGCGGGGTATTCGAACTCGAATTACCCGCTGACGACGTTATAAGTTGAAGCGGGGAATTCGAGTTTAAACTGACTGGTCACGTGGTACAAATCTAGCTCTTTGATTGGACAATTTATAGTTGAGGTATAATATTATCTATTATAAAATAACAAATTAAAAACGCACGCGCTGATTGGCTGAAAGCCGTGTTTCTATAACTCGATAGAAAACATGGATTTTTCCTGTCACAAAATGGAAAACATGGATTTTTCCTGCCATAAAATCGACTGTAAGACGAACCTTTGCTTACAAACCGTTAAAATGTCGATAAATATGTTCTGTGACACCCAACAAGAAGAAAAACGAGAAGATTGGATACTTTTCTTCACAGTTAAGAGCGTTTATGTTCATTTGAGCAACCGACGACGCTATCTATAGCGTGAGTAAGGAGAATGTATATTTTCATCATTTTAATAAAAGAGACTTATTACTTATTTCCTCAGTGTTATTTTATAAAATAAATATAAAACATCTTTCCATGTTCCCATACGTTCTAGAAACACTCGTGCAAGTTTGGGAGAACTTGAAAGTTTGGGAGAACTCGCCTTCGGGCTCGTGTTCCCACTATACAATTGATATCGGTAATGTTTGGATGTGTTAATATACACAATGTTGTAGTGAATGTGGGAGAGCTGGGAGTAGACAGACGATAGGTGGACGATCGTCAAGCTCATATCCTCAGAAAACTTATTCTGAGTCCTGGACAGGAATCGAACCTGTAACCTTCTGATTGCCGGTGAGACGCTCTAACCATTGAGCTAACGAGAATAAATATGAAAGCTGCTAAGTTCTTAAAAGAACGGGATATAATATGAAAAGGAGAAATAAGAGAACTTCAATATGTCGAAAAATACTTAATGTGCCCTAACCTCAATATTTTTTATTGTCTTATTTGGAAGAACTTTTAAAATGATAAAGTAACTTCTTTTGAAGATTTTCGTTTCTTCGCTTTCTTTTTGAGATATATCAGTTTGTTTGGTATGCAAATTTCCGGAATTTACGTCATCATGCATAACAATAAAATCGAGAAGTTTTGTGGGAGAAACGCACACACGTGTTATTCACACTTTAGTGTTTTTATTTGATGAAGGCAAAGATATATAACATTCTCTGATAACTCATTATGCATGTGTGACGTAACGAGACTCAGATGGAGAGCGAAGGTTACAATGATGTACTGGTTCGATTGATACATGTACTGTCTATGCGGCAGTCACTATATATCAGTAATGCTTAGATGTGTTAATATACACACTGCTGTAGTGAATGTGGGAGAGCTTGTAGTAGACAGACGATACATGGATGATCGTCAAACTCTTATCCTCAGAAAAATGTCTCTGAGTACCGGACAGGGATCGAACCTGTAACCTTCTGATTACCGATGAGACGCTCTAACCATTGAGCTCGAGAGCAAAGGTTACGTTGATGTTGTGGTTCGATTATATATGTATGTAGGATTTGAGCTTTATGATCGTCCACCTCCACATTTACTATATATACATGTATATATATAACAGACGTTGATGGGTGGATAAGAGATTATATATAGGCAGTGACACATAACTTATTAATATGATATAAAAGTGCTATGTTGCGTATAGGCAGTATAGAAATAAAAATGGAAAACTAAATGATGTGTTCCTTCTAACGTAGCGTTAAGAAGGACGGGTGGCGTGTGCTGTTAGCGCGCTGCCTCTCACTGCTGAGGACCGTAAGTTAAGCCCGGTTAGATGGATTAGTTACTTGGATGGGTGACCACCTGTCTGATCTGAGCTGGGAACTCTTCGGTTTTCCGTAAAATCAACTTTAGCTTAATAGATCTTATAGCTAGTTAACCGTCGAATGCTTCTAAGACGATTGGGCAACCACTTCCTGCGGGTATCGATCGGTTTAAGAAGGCCCTTTGTCAGAGAGTGAACTTACGTTTCAGTTTACTATTCCCAGAAATTAACGACAAAATGACTTAGAAAATGGCGTCCCATTTTAGTGAGTTACGTAGAGCGGAAATATTAAAATGAAGATTCTGCTTATTGAGTACCGTTTTCCGTCTACCGTGTCCCGACCTCTTAATCAGTGTTGCCAACCTTGGGATTTTATCCCAAGATCTTGGGATTTTTTGAAGGAGTTGGGATTTTTTTGGGATTTTTTCTCAGGAATTCGACCTTGGAATTTTTCTTGGGATTTTTCCAGAGCAAACAGTTTCGGTTTTAAAAAGCTTATTTCAATTTCAATACCCTTAAAGGCGTGTGAATTTGTACTTATGTTTAATTAAAGAAATAGATTGTCTAATTGAAAGCTCTTGTCTCTCGGTTATTTGAGTTGGAGAGAGTACTCAAACGGCGATAGAGACCTGGGAACTAGTCAGGAAGTGAAGCTGTGAACCCTGTGTGAACCTCTGGTGAACCTTGGGATTTTTTGGTAAAAAATAGGGAATCTTGGGATATTTTCAGAACTTTTTGGGATTTTTACGAAACTTGACTTGGCAACACTGCTTTTAATATATGCAACAACGATTTTCAAATTATTCAGTCACTGGTTTGATTAGATCAGTCAATTAATCTATGATCCGCCAATGACAATTTCTGGAGATAACTTACGTCAATACTTATGCCTATATTAATGATGGAAATTTTAAAATGCCTATTGCCCTGTTGTCATACATGCAAGTTTGGTGATTATTAAAATGTTGGTATAAAACTTTAGCCGAAATATCCAATATTCAATTTTTAACATATATTATTGGTTCTTCCATCGACTTTCGAACATTTCACCACACGCTTTTGAAAATATCAAACAAAATCCAACAACAACTCAAGGACGCGTAGCCTATTTTATTTGTTGGCTGTTTTCAACACAATTTGGGGGATCGTAGATTTCAAACCGGTAACTGAATAATTTGAAAATCGTTGTTGCATATATCGGCAAACGGTAGGCGATCTACTCGATAAGCATATTATCGTCATTTTCGCTTTACGTAACTAGGTAACGCCATTTTCTAACGACCATATGTAAATTAACCTTCAAGCGGCGGCCATTTTGACGTTAATTAAGAAATAAAAAACGTGTCGTGTGTGATTATCGAGTTATAATGGCAAGAGAGATGCGTGTAAAACACGAGGCGATAGCCGAGTGTTTTACTAGCTTCTGAGTGCCATTATAACTCGATAATCACACAAGACAAAGTTTTTTATTTATTTTATAAAATAACACCATTAAATTAATAATAAAGCCATGAAAAATGTAGATTTACCTGTTATAAGAGACGTTGCTAGCACATAGCAACGGACGTTGCTAGGAAGCCTTTGATGAAAACACGTTGGCGATTTTAGCGATGAAAATGCACTCAACGTTGCAGTTAAAACATTCTGTTGTGTTAGTACCTTGATTAGCTTTGTATCCAGGTATTCTTTGACTTTTTTTGTTATTTAAACTCTTAAAATCCGTCAAAAACGACAAAATCTACGCGAGGAATCACGTCAGCTTATGCTTTATTGATTTATAATGCACGGTTTTTTATCTCAGTAACCAAGCAGATAGCGTGTACTCGCTCATTTACTTCCGGTTATTTTATAATATCTTGTAATGCATTCACTCTCAGACGAAGGGCCTTCGTTCAAAACGTTAGACCTCCTACACAATATTGCGGTAGTACAACCTTTTAGAGTTTTCAATTAGAGAGGATCGGTACCCCGCCATCTAAATACTAGTAAATATATCTTATTCGATGGTTTACCAGATAATATAGGCAGGTATTTTACAAGTTTCGAGTGTATTTGTCCGGGCCCTGAAAGAGCGAGGAAAATACAAGAATTTTTCCGGACCCTGAAATGGCGAGGAAAATACAAGAAACAATTAAATGCCTGCCCGTATTATTTGCTCTTGCTGCGAACTCGACGCCAACCCGACAGTTTGTTGTCATTATTCCTGATCTCGGTTGTCGCAGTACTCGCCAAAGATGTCGTTTGTCGCCGTACTTACCAAAGATCAGATTTCGTTTGTCGTAGTACTTGCCAAAGATGTCGTTTGTCGTAGTACTTGCCAAAGATGTCGTTTGTCGCAGAACTCGTTAATTAAGACAGAGGCAAGTCTAAAATGTGTACTAAAAAATGCTATAGCATATTTAGTGGACTTTGATACACATCTTTCAGTTAGTTTTTTAAGGAAATATGACCAAAGGTTTTCTCTATCGGTACTTCGAAGAGCTTATATTCACTGTTCAGCTTGTATTGCATACAGGCCGTGTACTTCCACCCATCCTCTTTTAAGAGAAATTATATTCAGTAATAATAATAGATTCAGCAATAATATTCAGTATTGAATGAAGACTTATATGGTAAATAAATAAATAAAAAACCAAAACAAAGTCTGAAACAGAATGACTATGTTTTCGTTATAGAATTCTGTTAAAGCTGGTAATGAACCTCAATCTGCAGTAACTAATTCTGGACAACCAAGTTTAGACCCTTTCTCTGGAAGCGAAGCACTTGTTTTTGAATCAACAAATTCCTCAGTCGAAAACCCATTTTCCCTTACCGATCCAAGTCCTTCAGAACCCTTCGCTTCTGGTGTTGGTTCCAATCCTTTCGATGCCATCCCACAAGAAGCACCACCACCAACGAATCAAAATGATCTTTTAAATATGTTTACCACTGATGACCCACCCGTAATTTCTCAAGAAGAAGATCCCTTTGATCCATTGACCCAAATAAATGGATTGTCTTCACCTCAAGAATATACTCGTCAAGAAATACCAACTATTCTATCATTTGATGGAACCCAAGTTCAGCAAAACCCGACGCCACCTGCATCAGTGTCCCGACCAAAACCGCCAACATTATCGGGAGGTTTACTGCCACCTCCACCAACAAAACAGAGCATTAAAGCTGCGCAGAAAGACAAATTTAAAAGTTCAGCTCCTGCAGGTAAGAATTAAATTGTATTAAACATTTTTAAGTGGATGTTTATTGAATGGTCACTCTTGTAGATGAAGGAATAGCATTTTTAATTGTATTTTTTATCAGTGAATTCTGTGAGAAAAAATTCTGAATTCTGTGAAAAAAAGAGAAACACAGACAGAAAACAAAGTAAATTGAAGTCTATATTACAGATCACATTTGGTATATACGCATTATATATGCCAAATATTTAAGTGCCACTAACCCCCCAAATGTTTTTTCGCGATTCTAAAGTCTAGAAGATAAGTGGGGACGAATACAGCAGAAATAAATGAAATCGGTAAAATCCTCAAGATTTTAGAAGTGTTTGAAGTGGGGAACGTGATTCCCATGAACGCATTTGGGTGCCTAGGTCGAGATGGCTGTGTGATGTCAAACTGGGAACCAGAGTTTGATTACCACAGGTGATTAAAGTGTCAATGAATCGAAAATTAAGTTTGTCTTATTTGAAAGAACTCTTAAAACAATGAGGAATAACAATTTACAGCTCTTCCATATTTAACTTACTTCTTGAGATATTTAGACTTAGGTGATATTCAAATGAATTAATCTATGACGTAGCAAGTTGTACACAACATTGGAAAATCATGTATATCTTAAAGATTATTGAAGGAAATCACTTGAAGCTTGTCTTTAATGTTTTGTTTCATGAGCTGTAGTAATTACAAAGTTTTGAGTGATTTCTTTTAATAATATTGGAAAGATATACATGATTTTCTAATGTTGTGTACAACTTACTTAACGTTCCATGTAGTTTACTGTGTTCTTTTGGAGACGTGGGATTAGTGGCACTGTGGCACACTAGTTTTTGGGGTTAGCGTCGCACTAATTTTGGGGGGTTAGTGTCACACTAGGTTTTGAGGTAAGTGGCACACTAATTTTTAGGGCTATTGGTACACTAGTTTTTGGGGTGTCACACTTTTGGGGTTAGTGTCACACTAGGTTTTGGGGTTAGTGTCACACTAGATTTTGAGGTTAGTGTCACACTAATTTTGGGGTAAGTGGCACACTAATTTTTGGGGTAAGTGGCACACTAATTTTTGGGGTAAGTGGCACACTAGGTTTTGGGGTAAGTGTCACACTAGGTTTTGGGGTAAGTATCACACTAGGTTTAGGGCTATTGGTACACTAGTTTTTGGGGTTAGTGGCACACTATATAACCATTCAATTGACCGGCATTACATCAATACTATAAATACGGAACTCGTACCTAGCTCATGGAGAAAGCTGGTCGTGGGTCTCTGTAAGCCTGAAGGCTGCACCTATTCTTTCACGCAAAGTGAAGTATGTTATTTTTTGCTTTTAGCGTTCAATATTTTTACCATTGAGCTATCTAGTTTTATAGGAACTATTTTGTGCCACTTAACTTATTCACTTCCTTAATTACAATATGATTTTAGATGTATTTTTCTAAATGAACATCCATTTTATTGTTTTCAAGTTCAACAAGGTAGTGCAGAGATATCCACCGACCCATTTGCCGGAGTTGGTTCCTCGGTTGATCAAGGTTTTTCAGCGAACCATGATCAGGGAGTAAAAGATGTGCAAGTGAGCTAACTTTCATCAAATATTTATTCTCATATACAGTACCTGAACTTTTTTGTCAGTTTGTACACAAACAATCCAGTCTTTAGGAACTTTAAGATCTACGACGTGGCAACATCGACGACGTGGCCTTCAAAACAAAGAATTCTTCGAAACCTAGAGAATGAATAATTTGTAGTCCCAAGAGTATTCTCGTTCTGTTTACAACGCAACTCTGAGCATTTTCACGTCTTCAGGACGACGTGAACTCAGAGATAGATGAGAGCTGTTCCTTAATGTTGACTTCAGCTCAAACATTAAAATCGTTTTAGCAGAACAGGAGCGTTTTGGAGGTCAGAAAACAAGCTTCAAACTTCACATACGGTAGTCAATTTACGATGGCTTCTTTCAAATGCTTAAATTCACACTGCTTGTTAACATTTTGAGGGCCGTGTCGTCTAGGGTGTGGCGTCGTAGATCTTAAAGTCCTTAATATAGACATCATACATTAACACCAGCATGTTACCAATGTAGTCTGTGTGACAATGGAGACTAGGTTGACACAAAATAACACGCGCTGAATTGCCGAGTTTGGGAGGAATGAGTCGAGACTGCTTTTGACATCATACTCTCTGATTTGTTGCTCTTGCGGCCATGACGTCATAACCAGCCTTTTAATTAAGTTTCCCATTTTAAAGAGTGTCAGGGTAATGCATTGCGCGCTTGTGTTGTGGGACGCCTAACTCAAATCTTGATCCGAATCCATCGATATCTTTGTAATCCTTTCATTAAACGTGTTAGTTTGTCGATTTCCAAAGTGAAAATATACTAAACTGAATATTTGTATTGCTATTTGTTGTAAACTTCCGTATTGATCTATATGAAAACAATAACAAATACCCGCAATGCATGACTCTGACACTCACTCTTTAATGGCAGTGTACAAAATTGACATTTTACACGTAAAATCTCTTTCTCGACGAATTTTGAGATGAAATTTCGCATGATTACTAATTGTGATAATAAATGTTAAATTATTCAATAAAAAGAAAGCATCTTTTTTAATCGAAAAGCCACTTTAAATTCAAAAATGTTTTCTTTTTTCAGGCTAATTTGGCAAACAATCTGGTAATCTTTTAGAAAGAAAGTTATGAATTCGAACTTATGCACTATGAATGATGTTGCGTGCAGAAACCTCTGAAAATGATGATTTTTAATATAATTTTATAGCTTATTATTAAGAAATATATAGAGTGGGAGATAAATCAAAAGAAAGAATGTAAATCGATATATGTATATCAAGTCAGAAGCCTAGTCCGTTTATTAAGCTAGCTAGCTTAGCAAGTGTGAGTACTTTTCAATTACTTACTGCCACGATGATTTAAATCAAAACTACAAGAGCAGGCTAAGTGCCTATCACCCCAATATTACTCATATTCTACATGAAGAGCCGGAGGCGACCCGTAGGCTCCTCTTTCATTAGCTGCTACCCGAAGGTAGGGGTAGGCGCCACTCCTATCCCTGGAATTAACCACTTACCCCAGCTTGAGCTTGTCGCAATTTTATTTAAGGCTCTTGGTGAAAGCCCGAGCTCCAATTAGCACTGCTCATTGGATTATGGCAACACTAATTTTCAGTCTCCTGGTAACCCATCCAGTTAGTGTACCAGAGGTACGGTGCTTAACATTGGATCGAAAGTCAAGCAGCGGTCACTGACCACTATACTATGCCAATATGTTTTCACGAATTCATTTCGGATGCAATATTCTTCTGCTATAGAGCAATTTGACCTAATTCGTTGATGGTATACTAGAAATGTTATCAACTTTTTCACTCTAGTCTATCGCACAGAAAGCAGAAAATAAATTCCCAATTTGACGTCACAGTCATTATCATTTCAGACAAACCAACCTTTCTAAAACATCAACGCAAAGCTCAAATCATAAAACATTTTGACATTCAACTATTTACTTCATGTAGAATATATATATATCAGTAATATCGTATTTGGGGTTAGTTCTCATGCGTATTAATATATTGGTTGATTTTCACCATTTGAACCGAGATCTTGCCTTGTTACAAGTTCTAACGACAACGCCTTTATATATATAAACGTAAAAACATAAAATAGTATATAAAAAATAATAAAATAGTATAGTTATTATTTTCGAGTACAATTTGGGATAGAGAGTTTCACTTGATGTCATGGCAGCCATATTGGTGTACCTCAACAATAAGGCAATAACATGGCTTTTGGAGGGCATATTGTTTATTTGTGGCCCGCGCGTAGTAACTGCATGTGCGCCCGAGCGAAGCGAGCATGCAAATGTACATATATACACGGAATATGACCAATATACACAGAAAAACAATTATGAAAGGCACCATTAATCTCATGGTTAAAATGCAGTTCATTATAAGATCAATGATAAGCAGGGCTGCAAACGTATTTGTGGCCTGACTAGTTCATCATCGGACCGCCGCTTGAGTGCATGTTTTCAAGAGGGTGGTTTGGCCTTGTAATTGGTGATAATAGATTTTTAAGTAGCTTCTTTTGTTAGGTACACCGACACAGCTGCCTGGTCATACGTACTTAAGGTGGTTCGATAGTCTAAATCATGAGAAATTTTTCTGCATAAACATTTTTGTAATGCAGATCTGAGCTTCATCGTGGTTCATTGCATAGCTCTAGTGGAGGTCTTGTTTACTGAAAAGTGTTATACCCTCAAAGTTTACCTGAGTGGAGAAATCGTGTTTCCAATAAATCCAGAAAAATAATTTGCATAAAATCTGCCGCTTATCATAAACACAATTTCTCTAGATATACAAATGCTACAGCGTGAAACGTTTCAATAATCAAGACCACCGCTAGAGCTATGCAATGAACCAAAATAAAGCTCAGATCTGTATTACAAAAATTTACTATCGAGCCACCTTAATCTGGATTACCATAAAGCGAATATAGTCGTGCTGGTTCCAGTCCTCTCTCCACATTTCGACCAAGACACGACCATACGTCTGGTTTATTAATTAATTATACTATTAATATAAAATAGAATAGAAACATAGTATTAAAGACTCAATACAACTGATCAGACTCTATATAGTCATAGTATACTACTTCTGTAATTAGTGTTTTGATTTTTCTTTCCCAACGATTCTTTCGCAGTAAATTTACGCGTAAAATAACGTTTTCAACTTTTCAGTTTCGCTACTCTGGTGTGGCTATGTTATGCCAAGACAAGATTTAATAAAAGGAAATATCAAATCAAGTCGTTGATTTATAAACCATAAAGCTTTCACGAATGCCATAATCATTCGCTTATTTGTAGAAGCTTGTAGATAAGCATTTTACAGACCTTCATTGTTTGTATGTCAACAATCACTTTTGTGGTTTTGGTTTGTTTGCGCTTTATTCTGAGATTATTTGCAAATAAGCATTTTTGCGCGAGATTTATGCGCGACGCGACAAATAAGCATTTTGATGAATGCGCAACTTTTATGCGGAAATTATATTGTCTATGGGCGATTTCCGGTGACCTCATTTGGCGCAAGGTGGCACTATCTCGCACCCAGTACCTTCGTTCTAACATCACCTCGGAGGAACAGGGAAGAATTGTTGCCAACACTGGCGAGCTATTTTCTGTCGTCTTGTTCGCAATGTCATCAGAGGAAAGGGAATTTGTCGTTTCGTCCCCAGGATGAAGAGTTCCTCCCATGCTTTACACCCTAACCCTACCTTACGATTATTTTAGAAATAACAGCTGATTTTAATTTCGAATTTTACTACCGATAATCTATGTGACGTCATTTCGGGATTTATATAGTGAAACACCTTTTTCACCGTTCCCTAGGGTTTCGAAATTTCCCTAGGGTCCTAGGGAATGTTGTGGCTCAAAAATTGCCGCATTATTAGCCTCGCTATTATGTGGAAAATTCAAAAGAAATTTTACATTAAAACGAGATTAGGGGCTCTAATTTATATGCATATAAAAGAACATTAATTCTATATACTGAATTCATAAAGTTGCGGCCAAATAATATTCTTTTATGCACATATAAATTAGTCTTTAAGCTAATTTATATTTATATAATATAATATTAATTGGCTGCCACCTTTATGAATATGGTTAAAGTGCCTATCCAGCCTGTGGGGATTTTACATATTTCTCCTGAGAAAAATTGTAATATATCTTGTCGTTCCCGCTAAAGTTCGCAGGAAGTGACGTCAACCCAGGGACACGTGATATTTTGCGGAGTGATTCAGCAATGAAATAT